>JAVYIG010003768.1:0-183238 GCA_035222895.1 Strongylocentrotus droebachiensis | reverse complement strand
GACCATCAAATTGGTGATATGTGCCACCCTGTATAAATATCAGAAATAAATAAATGAATAAATAAAATTGATCTCATGGTTATATTTATTTTATAAATAAAATCAAACGCAGAGAGAGTTGTAGTCGATGAGTCCTAAGCAATCATTACTGTGTGTAGGACGCTGTGTTGATGTTATTCATGATTTATTAAAGAGAGGAAAGTCAAACAACCTGATGTTTAAAATATTTAAAGAGAGAAAAATCATAGAAACAGAGAGGCATCGAGAGAGATGTCGACGCTTAATGAAAGAGAAGGAGTGATAATAAGGAGAGAGGAGAGAGAGGGGGGAAGGGGGATAGAAAGAGAGAGAGACGGAGAGGGAGAGCAAGAATTAGGTGTGAAGAAGATTAAGAGAACGAGAGATTAAATTTTACAAATGTACGTTTCCATGTACCTTTTCTTAATTTATATTATAATGTAAACGATATTGTGATGGTCTTCGCTTTATTTTAGTTTGCATTCTTTCCTCTAGCTTTATCTTCTAATTTATTCTTTTAATTTAGTAAATGTTTGTATGAATATAATTTTGATTTCTATCTCTTCCCCTATGTCATAGCCTCCGTCCTTGCTCTCCCTTCCTCATTCTCTCTCTCTGTAATGATAACCCCTCTGTCAATCTTTTCTCCATTAACTCTTGATATATTCCTCCTCTTCTTCTCGTTCATCATCACCATCATCATCTCAAAACTGTATTAATCACTCCATAAGACTCTTTAGATTGATCAATACAGTTCTTATAATATATGACCCTTATGTACAAACAATAAACCATAGGGTCACAATTATTTAATAAAAAGTGGTAAGAACAATGATTCCAACTTCATGGGCAACAACGTAATCTCCATTTTCTCCTCCTCGTTCAAATATTGGCTTCTTCTTCATTCTTTACTTGTGCTACTTCTCTATCTCTCTGACTATACTCACAAAAAAGTAGAATAGACGGTTTGACATGGGGGGAAGGGGCCGGATTGCCCCTCCCCCCCCCCCCCCCCGATGAAAAAGAAAGAGAAAGAAAAGAAGAAAAGAGGAAAAGGGAAAAGAAAGGAAGGAAAAAGAAAAAGAAAGAAAAGAAGAAAAGAGAAAAGGGAAACGAAAGGAAAGAAAAAGAAAAAGAAAGAAAAGAAGAAAAAAGGGAAAGAAAGGAAAGAAAAAAAGGAGAGAGAGAGAGAAAAAAAATGAAAGAAGTAGGCCAGGAAAGAGGAAAAGAGTGACGCATTTGCCGACAGAAATTTTGAAGGGCTTCATAAGCCCAGTTTCCTGTCACTGTTGAGGGAAAAATCAGTTCGTAATGCCTCGCGCTCGCATGATTATTTTTTATCACTGATATGTGGATTCAGATACAAAAAGGGGGCTAATTACTTTTTTGTATTTGTTTTCAGGTCGATCACGATTGTAGAAACAAATTAGTTGCATGTTTCAATATTATAGGGGGTAATGATTACTTCAAAAGGTTTTTTAATTTGATAAGAGCCTAATTAAACCATTGAATAATTAACATTTAGGATAGGGAAGGAGGGTGGTAGATGCTATGCATTTGTTAATCGGCAAATTTGGATGACGTCGCACCCTTAAAAGTTGGCAGCAAATTTGGGTGTCACACCCCTAACCCCCCCCCCCCCCCCCCCCTCCCAATAAAACAATCTTTTTCGAATTATGAAGACTTTTCAAATCAACAAAACATAAGTAAGGTACGGGTATGCATGAAATCGCGCGATCGCAAACATCAAAATACCGTGGGAGGGGGGAAACCCCCCCCCCAAAAAAAAAAAAAAAACACCCTCCCCCCCTGACGCGGTATGCCAGGTTCGCCACTGCCTGTATATAGGAACAAAATCCGCCAATGCACATTATCCGCCGTGTTCACTAACGGCAGATTTGGTTGTAGCGGGTACGATATCCGCTGCTGATCACGATATCTGCTAGGCAGATTTTGTTCCGAGAACACGATCCGCCAAGGTAACAAGATCTGCCGTCACACCGGCCGACCCTACCCCAATAAGAGGCTAACGAACGAAAGAGACGGAAAATTCGGTCTAACATGGTGTAGGGCTACGGCCGCGCCGCTCCGCATCGGCATCGCACTCATACTTAGACCTCGTCTTCACACTCCCTGCAAACAACAAACGAAAACGTAAACAATTGGAACACAAAATATTTGTATTCAAGAGTCTATATGAATTGCAACAAAAAACATGAATACATTGAAAACTATATCTACCGTTTTATAATTAAGTGTATTAATAATTACTGCTTTTTAATACAAAAATATCACCTTTAAATCGTCGTAGTCGGCCATTCTTGACTGAACAGTGAACTCACAAACTTGAGCCGGTCATATGATCTGCGCATGCGTTAACAAAAATCCCACTTATCCTCATTCATGAACATTTAAATTATTATATTCAAAATATTTTTCCGATATCAAGATATTAACCCACATTTAAAAAAAATAATCTTAATCTATAGTTATATTTGATAAACACTTAAATTTCTTGTTTTTGTACTGGTTTTATTTGAAATAATAATCCACACATTCTTTGCTTCATAACTTTTTCTCAAACTAAGCAACGAGAGACGCAAATGTATGAAAATGTACGGTAGATTATATTATTTTGTTTGACTTATCGTCATTTTTGGAACCAGAAAGAAAACAAAATGATGGAATCATTAAACTACGCAGCTATAAAGACATCGAGTCAAGTTAGAGAAGCAGTAAGTTACATTTTCTAGGACACAGTTTCTGAAACCAATCAATCACTGAATCATTCGATATTGCACTGACAAAACACTGCTCTGATTCACACACGTACAGTCACACTCTTGTAGACTCTGCACAGTATTTTTTTTCTTCCAATTTCAAATGTAGACTAGACTAGGCCTAATAGTACCAATGACTGGCGATGGTATGTGTGAATGTTGATGAAATGGATGGCTATTTGAGATGAATATAATGACATGTACGTCTTAAACTCTTGCCTCTTGGAGTTGGAGTTATATTAGTCTATTGCCAATTTGGATTTGAAATGGCCTTGCAAAAAAAGTTGCATGCAGCCTTGCTGCTGCCTGATTCCTGAACTGAAGTTAGGAATTTGAACTTGGGGCTAGAAGAAGAAGAAGACAATAATAATAATATTAATAATGAATAATAAATGTGAAATTGATATCACCTAGCCTTTACTGGCACCCCATACCCCTGTGTAAAGAGCGATGTAAACAAAACCTAAAAATGCATTTGTAATCACCCATTCCCGAACCCAACAAACCTTGCACATTGGTTTCAGAGTTCGCTAGTCGGCTAGTAGTAGTATAAAGGGGAGACCAAAGTTTGCAGAGATTTTGATAATATTAGACAATGTGATATTCGATCTATGATTTCTCATATTCTACACAAATTTATTTACTTCAATTAGATCTAGGGTCTATTAGTATTACCAAATGGACGACAAAGTTGTTAACTACAAATTGGTGCAACTAGAAAATTTATCATCAAAGGATTCTGGAGATATTGCTTTATTTGGAAATTATTTGTTTATAGATGAAAGATACATTGTGGTCAGTCATAAATACATTTTCTTCTGGTGTTCTATTTCAAATCTTTCTTCTTATCACCTTGCAGGAGGAGCAAAAATCTGAGCAGCGGAAAAAGAATTTATTAATTCTGATGCTACATCACCTCCTAGGAGAAGGCTACTCAGAATCAGCCAAGGCATTGGAATCAGAGAGCAATTTGTGTTTTAACAAGTTTGAAGTGTGTGACAATGTGGATTTGGAGACTATACTTATGGTGAGAAAATATACAGTATTAAATGAAGGGTGACATTTCAGCTTTCATCTTGTACAATACTAGAAACTTTGTGAAAAGAATCTCTAGGGAACTGTAATTCCACCTGTGCTCTTGGCTTCTACAAGATACTACAAAATACTGCAAATACTATAAACTTTTGATAGAATTTGATTTTTCTTGAACAAATATTTTGTGACACAACACTTTGTGAATCGTAGAATTTGCTAAATTTTCATGTGTACAATGTTTATGTTATTTATTTGTGGAACAGTGGCAGACTTGACAACAGTATATTGCATAAACTTTACTTTAACAAAAATAATCAACCATGTTCAATATTTCAGCACCTTAAATTTAATCTCTTTTGACTCTTCTTACTTTTTACATAGGAATATGAGAGTTACTATTATGTGAAGTTTCAGAAATACCCCAAGGTGACTAAAAAGATATCTGCAGAAGGTGAGTGTTATTATTTGATTTGACAATGTGTGATATAACTTATCATTATTTAGGAACCATTCATAATTTATCAGCATTTATGACATAGAAGACAAGAAACATCCAGCTATTGTGGTATTTAAAAATAAAATATATATTGCAAATGAAGTTATGACTAATATCTATTTGAACCCCCCCCCCCCCCCATTAAAAAAATAGTTGTATGCAGTTTATGATAGATTAAATTGACATGTGCCAAGATGGAGAAATTTCCTTCCATTGGATATTTTTTAGTTTTTTTTTGCTTGATAAATATTTAATTAATTTTGTATTTAATCTTACATTTTAATAGTCATTAATGTAGTTCTATCATTTACAATATTATTTCTAGAAATCCCTCAAACTCTACTTTTTTCATCTTACAGCTATCAATAATAAGAATGGCAAGAATAAAAAGTGAGTATGTTTCCTCTTGTTCATCTCTCTCTCTCTCTCTCTCTCTCTCCCACTCCCTCTTGCTCTCCCTCCCTTTATCCCTTCATCCTCTTTCCCTGTATTCCTCTTATCCTCTCTCTCTTCCTCTCTGTCCTTTTCTCTGCCCTCTTTTGTCTTCTCTCTTCTCTCTTTCCTCTCTCACAATGTTTTTCTTAAATCATGGCCATCTGTATTTCATCTATGTCATGTATATTATTTAATACATTTTCTTACTATTGGGGATGAGAGAGAGCTATGCTGCTTCTTAATATAATTTTACAATTCAGTTTTCTTCTACTTCTTTCTTTCTTTCTTTCTTTCTTTCTTTCTTTTCCCCCTTTATTCTCTTTTACCTTCCTTTTCCTATAAAAAGAGACTTTAAACAAAAATGCCTGTGAATGAATAAACTAATGATTCATTGTAATTGTTCAGCACCAATGAAATAATTGTAGAAATCCTTGATGTTAAATCGTATGTAATGTCTTGTGTACTTATTGTTTTTAATCTGTATGTTTGTACCCTATACTCTCTGTGTTTCTGTCATTGATGGGGAAGGAAGGGGGGGGGGGGAGCAATATTGTGGGTTCTATTATTACAACCATATATGGGCAAGTTCAAGGTATTTAGTCATTTGGTGGCCATACTGTACGTTGAGTATTGTGGACTTCTGAATTTAAATTGACATTAAATATGTGATGTCACTTCTGATCCAAGGTCTCCTAGGGTTATTGATAACATGATAAGGGCCCTAGTATAAAACTTAGCATTGATGGTAGCTTTGCCATTAATTTGGTAACTTCCACAGAACCTTGATTTGATTGCCTGTTGAGTGATGTTGCCATGGTAGTTAACATTGATGGCTAAGTTACCATCAGTGGTATGTTTTATCACAATAATTATCTACATGTACATGTTATCATGTATGTACATGTATATGCCTGTAATTGAAATTATTCACTTTCTTGATATGTTTTATTTCTATTTTGTGCGGATTGTTTATTGTAATTGTCACTAATTTGATGTTAAAAAATGGAACAATGAATTTCCCAGTTAAAGATTTCACTGTACATGTACTGTACATGTTAAATGAAAATAATCTGCATTATAACATTTTGAAATGACACTGTTTGAATAATCTATCGTTCTTCCATTTTCTCCGATTTCAATCATTAAATGTGAGTATAAATCAATAAATTTATTTACATCACTAATAATGATAATATGCATAGTATACTTTATAGCTGAGGCAAATATATGTCTTGTCATATTCATTGTGTTGTTTCGTCTTGTAAATTTCATTTGTATTCTGTTGTATTCAGATGTTAAATGTCTCATCGTCATCATTGTCTATTTTTTCATGACGTATACTGTTTCATTTATTTAGAGAAATGTGTGCAATCATCCTTTTTCATATCTTGTATTGTGTACAAACCTAAACTAGTGATTTGGTATATTTTTTAATGTTAACCCCTAAACCTGGAACTAAAAGTTAGTCATGTAGCTTCTCCAATCTTCTCTTTTTAGCGATTATCCAGGTATAACCGACTGGCATTAAGCCTTATTTACCGTTACCTTAGACAGCCAATCAGAGCTCGTTATATTCACGCCTTGTTCCTTTTAGTTTCCATTAATTGATCAAATTTCGGCTTTCTGTTTCATTCTTGCGTTTTACTCTGATGAGTGCAAGTCAAAAAGCTTTAGTATGACTCTCTTTTCAACGCTATTCTCCCTTTTTTTTTTAAATGTGTAAATGTAAATGCATTGGCAAGTGTGGTTAAAAAATACTAGCTGCGTACGTGGAACAAAGGTCCTCCTACACATATCTTATGTAACTTATCATAAGACACAGACAAATTGAGCCCACTAAACTTATTTATCATTAATTATTTCAAAAAGTTGTAGTTTACCACATTGTATTATCTGTTTTGAGCCGGAAGGGCATAAACACATATACTGATATGCAAAGTTAAGACCCTTCTAGCTCTGAAGAGACGATAAGTGAAAAGGCCTTTATTGAAATTACTGCGTTGCTTAATCGCTTTCATCATAATGCTGGCTTTCCGATGTAAGGATATAAAAGAAGAACCCCCTCGATCACAGTATTAAAAAACTCAAACAATTTCATTTGCTTTGCTCGACAGGATTTCCAGAACGAGCAGCACTCCAATATTACCGAAGATACCCCACGCCCCGGACCATTCTGGTAACGCATCAGCGAATACATCAGGGAGGAAAAGACCCACCTCTAGCACAGTGGCCCAGAGGAGACAGTCGGGAAATGGACCCAGAAAGAGTACAGAGGGCGCTAGACAAGTATGCTCTTTGCATTTTCTTTAAAACCCATCTGCACTAGTCTGGCCAGGGGGATTAGACCTCCCTGCAAGGTCACTGACAGGCCTGGTTACCGGTATCTCATCAAATCAGCTCTTAATTAACATAAGAAAAAGGGGATCATGGGGGACCAACAGGCACCAATTAGGCATTGTTTGCTATATAGAGGGCGCAAGTAGCTATAAGTAGTTCAGTGGGGCTTTAAAGGCAGCAGGTTGTAAGCTTCTCAAAGTGTTTGCCCTGGCCCAAAAGCGCAGTTTCTGCAGCGATGGAAGTTTTAGAAAGTATTCAGGGATGATTTTGGGGGGAATTTGCCTGATTTGGAGCCCTTTGATTCTGTGTTTCAGTATGTGCTTCATAATGTACCAAACGTATGGGGCTCCTCCATGTTTTTGATTTTTATGCCTCCGTTACGAAGTAGCCGGAGGCATTATGTTTTCGGGTTGTCCGTCCGTACGTCTGTACGTACGTACGTCCCGTTCTCGTGATCGCGTTATCTGAAGAACCGATTGATGGATTCCTGCCAAACTTTGGTCATGTATGTATCTTGCAGAGCCAATGAACTGATTAGATTTTGGGGTCACGAGGTCAAAGGTCACAGGGCTCATTATGTATGCAAAAACAGCTTGTGATCGCGTTATCTGTAGAACCGATTGATGGATTCCTGCCAAACTTTGGTCATGTATGTATCTTGCAGAGCCAATGAACTGATTAGATTTTGGGGTCACAAGGTCAAAGGTCAAAGGTCAGAGGGCTCATTATGTATGCAAAAACAGCTCGTGATCGCGTTATCTCAAGAACCGATTGATGGATTCCTGCCAAACTTAGGTCATGTATGTTACTTGCAGAGCTGATGAACTGATTAGATTTTGGGGTCATGAGGTCAAGGTCAAAGGTCATGAGGCTCATTATGTATGCAAAAATAGCTTGTGATCGTATTATCATTAGAACAGATTGATGGATTCCTGCCAAACTTAGATCATTTATGTATCCTGCAGAGCCAATGAACTGAGTAGATTCTTGGTTCATAAGGTCAAAGGTCATGGGCTCATTATGTATGCAAAAATAGCTTGTGAACGCATTCTCATTAGAACTGACAGATGGATTACTATTTAACTCAGGACATCTTGCAGAGCCAATGAACTGAGTAGATGTTAGGGTCATGAGGTCAAAGATCAAAGGGTCATATATGTATATGAGAAATTGCTTGTAATCGCGATATTCTGAGAGCCTGTTAATGGATTACAATTAAACTTGAATTAAAAAAAAATCTTCTGCTTTGGTTTGTAAAATTGCTCTATGACGGAGGCATCATTTTCGACTGCGCGCAGTCGAATTCCATCTAGTTTTTTTAAATTAGCGCATTTTCAGGTAACTGGTATCCCTGAGTATTGTATTTGAAGAAAAAAAAAGGGGGGGGGGGTTGTAATGGGACCCAAGTCTGGCCATGCTACATGTACATCTTGAAAAATGGCTTTGGAGTTGTGGCCTTTCATTTTGTTCAAGTATAGCAAGATGTTAGCTTTTGTGATCCAAGAAAAACTTGATAAAACTGTTTTGATATAGATGTTAATAACAAGACAACAACAATACAAGGTAATAATAATTGTGCAAAGCTCCTGCCTTTCTTTCTAAACTGTATTTTTTTGGACACACTATTTATTCACCATGTAGAGCATAGGGGAGGGGGTGGGTTAGATGGGGAAATTTGTCAGTGCTCTACAACAGACGCCCGTTTCTGATTTGAGGTAGAGCAGATATAATAATTTTTGAAGGGCCATGGAGCTTTCTGTAATCACAATAAATAATCAATAACTAGTTGTGAGTGAGTCATCATATTCAGTATTGTCTTTTATACCTATGTGCTCTGTAATGTCATGATATAATGAGGATATTAGTATGTTAACATTAATTCACTTTCTTCCACCTCAGTCGCCACAGGTCAATGGGCATGGTGACCCCTTATCTGACCTCTCAGTGTCAGGGACAGGGTCAATGGTCAGTAAGAGTCACGAGAACGGAACATCGGGAGGCAAGCTTCCCCCGAAGCGAGGCCCCATCATCGACATGAGGGCCATGTTGAATAATGCAGTCAAAGGAGCTACCCAGGAGTACATGGGAGGAGAGCCAGATAGTTCAGTAAGTCTTGGACCTCTGCCGAAGTCTTTAAAACTCCATAGATAAAAGGAGGGGGTAAAATGATTTCATTTAGGGAATTGTAAAACCAGAAATTGTCATGAATTAGTCTTGTTGCAAATTATTAATGCTAGCCATTTTCATGGTGTGTGTGTGAGAGAGAGAGAGAAAGGGGGGGGGGCATCTGCAAAATAAACATCATTTAGGGTACCAACATAAAATGGGCACTACAGTGGAGATTAAATGGTTTTTTTTTCCCCTGCTGATTGCATCTTTTAAATGATGAACAAAGGTACATCAACAGATGTAACTTGCCTGTGACAAATTTTGATTGAGAAAGTTAGAGCAATAGAGATCTTGTCAGCAGTTTATGTAGGTCATGTAGAGATTTGAAGTAAAAGGGGGCATTCTCTTTGAAATGTTTCTCTAATCAAATGTACTTATTTGTTTATTTATTAAGATATGATATTATACAATTAACAACTAAATTATTCAAGCCCTTACCAAGTTTTTCAATTGTTTAACCCTGTGAAAAATAGATTTGTCCACGTTTATGTTTCTTTAGAATGGGACATATTCAAGCTTTAATCTTAAAGTATTCAACAAAGGCCCTAATTCAACCAGTCCACCTTTCATTCTTGAATCACGAAAAACACAATATACGCCATATTTACAAGGGTATGAATACAAACTGAAAGGGTCAGTTTACAGCTAGAATAATACAATATAGAAAATAAAATTGTATGTGAATTTCTTTCTCAAAACAGGATAGATTACTAAAGCCACTAGGAGGCTATGCCGGTTACTCGTTGGAATGGAGAGAGTTGGCACAGAATATAAGTAAAGATATCTACCTACACAACCCTGATGTGAGGTGGGATGATATCATAGGTCTGGATGCTGCTAAGAGACTCGTCAAAGAAGCAGTAGTATATCCTATCAAGGTTGGTGGAAAATTGATCAAAATCTAGAGAATCTTACCTTGGAATATGAGTAACATATGTATCATTGATTTATAAAATAAAAATAAAAATTTAAAAATGAAATATAATGTAAACTAAGTGAGTCCTTATCTATATTAAAGAATCGACCTGCACATTCTTCTCTGCTGAAAATTGAATAGTTTTTATAATTTGGTTGAGATTAAACATTATCATGACTCGGTTTACAATTCAATTTTAATTTTTCAAGTTTATTTGCCATTTTCTTGTGAACTGATACTTAATTCTATATTCTTTATGTAATTTACTTTTTTTTTTTTTTTTGGGGGGGGGGGGGGTTGTTTTAGTTTTACATTATGGTAAGCTGAAAATATTCACAGCAGGGCCTAATGAGTTGTATTTATAAACTCTAAGATGTAAATAGTGCTGTAAAGCCCCAAAGCTGATATGAATGAAACCACAAGTACAAGTACATGTACATAAAGATATGAAGGGTCTTGTATAGTACCAGTAAGGTTTCTTGTGAGGAAATGTCTTATATTCATACAATTCTCTCTTTTATTATTCCATCTTGGCAGTATCCTCAACTGTTCACCGGTATCCTCTCACCGTGGAAGGGACTCCTACTGTACGGACCACCAGGTACCGGCAAGACTCTACTAGCCAAGGCAGTAGCTACTGAATGCAATACAACCTTCTTCAATATCTCTGCTTCTAGTATAGTTAGCAAGTGGAGAGGAGACTCAGAGAAATTAGTCAGAGTAAGATTTTGATCTTGTTTTAAAGCCCCACTGCACTACTCATAGCTTCTTGCGCCCTCTATATAGCAAACAATGCCTAATCGGTGACCATTAGTCCCCCATGGTCCCCTTTTTCTTATGTTAATTGAGAGCTCATTTTATGAGATAACCACCTGTCAGTGACCATGTAGGGAGGTCTAATCCCTCCTGGCCAAACTATAAGCTTTAAAGGAAGATTCATCATGCATCACATGAATCATAGCACTCACTTTTTGCTTGTAAATGTTTCTTGAAAGGGGTTACTGACTCGCACAAGTTCCTGGTTTAACAGTATTCCAGTTTTGGTAACATTCAACTTTGTTTAGTGTGGCTTTCATGAATGTTTGCGCTGTTTTCTAAGCGATTGAACCATTGTTAGTTCCATTTTTACCTCAGGAGTTGTTATATGTTTTTGGATCTTAGGGAAATGATGGCTGTCCTTACCTTGAGTTTGTAGATTGGCAGTTGCAAATTATAAAACAATACTAGGATCAAACCATATCTGTCTGCATTACACATAGCTTTCTATGCTTGTAATCCAAAAAGTGTGATTGTTTGGTCTTGATTATGTTAAGTCTATTTTCTTCCAGATATTGGTTTGATATTTTGACAGCTATACAGTAATGACTAATGAGGGACCCTGTTTAATTAAAAACATCTGTAAATACATGCATTCTTCAAAGGAATTTACTATATGAGAGTTATATGTATGTGACTAAACACTTGAAACAGATATTACGTTATGCTATCTATAAAAAGTATATGATTGTCTCATATATTATCTTCATTTTTATTTCCCCCAAAGGTATTATTTGAGCTTGCAAGATTCCATGCACCATCCACGATATTCCTGGATGAGCTTGAATCGGTGATGGGCCAGAGGGGTGGAGGAGGAAAGTGAGTTCAATACTGTTACATGTTTTAATTCTTCTCAAGTTTATTAATAATAATGATTTTGGATATTTATATAGCGCACACATCCACCATGCAAGGTGCTCAAGGCACTCCAATATTACCCCGGCTCTGCTAGGCTACCGATTTCGGCGCTCACAGCAATCAAGGAATCTCTTCTTACCGGTACATCCATTTAACACCTGGGTAGAGAGTGGCAAATATAGATTAATGTCTTGCCAAAGCGGGACATTAGTACATATAAAATTATAATCCTGTTTATTTTATCTTGTATAGTGAGCATGAAGGGAGTAGAAGAATGAAGACAGAGCTTCTAGTACAGATGGATGGACTTGCCAAAACAGATGATCTCGTCTTCTTGTTAGCAGCCTCAAATCTTCCATGGTGAGTTCGAGACCAGCCTCATGATACTAATAATAATAATAATGAATTCGTGTATTGCACTTATGTCAGGCACATTGCCACTCCTGGCGCTCCATTTTGTATTACCCTGGCTTTAGCACGGCTGCTGTTATGGCGCTTTAGCCTTTCAAGGAACTAATTCCTGCCAGGTACCCATTTACCTCACCTAGGTGGAGTGTGTCAATTGTAGATGAATGTCTTGCCAAAGGACGTTAGTGCTGCGACGGGGATTTGAACCCCGTACCTTGTGATTCACAGTCCGGAGACTTACCAACTGGACCACAACACCTCTACACCTCATGAAGATCTGCCATGCAAGGGTGTATGAGTACTGTATCCTTTCTGAGCGTGAATGCAGAAAGAAAGAAGAAGTCATAAAATCAGTGATTAAAGAATCAACTTCTAATTACTTGTTATCCAATCAGAATTTTCAATGCTCAAAATGCAATATGCCACATTTTTGCCAAGAGTTTTATAACTTCTATCCATAATAACAAAGTTAATGAATGTAATTTATATGTACCATATACAAAAGACGCAACATTTTAGTCACACACTATAGAGTTATTATGTGTACCTAGCTTAACATGTCTTGTGTTAGTTTAATAATCATTCACATACATCTACCCAAATCAAGATTAGTTGTTCATCTGAACACAATCATTCTATGTATATGATTATTTATTGCCATAGAATGACTTTTTAAACTTAATTTTAATACAAAGCTTAACATTTCTTATTACTATTTTGTTTGTTTTTTCTTCCAGGGAATTGGACCATGCCATGTTGAGGAGATTAGAGAAGAGGATATTAGTAGACCTGCCTGTAGTAGAAGCTAGGAAAGCAATGATTGAATACTACTTACCTAGCGTTCTCAACGCAGATTGTGCCTTGTCCATCAATACAGATATTGAATATGATTTATTAGCAGAGGTATGTCTAGTGTATCATATGAACCAAAGTCTGCAGTCTAGATTATATGAATAGATTATTAATGAGCATGTGAATAGCTTCAATGAATCATTTGGTAATTCAGCTGCATATAGCTGCTGACCATTTCTGTTTTTTTCAGGATAATCCTATTTTTTGGCGTTGAAAACTTAATATTTTAGTCCTAAATTCTTCTCATTTTTTGCTGAAAATATCAACAAATAAAAAATTGACCATCGTCTTAATTTTGCCTTGAGAGATTCTTCACTTTCGTAGCAGAAGATTGAAAGTTAAGCATATCATAAACAGAACGTGTAAAACCAGAGAAAAGTGTTAGGTGACATCTGATGCAAAGAATGTTGTAAAGATGTTGAATTTTCCATAATCAGAGATATTCAGATAATCTTGTGTATGATACAGGGCCCTGTTTCATTAAACTTGTTTTCAATAACAAATTACAATAACTGTTATAAGCTACTGAAATCATGGCATTTGATTGGCTGAGAGCAAATTTTTCATATAGATTTAGCTTTTGTTATTGCTAAGAAGCTTTATGAAAGAGGGCCGAGGTATGATTCTATTGTGATGCTTATCATTTTCATTGTCAATTTGTAAATTACAGTATTCTTGATTTTTAAAATTTTTTTTAAACAGAATGCCACCAAAATATTCTCAATTAAATGAGCAACCGTGGGAGCTTAGGCTTTTAATTCTATCTATAGAGACATGCATGGTTATAGTGAATATTACAATTTTTACTTGGTTGGTTTGTTTCATTTACTTGACTGCTTGTTAGTAAGCAACCAGGGGACCAACAGCTTTATAAGTCCTCTCTGAGGGACTCTGTAATGAGGATTAATGCCTTTAATACAAAAGGGCACTAGCTCATCAAATTGGTTTTGAACCCGGAACCTTCTGGTGACGAGATCACTGCTCTACCACTGATAACTCATGACCATTTAACTTGCTCTTGTTGTGTGTGACATTCAGAAAACTGAGGGATACTCTGGGTCCGATCTGAGGCTGGTATGCAAGGAAGCTGCCATGAGGCCGGTCAGAAAGATCTTTGATATCTTAGAATCAACATCAGGTGAGTAGTTGCTAGTTATGCCAAGCAATTTATTCTAACATTTGTGTAGAGACCCCCCCCCCCCATCCTTCCCTATAGAATTCACTCTAGTTACATTAATTTGGTTAGTACGCTTATATAGTCCCTCAGCTTGCATGTGTAGCTCAATTCATTGCCTGTCTGCTCTTAGGCTTATGTTTCATATGGGTGGGTTGGTTTAAAAAGGGACATTTAATTTACTCATTTATTGACTAGTAGTAGGCTCTATATTCTGTTCTTGCATGGTGAGCATGAAATGACTACTAACTAATCCACTATTTGTTTAGGACCCTGTATAAGCATAAAACTTAGATATGTTACCAACATTGACCAATCAGAGTCCATCTTTTGCCTTTTAGATTCTGTTGAAACATATACCAGTACTCTGATTGGTATCAGAGATTTGCTATATGATTTCAGAAAGTTTCAAATGATTACAAGTCTTATGCAACAGATTACTTGTATTATTTTGGATATGGAATAAATCTTAATTATTATTAATTAAATTTGAATATATAAGTATGCATGCATTTGTTTTCATCGGTACCCCCATATTCTCCACTGTGTAAGAATCAAAGATTTGCATGTTGAACCATTTTTTCTCTAAGTATCTACTTATAGACATGCAGGTACGTACAATGGTTGTAGTAAATCCTCATTTCATTGTAATGAATATATTGCATGTATTTGTTACATCTGCTCATATTTGCTAACATCTATGTTTACTTATTCAGAAAAAGGAACAGACAAAACAGGTATCGCATGGAATAAATTTGCCCTTATTTAATTTGTAATCATTTCAGCTACATTATACCTAATTCATAAGGGAGATTGTAACATATTCACACATGGATAGATTTTATTGTGTTTTGTGCAATTCATTGTCTATGTATTTAATTGGTGGTTGCATCTAACAGCCAAACATTTGTCAAAGATGTTTGGCAGTAAACAGTAAATTTGAGTTCTGGTAAATAGATTTATAAGCATTTGAATAAAAAATTATAACTGCGGTTCTGAATTGATTTATACATAGTAGATAGGAATTAGGAATCCTCATTCCTTCTTTGGTTGAACTATAAAAACTTGCAAAAAAGGTGATTTCTTCATCTTAGTTTGCATACACATGCATATCAGTTATTAAGTAAATTCATTTTTTTGTCAGAGTCATCTGTTATTCATTATTTTAAGTAATGGTACATATATCTTTACAATCTCTCTAGTTGGATTCTGTTTAAAAATAAACAGAATCAATTTTTAACAGAACTCGAGATTAACTTCAAAGTGAAAATCATCATTATTCTATTATAATGATGTATATATTTCATCACTTTCTGACTTTCATTATAATGCTTGTAAAAAAAAACTAATTATCAACAGGTGGTAAAGGTATATAGTGGTGATGGTAAATTAAACAAAATGTTGTACCAGTACTAATAGCGTTGTACAATATGTATTGTTCATCGGATGTGCTTTGGTAATACATGTGGTTTCATTTCATACTTTAATGCGCAAGAGAAATGCTGTTGCTTTTCTCTTAACAAGTACTCTACCCTGAATTTCACGATTTCATCAATTTATAATATAATTTATATATTTATATAATTTATATATTTATATAATTCATATATTTATATAATTCATATATTTATATAATTTATACATTTATAATATAAGATTCATTAATATGCTTTCTAGCAGTAAAGAAATAAAGTATAGATACAAATGTATCTATAAATGAGGACAATAGGCAATGAGTCACCTAATATTGAGTAGGAAATGTTTTCTATTCATTGCTATATAGAAATCATTGATTTTAGGAAGTTTGGTTGAATAAAGTGTGCAATCCATATTTTAGTCATTCATCCTTTCTTAAGATGTATTAGTAAGTTAATGTCTATGGAGTATGGAGCAGAGAAGTGGATTTATTACTTTATTGCTTATTTATTTAACTCGCAATGCTAATGAATTTTCAATTGAAATTATCCATTTTGTTTCATTGCCATAACCTCCTTTTTCATGATTTTCATTCTAAAATTTATCGTTGTACGCCTACTTTGTCACAGTATTGAGAAATATTTAGTCTTCACAGGCCATACAGTAACTTACCTTTGAAAAACAAAAAGTTTATTAGATTGTATATTTGTTTACATACACTGAAATAATGTGTCTAAAGTGGTTGTTTAAAGATCAAAGTTCTTTTATTTACTCGAAGTCACTTTTCTAAATATGTAGCTGACCAATGATGACATTACTTCAAAATAGAATATTAGATTAATGACATAGGTGATGATTTTGACCTGTACCAGTCTCTTTTATGGTTACCCTGAAATAAGTCTATATAGCTGGATTCAATGATAATAGTAGTATTGATAATATCAACCATTTAGGAACGCTAAAAACCAAATTACCAAAGCTCTTACAATTTCAGAATGTGAGGAGCAACATGAAATACATTTTAAAAAAGGGTAAATCACAGTAAGTTAAGTTACTGAGGGGAAAATTAAGTTAGAGATTTAAAGAGGAAGTCCACCCAGATATTAACTTGGTCTAAATAGAAGTTGAAATCTTCAATAATTTGTTTCACTTATTTTTCTGGTTTCATTAAAACCAACTAAATATTAGGGAGGAATTCCCCTTTAAAGGTACTATGTCCCTTTTGCAGCCAACCTCAAATGCTGTAGAACTTTGCAGGAATTATGAATATGTTATGTATGTCCTATCTGAGAAATTTAAACGTTAGCAGTGTCCTTAAATTCAAATTATGCAAGGAAACCCGTTTACTTGCTAGACTTTACTGTCAGACACTATTGAGTGACTGACTGGCTTTTTTTCTTCTTTGGTAATAACATACATGAAAAGAGTTGTAAAGAGTACATGAGCATTTGTCTACATCAATAACCCACTTCTTGTGATGGCCAAGATTAAACTGATTGAATCTTTGCGCAGCATAAAACGTATGACCATTCGGTACAATTGTCTGAAAATCAAGACTATTACTTTTGGGCTCTATAGCCCTAAAGTCGATTTGACAACTAATAGTCGTTATTTTCCCACTTGAAGACATTTTCAAGCCCCACCTTTTTTAGGGAAGTTCTAAATTAGTATTATCTTTCAAATGCAGTTGGAATTTAACTTTTTCATTTTTTTGGCCTGCAAATGGGACATAGTACCTTTAAAGGACACTTTGTTTAAAGCCGGTTTTAGGGAGTCCCTTACTGACAACTGTCCTTTCTATAGAGATGGACACTCAATTAAGTTCTACTTATATGCACACAAACTTGTCTATAAAGGCCACACAAGGGAACTGCAGACAGGTGTCCTTACACAGGTTCTACAACACACATTTCTTTCTAGAGAAAAAAACAATATCCGTGACCATTATATATTATACAGGTTGCCTTTATAGAAAGGTGGCCGCTAAGACAGGTTTGACCTGTACTCTATAACTTTAACTGTGTATGTTAACTATTGCATGACTTACTAAGTATTATCTCATTTTGCATGGCCGCATCCAGCTGGCAGAGAAGAAACCCCTAACCTTGTTTGGCACAGTAAGTAAATATGAAACTGCAGTAGCATGTTGTGCAGATCAAATCAATAATACACTAATATTCAACATTATCATTGAAGACTTCATTCCAAGCACTTGTTTCTAGTAAGTAATTATACTACCGGGTGATGCACTACTAATACATAATCTCTCTAAAGTAACTATTTCATTTTACATTATATTCACCTGAAATATATAGTGATTCTACATCATTTTCACCTAAAAAATAGTAAATAATATGACTCATTGGTCATTTAATGATTGTTCAATTATAATATTAGAAATACACTTTGATATACACTGTCTTTCATAATTAATGCATGTTGTAATCTTTGGAGGCTTCCATGGCGATTATAGATTTGAGTGAGGTTTGCGATTACACCATGTATTCTTTTGAATGTTCTTAAACACACTGTTGCATATAGACTAACACAAGACAATTTCACTGAATAATGTGTGATAACATTGTCACTATAAACATCACTTTCCCTGTAGAATGGTAGAAATGATGAATTGCTCATTCTATTTCACATATAAAACCTGCTAATTCAATCCTTTCTAACTTCACTCTGCTTGTGGACATTCTGCAGTGAAAATTGTTGGGTGGTAGTTGATTGCAGAGATTTTGGAATTGAAATTGTGTGAATCCTGATAATCATTAGGTTTGCTGGTAAAAGCCATTTTCTAAGCTGATGCGTCAATGCGTAGTAAACATACAACAACAAGAACAAAAACAACATCAAAAGAGAAGAGAACAAGAGGTTTTGGTATTCAAAATAAAAACACCATTATTAAGTTATAAAATAAACAGTGTCTGCAAATGAGCTGCGAGTACATTTAGACTGATATGGTTGTATACTACCGTATTTGTTTTTACTGAATATTCCTTAGACCCTTATTTCATGTATGAAATCTATCTTTCTTTCTTCTGGCAATCAATATTTTTTTACAGGGGCCCTTAATATCTCTCATTGTCATTGTGTGTCTATAAATCTTTTCATCTACCGTATTTGCCGGCGTATAGGCCGCAGTATTTTTGGAAGAAAAAATATCAAAAAGTCGGGGTGCGGCCTATGCGGCGAAAGAGTAATTTTTTTTTTTTTTTTTTTTTTTTTTTAGTTTTGATTTATGGCGCTATGCCTGGCAATGTCTCCCAGCTCAGTAATCAGTGTTGACTCACCACTCAGAAACTACAACAACACTAAAATTTGTCTGTCATCTTGGTTTGAAAGTAATCTTTCTAATAGATCTCAATATGTAGTTTATAATAATAATTCCTCAATTTTTTATATATAACAAATGGTGTTCCACAAGGTACTATCCTAGGACCTAGTACTCTTTTGTTTTTAATTCACATTAATGATCTTACACATTCTTCTAAAAACGACATTGTTACCATTATTTTGTGACAAGTTTACAAGCACAAATCAGCGCCTTTAACTGCACCTCGATGTTAAATGAAGGTCCTTCCCCGCGTGGGTTTTCGACAACAAAACAACAACAACAACAAAAAAAAAAACTTTTTTTTTTTTTTTTTTTTTTTTTTTTAAATGTCAAAATCGGGGGTGCGGCCTATACGGCGGTGCGGCCTTTACGCCGGCAAATACGGTAATTTGAATTTTCTCTACTCATGGTATATTTCTGTTTCTTTCTTCATATACCAGGGCCTTGTTTCATAAAACTGGTTATCAATAACAAGATATGATAATTGTTATAAGCTACTGAAATCTTTTCATTTGATTGGCTATTGAGCAGATTCATCATAGATCTGTGGCAGATGTTATTGATAAGATGTTTTATGAAACAGAATTCAGTTCTGCACTTTCCTCCTAATTTATAGATTTATAAACTAATTGAAAAAAGCTTAGGGGTGAGACAATGGTCAGACCTTCATAATGAGCATCAATGATTACATTTTAAAATAATTTCAGTGATATATGAAGTGTTGAATAGAAAAGTTTACTCATTTAGTTACACTTGGTATCTGGTATATTGCTCTCTAACCAAGCAGTGTATCTATACATTTTCAAAATCCATTGTTGTATGTAGATCAAATAACTCTGTAGTTAACATGTTTTATGTCATAAACTGTAGGTTTAGAGGCAAGACTACAATTTCATTGCATATATATTGACCATAAATATAATACAACTTAGCAAAACAACTGTATAAATAGACTGCCTGTCTGTAAAGACCACATTTGTCATTTCTGTAGAAAAATGTTGCTCATTGTAACATGTAATTAAGGAACCTGTTCATAAAGACCATCTGCCTATAAAGATCACATTTCTTGTTTCCCTTGGGAGGTCTCTATATACAGATTCCACTGGTTAACATCACATATTAACTTTCTCACTAGTTTTTAGCATAACACGTACACATTAACACTGGGAGTCATGGAGAACTCTAATTTTGTGTGTATTTTTGCACTGTTCTAAAAATCCATTGCTTTGTTTGAAGTGTATATGAATTTATTATGAGCTCTGACTCAGTAGTAGCATTTGTTTAAAAGATCTTATTTTCAAGTAATATGTGTATTTATATATGAATTAGCCTAAAAATAATGCTGGTAACATCTGTACAGCTGAGTCAGAGACATTAATATCCTTTTGATTCTGTATAAAAACCAGTAAAACAGAAATGGAGCACACCTTCCCTTGTGTATCATGGCAAGTTTCAAATTTGTTTAAATAAATAATTTACCTTGCCCAAATGTACTGTGTAAGGTCACTGGTTTAATGGCAAATACAGAAATAAATATTTTTGGATGTTGTGTCTCCCCATTTCATTTTGTGGACGTCTTTGCTGTTCTTTTGTTTCAAGTTCAATTGAAGCTTTAATGAATTTCCTATCATTGGTTAATATTGCAGAGGACTCCGTGCCAGATTTGACCCTTGACACAATCACTACAGCAGACGTGGAGGCAGCCCTGCTTCACACTAAACCATCTGCCAAGCTTCTCAAGGACAAATACCTAAGATGGCAGAAAGAATATGAGTCTGTCTAGAATAGACCCAGCTCATGCAATGGAGATGGGACTTCGTCTTAACCTGGAGATCTAGTCTAAAGCACTGACTCACACTAAACCATCTGCCAAGCTTCTCAAGGACAAATACTTAAGATGGCAGAAAGAATATGAGTCTGTCTAGAATAGACCCATGCAGCTCCCAATATGTACCGATAATGCTGTGGTCTTAACCTAGAGATCTAGTCTACCGTAAATCTCCGTGTATAAGGCGCACCTGTGTATAAGGCGCACCCCTATTTTGGGGGCAAAAAAAAAAAAAAAAAAAAAAAAAAAAAAATCGTTTTTTGTTGTTTTGTTGTTGTTATTGTTTTGTTGCCGAAAACCCACCAAATAATAGTAACAATGTCGTTGTAGAAGAATGTGTGTAAGATCATTAATGTAAATTAAAAACAGGTCCAGACTCTTAAGGCTTCATGATACCAAGTGTCCCACACCAGCCTCATCACATCAGCTAGCAGAAGCATTGTGTTCTATGCCAAACATCAATAGTCATGCATAATATGAATAGAATCCTCTAAATTTCTGACAATAGAGTACCTAGGATAGAACCTTGTGGTACACCATTTGTTATAGTAAAAAAAATTGAGGAATTATTAAAAACTACATTTTGAGATCTATTAGAAAGATTACTTTCAAACCAAGATGACAGTCAAATTTGAGTGCTGTTGTAGTTTCCGAGTGGTGAGTCAACACACTGATTACTGAGCTGGGAGACATTGCCAGGCATAGCGCCATAAATCGAAATCGGGAAGGGGAAAAAAAAAAAAAAAAAAAAATTTTTTTTTTCTGTATCTGTGTATAAGACGCACCCCGATTTTCAAATTTTTTCGGCGCCAAAAAAGTGCGCCTTATACACGGAGATTTACGGTACATCGACACGGCTTTTAATGTGGACTAGTGATACAGAGGAGACTAGCCTTGGTCTAAAGCAGAATGCTATTGCTTAGTGGATACAACCATAAGTATTCCCACTGGTTGTGGTCACAGGAACCCAGGTCTAGACTACATTGGTGATATGGACTAGACCCTAATGTATTCTGCTGAGACCCGGCTCCAAGGATGTACATGTATGCGTGATGGAGTGGAGATAGGACGTACTCTGTCTTATCTCAGAGACCTTATACTAACTTGATGTGACTGAAGTTTCCTTGTCTGATGTTGGGACCCCACATCAGGTCTTGAGGAATATGACCTGAGTGAATCATCTCTCAGTAGGTACTGTTAATGCAGTGGAGACTAGCTTTAGTCTTATCCCAGTTGATTCATGGCTGTAGCTTAAATAGTCTTACTGGTCTTGGTCTCAAGACCCCAGTTCTGGACAACCAGATCCTAAAGTACTATACTGTGGGTCAGCTGCAGATGAGTAATAGTGACGAAGTAGAGACAAGAATCTCTCTTAACCCAGAGACCTTACACCCCAAATGGATGCGACTGAAAGTAGTCCTGTAGGTCCTCGATCATTGCGGGACCCTAATCGTGGACTATGTGATTGTTTGGACTAGACCATAAAGCTAGATGCAGCTTCTTGAATGCCTGTAGGCACATTAACCTCTTTTTGTGATCTCTTACAGTAGGTAAGAACCTGATAAAGCAATATTCCAGGACAAACAGTCTTTCAACTACTGGTTCTTCAAAAGAGGTTAAGTGGTCAAGATAGGCTTGTTTCATGAAGTATCAGATGTGTGCTATCAATGAAACAGAAGTTTTGAATATTAAGATATGAAGTTTTTTTTCTTCTTGTAATGTAGATAAAGCCTATAATTTATTTTTAAACACATTTAAAACCGAGTATGATCATAACTTTGTTGTTCGTAAAGTGAAGAAAAGGAAACTGCCATGAAAACCTTGGATAACCCCTTCACAAGGTTAATACTTCTTCTCTTGGATTTCTCCAGAAATCAGACATTATATTTTGATTGAATCACTGCACATATTCATTTGAAAGTAATATTTTTTAGAATTATATCTGAGTTATTTTACCTACTGTTATGAAGCCTTTAAAATTATCCTCTATATTTATATTAACTTATTTATCACTGTACATTTTTTTCTTCCTCTTTACCTCTTCAGAGGGACTTTATTATTCTGTTTCAAAATTATCACCATACATGACAAGTCTCTTTAATTGCATTTTACAACATTTCTTGGCAAAACTGAATTAAAAAAATTAATGATTGTGTTAAATTTAATTGCAACATTTAAGTGTCTCTGATGACAAGCCCATAAGACAAGCTTTATAGTGCCACTATTCCAACTATCTCCCTTCTCCCCCCCCCCCCCTTTTTTTTGTTTTTTTGTTTTTCCCTTAATGTGTACTATTTTGTAAATTTCCTTATGGGAATTCTTAGAGAGAAACTTTGAAATGTCAACAATGTAATGATTGATATGTTTTGGTGTGTGATTAAATGTTTAGAATCAATTTAGTTTCGGCGGGGGGAGAATAGTAACATACAGAAAGGAAGTTAGGGGAATCAACCAAGAAACATTATGTCCCGGTTGGTTTTGGTTTCAGTTTTGTTCGTGTTTACACCACCTTCTCATGTGGTGTAAACATGCATTTTCTGGATGATTAATTAATTAGATGTGTATTGTTCCCATTTGATTCGTAAATTTCATACCTGTGTTGAAATGTAACATTTCTATTTGATAGCTTTGTAACCATAAGGTTGTATTCTAAACATGCATTTTTATGCCTCCGCCACCGAAGGTGGTGCCGGAGGCATCATGTTTTCGGGTTGTCCGTCCGTACGTCCGTACGTCCGTCCGTCCGTCCCGTTTGACCGTTATCACAATATCTCAAGAACCATTTAAGATTTAAACTTAAGACTCGGGAATAGTATTTATCACCATAGGAAGACGATCTGATTAGATTTTGGAGTACGTAGGTCAAAGGTCACAGGTCACAGAGGTCAACTTATGAAATTCCTTGTATTGAGTTTGTTAGCGCGATATCTCAAGAACCATTTGAGATTTAAACTTCAAACTTAAGGATAGTATGTATCACCATAGGAAGACGATCTGATTAGATTTTGGAGCACGTATGTCAAAGGTCAAGGGTCACAGAGGTCAACTTATGAAATTCCATACATTGAGATTGTTATCATGATATCTCAAGAACCACTGGAGATTTAAACTTCAAACTTAGTGATAGTGTGTATCACTATAGGAAAACAATCTGATTACATTTTGGAGCATGTAGGTCAAAGGTCAAGGGTCATAGAGGTCAACTTATGAAATTCCATACATTGAGATTTTTATCATGATATCTCAAGAACCACTGGAGATGTAAAAACTTCAAACTTAAGGATAGTATGTATCACCATAGGAAGACGATCTGATTAGATTTTGGAGCACGTAGGTCAAAGGTCAAGGGTCACAGAGGTCAACTTATGAAATTCCATACATTGAGATTGTTATCATAATACCTCAAGAACCACTGGAGATTTAAACTTCAAACTTAATGATAGTGTGTATCACCATAGGAAGACAATCTGATTAGATTTTGGAGCACGTAGGTCAAAGGTCAAAGGCCACAGCGCACATTATGAATGCAAAAACAGCTTGTGATCGCGTTATCTCAAGAACCGATTGATGGATTCATGCCAAAATTAGGTCATGTTTGTTACTTGCAGAGCCAATGAACTGAGTAGATTCTTGGTTCATAAGGTCAAAGGTCAAAGGTCATGGGCCCATTATGTATGCAAAAATAGCTTGTGAACGCATTCTCATTAGAACTGACAGATGGATTACTATTTAACTCAGAACATCTTGCAGAGCCAATGAACTGAGTAGATTTTATGGTCATGAGGTCAAAGATCAAAGGGTCATATATGTATATGAGAAATTGCTTGTAATCACAATATTCTGAGAACCTGTCAATGGATTACCATTGAACGTGAATTCAATTTTTTTTTTCTGTTTTGGTTTGTAAAATTGCTCTATAACGGAGGCATCATTTTCGACTGCGCGCAGTCGAATTCCATCTAGTTTATCATGGTTTTACTTTTAGTTCTTAATTTTTTTTTTACATGTCCATTGATTCATTATGTTGACAATCATGACGTATATTCTCTGAGTTAGGTTGTCAACTACAACTTTGTTGTCATTTTAGATGCTTAGGAAGCAAGAAAGTGAAAAAAGAAAGGTGATGCGTGATTTTGATATTAAAAAGTGCTAGTACAGTGAAACCTGTCTATAAAGGAAACCCAAGTAAAGCATTAAAATTGCCCATTGTAGACAAGTGGCCTTTCTAGACAAATTCTACAACACATATTTTATCCTGGAGGGAGATATTACAGCTGACCACTATAGACAGGTAGCCGTTATAGAAAGGAGGCCACTAAGACAGGTTTGACTGTACGTACTTCCTCATCTAATAATTTTCATTAATATTTGTTATATTAACATGATAGGAAAGTCAATTATAAAGGCTCTGTACTTAGGTTAAAGGGTACCCCTAGAAACGACAGCTTTTGCAGAAATAAATTACCTGTTAAGAGCAAGAGGTGTACGTATTAACTCGTGTACTTGAATACAGACTGAACACCCTCTATAGTGTCGATTTTATATGACCTTGTTGAAAACTAAATTATGTGAAGAAATCTTCATATTTTTTTCTTTTGACAACCCTAAATGGAATGAGAAACATATTTCTCATATCTAAGGTAAAGTTGTACTTATATTCGATATAAACATTTATTACGAATAGAATAAAAATCAAATTTGGTAAAATCCAAAAGTATCACAATTTCCCCCAACTCTTTTCGGACAGTTTTGTTTCTTTAGAAATGTTGATTTAGAAGGCCAATTTTTTGAAAATACTTTCACATTATGGTAGACATTTTAGACCTAGAAAATTGAGAAAAACAATAACTTGCGTGTAAAATGCTATTTCTTATTTCCTTAAGCTTCTGTCTTTCAAAAAGGATAATTTTTTCATGTAAAGCGTGCATTGTATTTGCTTGCAGTCTACCAATGCATATAATTCATTCATGTATTTTATTTACATCTCACTTGCACATGTAGTAGTATATCTCTTGATATAATTACAGCAACTATGTCATTCAATTCTATAGTTTTGCAACCTCTGTTTTGGTACAAGTAAACCGTCCATATTTATATCTTTGTACCATATTACAGTGTGTCATATTCATAGAAGTACTTGCTATATCTAAAGAATGACTTTTAATGATTATCTTATTTTTTACTTTGAACATTATTATGTGCAATGTATTCTTGCATGATATTTCATGTAAGGTAAATAGATATAATGCCTTTGTAAATATGCATATGAATAAATGTATAGTAAATATAGTATATGCAGTAGGTCTATATTTCTCTCTTTTTATGAACCTGTATAATATGCAAACCAAAATCAGTCGTTGAGGTTGATTGCTGTGATGTGTCAGATATTGATTACTGCAAAGTCTGGGATTTTGCAAGTGAAAATAAAATAGAAAATATGAAGCTCAAGATGTTGTTTTAAAAGTATCCTGTCCGTGTTTTGTACATATGTACATAACATATACTAGAACTGACATATTTTCCCTCAATATCTTAAAGCCCCACTGTACTACTTGTAGCTACTTGCTCCCTCTATAGAGAAAACTTCCCCAATCGGTGCCTGTTGGTCCCCCATTATCCTCTTTTTCTTATGTTAATTGAGAGCTGAGTTGATGAGATAGCCACCTATCAGTGACCTCGCTTCGTGGTCTAATCCCTCCTGGCCAAATTAGTACATCACCCCGCCCCCTTCACAACACACCCCTACAAAATGCTTTATAATGCACCCTTTTCATTGATACAGATGGTTGAATTTGTGTATTTACACGAATATGGTTACAATAGCAAACTACATCTACTATTTTAGCTCATAGCTGTTTATCTTCAAGACGTCAATGAACCATTGAGACTGCATTGATCAAGTTTCAAATCTAAGTGCTTAAGATAACAAGAGTGATATTCTCATTTATTTGTTTAGAAGGGTGAAATAGATTTATATCCGTCAGTTGGTTTCCCCCCACAGCGTTGGAAAGACTGACGCTAAACGATGATGATGGGGGTCCACGGATTGTGGGATTCGTTTTAAATGGTGATGTGTCAAAATGTACCGACTTGAGAGGAAATAAAGATTTGTTTCTAAATAGCAATCAGGGACCCGTTCCACAAAGCCTTTTTCAATGACAAATGACAAAAATCAGTGACAAATCTGCTGAAAACCAATCAGAAGCAAGAATTTCAGTAGCTTATAACACAAACTGTCATTTGTCACTGATGGCAAGTTTTGTGAAACGCCCCCCAGACAATGATTCATTGGCAGGGATATGTAAGGGGTTTATTCCGAGATAAAGGCATTATGGGCGGTTCTGATGATCCAGAAGATAATGACACTTAGCGTCTCCTCTGAGAAACCAATAACACGATAGCAACTACTTTTGAATAAGCCTTCGGCAATTATTGATGCGTGCAAACATGACAATGACACATTAATTCATCCGAACATGATTTCTATAGGACTTATAATGGTTTTGAACTTTTGCGATCGGGTTTTGACGAATCTAAAGACCTCGTTTTTGTCTCGCCTGAGTAGCAAAAAGCGAGACATAGGCGCCGCTTTTCCGGTGACGGCGGCGACGGCGACGGCGTCAACATCAAAAACTTAACCTAAGGTTAAGTTTTTGAATTTTTGATATAATTTTTAAAGTATAGGTTCTTAGTCAATGAAACTTGGATTATAGGGTAATCAAGTATCCCCAATCATGTGAGTAGAATTTCAGATCACAAAGTCAAGGTCAAAGGTCATTTCAGGTCAACAGACTTGGACTATGTTGTAGCATCATCATCGAAAACTTAACCTAAGGTTAAGTTTTTGAATTTTTGATATAATTTTTAAAGTATAAGTTCTGAGTCAATGAAACTTGGACTATAGGGTAATCAAGTATCCCCAATCATGTGAGTAGAATTTCAGATCACAAAGTCAAGGTCAAAGGTCATTTCAGGTCAACAGACTTGAGACTTGGACTATGTTGTGGCATCATCAAGATTTTCAAAATGCTTCGTTATTTTTCAACCGATTTTGATTCTGATTGTTTCATATGATAGGGCTAGGAAGGGGATTTAAAACATGTACACAGAATCGTGAAATTCATTATCTATGCTAATTTATGCAAATTTATTTGAAATCACAAAAAATGCTTCTTCTCCTTCATTTCTCGACCGATTTTGATTTGGTTTGCTTTATCTGGTAGAGCTAACTTTGGTACACTAAACTTCTACACCGAATTTTGAAATTGTTCTCCATTAATTAATAATAGTAATTTATGCAAATTTTTTCCAAAAATAACAAAAATTGCTTCTTCTCCCTCATTTCTTGACCGATTTTGATTTGGTTTGCCTTATCTGGTAGAGCTAAATTTGGAACACTAAACTTCTACACAGAATTTTGAGATTTTACTCCCATTGATTAATTATGATAATAATGCAAATTTATTCCAAAAATAATTTAAAAATCACAAAAAATGCTTCTTCTCCTTCATATTTCGACCGATTTTGATTTGGTTTGCTTTATATCGTAGAGCTAACTTTGGTACACTAAAGGTCTACACAGAATTTTGAAATTGTTCTCCATTAATTAATTATGGTAATTTATGCAAATTTATTCCAAAAATAACAAAAATTGCTTCTTCTCCCTCATTTCTTGACCGATTTTGATTTGGTTTGCCTTATCTGGTAGAGCTAAATTTGGAACACTAAACTTCTACACAGAATTTTGAGATTTTGCTCCATTGATTATTTATGGTACTTTATGCAAATGAAATGAAATTATGTCCCTTCCAGGGCATCACATTTTTATTTTTTGACCAGTTCAAAAGTGTACCA
The DNA here is from genome assembly GCA_035222895.1 of Strongylocentrotus droebachiensis. Lineage (NCBI taxonomy): Eukaryota > Metazoa > Echinodermata > Echinoidea > Camarodonta > Strongylocentrotidae > Strongylocentrotus > Strongylocentrotus droebachiensis. Next base: position 154,506 of record JAVYIG010003768.1, on the reverse strand, counting down.
CGATATTTGTTGTTGCGAGATGCGGATGAGCACTACAATGTACGTCATTGACGTTCTGGTTTATCATATTGAATTGCGTTATGCAGGCGAGACCGCCGAGAGCGTTTCCCTTGTTATGAATATCATCAACTTTATTCTACCACGCATCTTATTGTTGTAAGTATTTAATGAACTGCAACAGCAAAGAAACGCTCACATTATAAGTTTTATCTTTTCTCACGTAAGAATAAAGAAAGGTATCGTCAAATTCTTCCATACACCCCTTCTTATCATCAAGTTTCATTTTGTCCTCTATTGATAATGTAATTTAATTGAGCATTCCGTGTACATGTATATCACTTGTACTTTTATGCTTGTATTCAGATTTGTGTATTTATAAAGCATGTAGAAATGGATTTAATATGCTTTTGAGTCTAAATGTTATTACGTTCAATCGAGAAAATAGATAAAATTTAAAGTTAATAATAATAATAATAATAATAATAAATTTATATAGCGCAGCTTTTATACAAAATATATTCAGCTGCGCTGGTTAAGAGCTCCTTTTTACTAAATTCTACAAATTAAATAAGATCTCTCAGTTAAACAAATAAGTTTTTAAATTGGATTTAAAAACATTGAGAGATGGAGTGCTTCGTATTTTTATTGGCAAGCTATATGATAACAACGAAAACTATTTACTTACTGTATAGTTATAATAACGTTTATTTTGTTCAATTTATCAGAAAATCACAATGGTATAACTATATAAATTATAAAAGCACACCAAATTAAGAGATACAAACATTTCAATAACCAAATTTAACCCTGTACCAGCAATTTATCTGATCATTTCAAAATACATCACAAGCGCATTAAGAATTTGATTTTTGTTTATATCCTTAGATATATTTCAGAATACATAAAACAAATTGTTGATATAGATATTGTCCAAGTTTGGGAACGGAATCGTATACAGGCAAACCCAAGTTTCTTATATTTTAGGACCTACAAAATCAAGACTAACCCTTGAAAAATTACAGTGGCTTATCTAAGATTCTCTGGCGGGTGTTGGGGGGGGGGGGGGAGGGGGCAGTGGGCAAAAGTCCCAAAATACTTAGACAGGCACATAATAGAAAATGGCGCACCAAGCCCATCATGCTTCTTCTTTCCTCTCCTATTTTATTCTTTATCCTTCTCTTTCTTTCCGCTTCCGCCTTATCACCCCTCTTTTATTTGTTGTTTGGGTTGAGGAGGTTGAGCATGGTGCCCCCTACATTCGCCACTTTAAATTATAATCTCTTTAAATCTCTACTGCATAACAAAATCAGATTTATTACACATATCGATCTGTGGCTTTGTTAAAACGACATTAATGTCCTTGCTATGTTGTCATCAAAACGAACTCTTCTATTTACAAAATTTACAAAATCTTTAGAATGCTGTATTATTACTCATGTCCACAAATTTCAAATGAAGAGACAAAATTATTATGAAGGAAATACAATTTCAGCTTAAAAAGAGGAAACGGCACACAGAGACAAAAAATGATGAAGCAGCATTAGATTCAGAGTCGATGTACAAGTAATTATGTAGGCTTAATTTCTGAAGTGCTCTTCAATTATCTGTTTGATGGTTCGGTCGTCGATCTTCACATCGCTGAAAAAAAGCTTTTTGCAGAAACCTCTGTCTCTCTTTTGATGTAACTCATACAATGTGAATAAAGTGCATGTGCCATCCAGACATTTCGTTCATCGTATCTCCACGAAGAATCTCAACCTGTCGCGTTCACGAGTCAAAGATGTTGATAAGTGCGTGATCTGAGAATTTAAAACAATTCAAAACATCATTGAATCAGTTTTCACTATCAAAAATTATGTAAATTTCAGTTCATGATCAAACTTGTTTTGACATAGTGATCGTTGGGACTGTTTGAGTCTCTGGCTGAAACATATTTCTCGAGACTCATATTATAAATGTCATTTTCCCCATGCTATCGCGTTCACGAGTCAAAGTTGTTAAGAACTTGAGTGCGTAATCTGAGAATTTTACCATCATGCATACAAAAATAATATCGGTTGGAACAAACTAAGAAAAAACATGTGACATTACATTTCATGATCTTGTAGTTGTACGTATAGGTTCCCGTTAATTCAAAAACATAATGGAACACAATCGCAAAGGTTTTCGAAAAATCAACACAAGGGCTATTTCAATACCCTAAATCTATATCCCATTGAGATTATTAAGTTCGGAATACGTTATTATAACATAAGTCATGCAATGTTCGCATGTTTCAAACGGTGACCAAGGATACTGGAATTGATTTTTCGGTAGCGTTTGCAATCATGTATGTAATGGAATATTTATGAAAGTCATAAATTCCAATCGTGAGTCGGATGACACTTGTGTTCCTCATGAAGAAAGTGTATGTATTAATGAAGGAGAGATCGACAAAGGAATTACTGAAGAGAAGAGGCTTGGAGAAAGAGACAGAAGGGAATGGGGAAGACATGAAGAATATAGAGTTGGAAATATAGGCCCGGGAGGGTGAATGGAATAACCTAAGAGAGCGACGAAAAATTGTAAACATTTACAATAAGGGAGAGTATAGTGTGCATGCATATGGAGAGGTACGTCAATGCCCATCGACATAAATATACATGGATATTTATGTTGACTGTATGCGTGAATCAATTATATAAAGGGTAATTTTATAGAGTATAAGAAAATTAAAGTAGAATGAGTAATTGCCGGTTTTCATGTTTTTGTTTTTTGGTTGCGTTTTGCAAATTTTACTTCATGCAAATGCTCACATTACTTTATTAATAATTTCTTCGCCGGGTATGTTTCAATTATTTTTTAAATTTTAAATTACATCTATTCTTTTTAATTTGTTTCCGTCATATACAAGTATTATGTTTCTAATTCAAATCAACTTTAAGTCCTCCACGCTTTTGAAGGAATATTTTTGTACAGGGGAGGTGCATACCTCAATCACCCTGAAAAATCAGAAGAAGAATTTAAAAAAAAAAAAAACCTAGATAACATATATCAGTGGTATACTAGTGGATATTAAAGTCACCCGATTGCAGATCATAAGGTATGGGATTCGAGTCCCGTCGCGTCACTAATGTCCTTTGGCAAGACGTTAATCTACATTTGCCACTCTCCGCCCAGGTGTTACACTGTAAATGGGTACCCGGTATTAGGATGCGAAAGTTATTGTGGTTAGATGAGCAAGGCTGAAATGCTCCCCAGGGAGTGGAGAAATGTGCATACATTGTGTGCCGGGGCAAGCCCGAATCCGATGACCTGGGTAATAATATATTTGTAAAGCGCTTATAGAGACATCATCGATGTATTAAGCGCTATATAAAAACGGAATATTATTATTATACTCACAGGTCATATTCTGCAGATCTTGACGTTCCTGGAGGTTTTCCTGTAATGCCTCCATGAGCTGGAAGTACCTGAAGAGAGTGTCACGAGGCCAGATAGTCTCAGACGAGGAGTTCACCAACAGCTGAAGGTTATCATGGACCGTCTTCTCCCAGTCTAACAAGGATATAATGCAAAGGCGAAGAAGAAGAAGGAGGAAGAGGAAGAGGAGGAGGAGGAGGAGGAGGAGAAGAAGAAGAAGAAGAAGAAGAAGAAGAAGAAGAAGAAGAAGAAGAAGAAGAAGAAGGAGGAGAAGAAGAAAGAAGAAGAAGAAGAAGAAGAAGAAGAAGAAGAAGAAGAAGGAGAAGAAGGAGGAGAAGAAGAAGAAAAAGAAGATAGTAATTCATATGATTTAGGGTTGTTTGCATACGACATATACATCAGTTGAGAAGAACTTAAATCTTTCTTCTCCTAGGAAATAAGAAGATAATAGTAATTCAGATGATCAAGAGTCTTTTGCATGTGAATGGCAACTATCTGCCATTTTACTCCCCAGGGTGTGGACAATGTACATGTATTGTGTGCAGGCAGGCCGCAAGTCCAATGTCCGTGATAATAATATATCATTCAGTAAATGTGTCAAAGTGGTGTCTCGAGACGTGTCGCAGTCGAGTGGTTTCAATAAATCACTTTAAGATCTTACCTCCAGATTTCTTGGTGGTTTCTTCCATCATTCGGCTTACTCGGCGGAAGAGTGCATCAGAACTAGCTACACTCTTGTGGCTTTTCCGATCTCTGCGGGCGAGAAAACCGCACCATCAACATGACAGGTGGATGAAAATATACACGCATGAAACATTACATTGGATCATTATTGCAATTTCATTGGACATGACATATTTTCTCAGCAGGCGTATTACAGTGCCCCGCCCCCTTCTTCTTCATGTACCTGCATAGGCTACAGATCTAGACTACATTCATTTTATGAAATTGAGATTTGTACCACATTAACGATTTAAAGAAGTATGCCTATTCATCAATGACCTTTAAAAGTACTAAGAGTATGTATCATAATGTTGGAATTTAATCATGGTCACTGCATGATTTAAAAGATATTTCTAACAAAATCAAGCTTAATTTTTTTAATTTGATAGTAGAGTGATTAGATGCGTCGGGAAGCATTTAGAAAAGCTTGCGCTGCAGTGTTGAAATTTAATGAAAGTTTAATAGTTAAAATCATGTAAGCATTATACTTTTGTTGATCGGCACGTGCGAAACTTTTAGGCTGCCCTATTCTGTCCTTGTTTTCTTTTTCTTCTTTTGTCTCCTCTGCTAATTTCATGCCTCCTTGGTCGCTCGCCTTATCCTCGTCTTCACTGAAAAAATACATGTCAAAGGAAATACTGAAGCTAGGTTAGTTTATTAAAATCAATTTACAAAAGTGTAACTGCTTAAAATATGTACAAATGAAACAGAACGAGCTGAGCTTATATGAATCTCATATTTTGACCCTCCTTCATTATGTCATTATTCTCTTTGGCTCTCCCCCCCCCCCCATCTCTCTCTCTTATTATTACCTCTCTTTCCCAACCCCACTCTCTCTCCCTCCCCCCCTCTCTCTCTCTCTCTCTCTCTCTCTCTCTCTCTCTCTCCCACCCTCTCCACTCCCGGCTCTCATTATCCCACATACTGTACCTCATTAATTATATACCCGACTATATTCTGCTTCTCCCTCTCCCACGCACGTTTTGGCACTCTGTTTACCTTTCATAGCACATAAAACATTTTTATCCAATTCATGACGAATTGTTGACGGAGAGAAAGCACATCACGTGTGTAATTAAGACTCTTAAGAGCCCATGCAAGGAATGTCTAATTGGTCGTTTAATATGGACGGAAGATTGATATTATCTTCTTTGTGATTATCGTAATTATCATAATCAAGAGAGAAGATAATAATACTATTGAAAGAAAATTACCTCACGCTATGGGAGGAAAATGGATGTAACAATTAATGTTCTTTGATTAATACCCCAATCACACCAACTACTCCGACACCAGACAGACAACACACCGAGTAATATGAACATTACCCCGATCATTTCGAATGGCCAAAAATCGATCGGTACGGTAGCCGGTGTGGAGTCAGTTTGGCGGTGTGACTGAGGTATCGGAATTAATTGAATACAGATATTTGTCAAATATCAATGACTTGAAGAAGCTGGTTTACACAGAATTAAATTAACTATAGATTATAGAGAAATTAAAGGAGGGGGTATATATAGAAAATGGGAGGGGTAGAGAGGAGTTTAGGCGAGGGAAACAGGGGAGAAAGAGAGATAGATAAGATAGATTTATGATTGATTGGTTTAGAGAGAAAGAGAAAGAGAGAAAGAGAGAGAGAGGGAGAGAGAGAAAGAGAAGGGAAAAAAAGAAATAGATAGATACATAAATATATATTATAGATTGATTGATTGGTTAAGAGGGAAAGAGAAAGAGAGATAAATAATACCAGTGACAATAGAGAAGAGAGACTCAGAGAGAGAGAGGGAGAGAGAGAGAGAAGAGAGAGATAGATAGATACTATACCAGTGAGTAGTAGAGCTAGAAGAGAGAGAGAGAGAGAGTAAAGGAGAAAGTTGAGTAGACATATCAAGTGGTAGCGGGTGACACAAAATGTAACTGAGTCACTCTAGATGTAACGTAATACTAATATCATAATACAGCAACACTAAGACGTGAATTAGAAAACGACCGAGAGCACTGCACCACGTACAGCTAGGTCTTAAAGCCCCTCTAAAGTGTTGGGAGCCCCAAATATGCCAAAAATTTGATGGCAAAATTTCAGTTAAATATTTTATAGGATGTCATTAAGACAAACTTCTGCAAAGATTTCCCCCCCAAAATGTGTTTGAAGACAAACATCGATAAAAGGATACGTAGTTACTTTGGGTTTAATTTTGTACACAGAAAACCTAAATTGTGTATGCTTTCATCAATATTCAACTTCAAACACTTTTGTTTTGAAAATCCTTGCAGAAATGTATCCTAAATGACATCCTTTTTCACATTATGATAACATTTAAGTGCAATTTTTCCTCCAATTTTTTCGGGCTCCCAACATTTTAGAGTAGCTTTAATATTATTCGTGTTTTTTTTCTTCCACGATGTTGATACGATCTCTCATGAGCTCTTAACCACTTTATCGCCTGCTACCCTGGCAGCTCGAGTCTTTATATCCCTATTCCCGAAGACTCCTCGAGGCCCAAGGAGGTGGACTCGACCCACCATGACTAATCCGTCACGACACCGCCATGTCTTTCCATCAGGGGAGTCTTCACAAAAATATAACATCGACTTTAAGTTGGAGTTATATGGCAGGCTGTTCATGCCACTGTTTGCTCTCACCATTTACTGGCATTGGTCCCGCATTGGTCTCTCAAGGGACGTACAAATCGTGGTCACAAATCTACAGAATTTACATTTTGTGATAATTCATTATTGAAGGAAAAAATATTATCTAAAGATCATAATGGTGAGAGCAAACAGTGGCATGAACATCCTGCCATAGATAAGTCCAATTTAAAGTCGATCTCAGTCTTTGTGAAACACCTCCTGGTATACTTTCTCCAATCTGGGTACATTAATAATATTGACAGCATGCAGCGAAAACCAATGTGAGAGACAGGCAAGAGCTTTATCAAGTGCTGGTAATATCTTTACGCGCTCTGATAATGGTCAAGACAGTGTGCGAGTGTCGTGCCAGCGAACTCTAATCATTGCATAAATGATTTATTACATTCTAATGTCAAACAATATTTTATGTCATCCACGAAGCCCTATAAATAAAATAAAAAGGAAGCAAACTACACACAAATACAGACTACACTGCAATATTCTTCATGTGGGTTAATTATTAACCCACATGAAGAATATTGCAGTGTACTCTTATTATTATATTCGTGTAATTATTACGTTAACACGAATATAATAATAAGAGTATTACTATTTGTAATGCACCAACTTCACATGACTAATCTGTACGAGGCGCAATGGAGAAGAAAAACTACAAGTACACGAAAATACTTAACAAAAATGAACAACGACAATGTGAAAGTATATCTACTGGAAAGGGTAATAAAAGTGATATGCGATTTGGTATGGTAAAGTTGGTCTTTAATTAACATTAGTAATAAATATAATGTGGTTGTATGTTTCTCCTCCAATTTAATGTCTCATTTTTCGTCCGAAGGAAGATTTAAAAAAAGAAGGAAAAAAAGAGAGCAAAGCTAGAGGTCATTGAGAAGAGAAAGGAAAAAATATTTTGTTTCGATTGAAATAAAATAGGGGGCAGATCGCAGTGCGCAATAATGGCTTTTCACTGGTAGACAATTGGCAATGTGAAGAGAAGGGTCGTGTGATTTATTAAACTGCCATTACCTTGATGGTTCTTCTTCAATAGTCTCCATGACCGAATCGACCTCTAGAAGCTTCATACTCGAAACACGCCTGGGTAAAAAAAAACATGAATGGAAAGGGGAAAAAAGAGCTATTGAATTAACATGAACAAAATCAATGGTAGAAGGATATTAGCGTCGTCGAAGTTCAAACAACAAAAAAGTATTAAAAAAGGAGAGAAAATTAAAGAGGTGCCGGTATTAAAAAAAACATGGATGGAAGAAAAAAGTGCTATTGAATTAACAAGAAAATTAATGGTAAAACGTTACTAGCGTCTTCGAAATTACGACCAAAAAAGTATCAAGAATAGGAGAAAAGGTTAAAGAGGTGCCAGTAAGAAAGAAAAAAATCGTATCATGAACCATGATCGCATGACTTGTGTGAGTTAGTAATTATAGGCGGAGCTACGGGGGACGTGCCTCTATAAACAATGGTGAAGAAGAAAAAGAGAGAGAAAGAGATAGATAGAGAGAGAGAGAGAGAGAAAAAAAAGAGAGAGAGAGAGAAAGAGAGAGAGAGAGAGAGAGAGAGAGAGAGAGAGAGAGAGAGAGAAAGAGAGAGAGAGAAGAGGGAAAAGGGAACGTTAAACGAAATATAATATCCCTCTGATCCCCTTCCCTTAAAAGCTTTATTACCTTGTGTTATAAATATTATGTGCCCTAGCTATGACCCGAGTCACGGTGCCCCCTCACTGGCTGAACCTTTGCTACGAAAATGGCCTAAACTTATCAGTGAAGTGAATTTGAGTAGAAGTAGAAATAGAATCATTGTCATTGGATTGAATGCAATTGTTGTTGAGTTGTTGTTGAGAGGGAGGGGGGGGGGGGGGGGGTTGCCTAGAAAAACATGGTTATAATATTTTCACAGGTAATCATTTGGGTCTAAAATTGCTATTGGGCGCACGATTAGGGGCACAATTATTTTGTACATTTTGGACTTAATATGTATTTATAATGTGCCATGTGGGGTTTTACAATCAAATAGGGAGGGGAAAATGCCCCCGTGCCCCCTGGAACCGCCACTGCAATATAGGGATGATGGCAATAATTGTCACGTACCTGCCCGTGTTGAGTTCTTGATCCTGTCTTTCAAGCTCCTCGTTGAACTTGTCGGCATCCAGCTGCATCTGGACCATCACCTCCTGTTCCTTCACTTGAATGAACAACTCATTCCGAATGTTCTGAAAGTTGTTCACTGTTTATGAAAAGTTTATGGAAAAAAAGGGAGAAACAAAAAACAAGAGGGGGGGGGAATTGAACACTGATGCATATAATACCTGCAAATAATTCTTATATGATCTTAATTGAATAACATACAATAACTGAATGTACATTTATCTGGAAAATTTATGATTTAGCTTTGAAGAGATATTTGGATCATAATCGTAAACTCCAATGAGAAAAAAAGATAATCATTACACGTTACATATAACAATAATCAACGAGCCCGTGATTAACAACTATATTAACATTCAAATGTATCTTTATTGAAGAGGTATTTTTAAAAGTTCCTCACTTGCACTTGCATTATTTAATTATTTATATGACTTTATAATGTGTTGAAGAGAGAAAGAAAAAGAGATATCGTGAAAAGAGGGAGAGGAGGGGGAAAGGAACAAAAAAAAGGAAAGAACATGAGCCGCGTAAGGAAAAGGAGAAGGAAAAAATGACAGAGAATGTGGGATAGAAAGAAAGAGAGAGAGAGAGAGAGCGACAAAAATACCCATGATCCCAACAAAGATGTTCCCATTGATGACGTTCCGATATACAGATTCATAGCAGGACAAGACAAGGAGGGGCAGGAGAGGGGGGTGGGGGGGGGGGAGAGAGAGAGAGAGAGAGAGAGAGAGAGAGGGAGAGAGGGGGTTTGGGGAGGGGGGAGGAGGGGGGGGGGGGGGTAAAGACGACGTACCCATAATCCCGACAAAGAGGTTCTTGAAGATGAACGATCCGATACAGATCCATAGCATGATATAAAAAGTAGGTGCAACACTCCCCATGACCTTCCACATGTCTTTCAAGATCTTGTACCACTGGTCCAAAGTAAACAGCTGGAACAGGGTGATCATCGCGTTGCCTAAATTACTAATGGCATCAAAATAATTGGGAAAAATATACTGAATAATAATAATTATGATGAGTAAAGATCCAAAAGAGGGATCTCGTAGTTTATGCTAAACTTGATTTCATGTTTCAATTTTGACGGAAAAGAAACCTTCCACGTGTCTTTTCAGATCTTGTATCACTGCTCGAGTGTGACCATGCATGCAGCTGAAACAAGATGATCATTGGCGTTAGCCTAAATTGCTGACGAAAACGAGTGAAATGAAGAATCAAATTTAGATACAGAATATGGGGATTTTGTGGTTTATGGTATAAGCCTAATCTGGAGTTTATGGTTTATTTATGACGGGAAAGAACCTTCCACATTGTCTTCTAAGATCTTGTTCCACTGGTCAAAGATAAACAGCTGAAAGAGGGTAATAAAACAAATGGAAATGAAAACAAAATGAGGGGGGAGGGGGACACAACATACATCACGTTCAAGTTTGCCGACATCGGAATCAACGGAAAGAGAAATTAATTTTTAAATGACTGAATTACCGAAAATAACCGAAAATTATAATATTCATTGTCGACAGAAAAGTTTTGAGTGGGTAACAAATCAATGTGTGTGTGTGGGGGGGGGGGGGTACGGGGAAAATGTGATTGTACCTATCATTTGCCAAACACCCCCACTCCCCAACAAAAAAGGATAACATTGGTCTGGGCTTGTCGGAGAAAGGAATACATCCTCTTTTTATTCGCTTTATATTAATTTGGGGACTGTATTACCTACATGTACAAGAAAAATGCCCTGGTGTTGCCAACCGCTTCATCACCGCCCGTCTACATTAAAATGACTCGGTAACATTGTTGAAAGTTGATAAAAAAAAAATGCATAATTTTGGTATGAAATGTTACTAATTATATTCCTTCCACTGTACTTACCCTCTAACATGCGAAAAAATCTTGAAAAAAATTCTCAAACCACAAAGATATCTATGGTCTTCTTTGAAGGTGTCACTGTGCAACACCCTCTAACAGTGATTAACAGTAAATTATCCTAACCATTTTTGAACTTTCCCAACCGTTTTTCCATGAAAAAAAAAGGCATAAGACAGGCTCTTAAAAATCTGTCAACACTTAAAAGTCTGGAATGGTATGTAGAGCCAATTCATAGCTTTGTGTCGTTTTACATTCACCTAAAATGTTATTAAATTGTAATAATATAGTTGGGAGAATTCAGGAATCGATCAGATCAGTTTTTCCAATTTATATCATTAATAATGGTCCGTTTTTCACTCAAACTTTCAGATTATCTTTAATTGTACATCTAGCATTGAAGTCACTACCTTAGCACCACTTTCTCTCATCTGAACAATGTTACTAAGTCCCTTTAACGACACCCAAATGCTACCATTACTGCGACCATGCACGAGCACTTACTTAAAGCTGTGCTGATAGGTGAGGTCGTCTCTCATCGATCTCGAGTAGCTGTCGAAGAAGATGATACCGGTGATTGCAAAGATGTAGAGAAAGAGGAGGAAGAGAACCAGGATGAACGACATCGCCTGAGTTTAGACAACAAAGTAATATCATCAATTATTTCTCATTCCAGGTAAAATTGAACATAAAAGGGTTAAAATAATGAACGCTCGGGTCAAATGATCTGTCTATATACTGGGAAAAGGTTTATATAATGTAGAATGATTTAGAACACATAAAAGACATACATGTATCGTAACCAAACGCTGTTTAGCTCAGGAATGCTCCTGTGAGAATTGTGTCGATTTAGATTGTTTATCCCATCCTTTTGAAAGTATAATATAATATCTTTAAAGAACTACATGACTCCAGAGTTTTAATTCTAGAAGATGAGAAAATATCTCCCTCCAATGGTATTGAAAGAGATCACAGTATTGTTATCAGATAATGTAATCGCTCAGGGGATATCTCTGACACTGTATTTCCGGTGGAGTGATTCCATGAAAATATCCAATCACTGGCTAGATTCCCCGGTGCTGACACCCCCCTCCAACCCCCTTCCAACCCTGGATAAAGATTACGTTGAAGGGTTTTGTAACATCCAGAGCGATGAATAATTGCAAATGCTTATACGAGGGGAATACCCCCTTCTAGGCCCTCACATAATCTAATGAAAATCGCGAATCCCGTGGTGCTATAATCATCTCCAACCTAGAATGGTGAAGCTTATTGAAGGCTTTCGTGACAGCCAGAGCGATGTAGATCACAAATGTTATTAGGGGAATACCCCCTTTCTGCAGGTTTCGATGCCATGTAATCCCATGTTCATCCTCGTCCCTGCAGATTTCCCAGCTGCTAACCCGCTCCCCGACCCCGTCCAAACCTGTGTGAGCTTACGTTGAGACGAGCCTGCCTGAACCTGGACACCATCTTGAGAGCTCTGAAGATTCGGAAGACTCTGATGTTACTGACAATCACTTTGAGATCCTCGAGGTCCCCAGCGGCTAAACCCTATCCCCCCCCCGCCCCCACTCCCTCCAAACATGTGAGCTTACGTTGAAGGCTTTAGTGATAGCCAGAGCGATGAGACGAGCCTGCCTGAACCTGGACACCATCTTGAGGGCTCTGAAGATTCGAAAGACTCGGATGTTACTGACAATCACTTTGAGATCCTCGAGGTCCCCAGCGGCGGAGGCGATGATCTCCGGTATGAAAGACTGCATCAGATGGAAAATGAGACGATAATAGATTTTTGATTGGTTTTAGATTGACTTATTTCTGTTTTGTTTTCTTATTTTGCATGATTCTGAAATGTTTAACCACAAAGCATTTATTTATACATATTTGTGCCTTATACACCCAGTAAATAAGATCGATTGAATCATTGATCCATAATTGAAAAACAAGTCAGAAAAAAAAATTGGAACCAGCGGGACTTGAACCTGCATCGATCAATCGATCTTATTTACTGGGTGTAAGCTACAAATATGTTTAAATAATCGAAATTTTTCCCAGGGAGCATTACATTGATAAAAACAAAACATTTGTGATAATACACTACGGTAATAATTACAGTTTTATCCGAGAGCAGGATTATAATGCAGTGGTATATATTCAAACACGATCGAAAAGACTTCAAGAAAACCAATGGCCATTTTCAAATGCCCATCTTTCACCGTTTGAAATTATGTGTTTACATTACAAGGACGTATATTACGTAACCGAAATATGGTTTCATTTAGATATACAATATAGATCTTGGGTTGATTTTTCGAAAGTCTTTGCGATCGTGTTCCCAATATATTTTATTACAAATAACTTCTATATAAATAAGTTCATCTTCGTACATAATTATGGGAGAGAGGGTTCCCACAGGTTTAAACGAATTCTTACTTGTAGGGTCATGCAATTTATGATAAAGTAGCTTAATCAAAGCATTCAGGTTCATGAGCCTCTTGAAGAAGCTACGATGAAACCATAGAGCTGTCTCTATTATTTTGATATCTCGATGAACTGAACACTTTTCCTTCTTAAGGTTATAGTGAGATCTATATTTAAAAAAAGGGATTGTGGGGGTGGGGCTTCAAGTAGTGCATGGTGATCTCAGTTGCTTCCTGTTAATTGCACAGAGCAACAAGAGGAAAAATCCCTTTCTCAAGAATATTTTGTCACGGTGACATCTAATGTACATGTAGGTGACATTCAGGTGACATGAACGTGACGGAAACTTACGGCAACTGTGACAACGAAATCGAAGATATTCCAACCGTTCTTCCAAAATAATGGGAAGTTGTCCAACCATTTGAGGAGGATCTCAACCATGAAGAGAAAGAGGGCACAGTAATCAAAGATCTCAAGAAATCGACGGATACCGGCTAGGCTGGGGTCAGTTCTGTCCGCTACCTCTGTTATTGGGGAAATGATAAGAAATAATAGTTATCAACCGTAAATTGTATCGTACTTTCCTTTATTCCATTTGAAAGTGGTTTATTTCTGTTTTGGGATAACAACTTTTTTCATCTGATTTACCTAGTGTAGCCAAAGTAGTATGTATATTACTCTCACTGCTAGCCCGGTCAGAAACTATTGTTACCTCCAGCCAGGTACCCATCAAGGTCGAGAGGTGCATTCATTACTGTGGTCAAAAAGCCTTGCTCAATGATGCCAGCATCGAGCTAAGATCGAACCTGGCACCTCTCGTATGAAATCACAAATATATATATATATATATACATATATATATATATATATATATATATATATATAATGTAAAAATAAATCATTCTGCGTCGGTGCATAAAATGAATAGGACACAAGGTAGATAAATAAAAACACCGGAGAAGTGAATATTCCACTGACGTTTCGGGCATAGCCCTTTATCATTCGTCGATAAAGGGCTATGCCCGAAACGTCAGTGGAATATTCACTTCTCCGGTGTTTTTATTTATCTACCTTGTGTCCTATATATATATATATATATATATATATATATATATATATATATATATATATATACTACAGTGCTCCCTTTGTATCAAATTATGCTTTTAAATACCTATGTATAATTGAACGATAATTTGGAATCTTTTGAAGCATTTCGTATGACAGCATGCAAACGACGGGAACCAATCGAATGTCTTATAGTAAGGAGTTGTACCAACAAAGAAAAGAACGTTCACTGGTTATAAGGTGTGACATTAATTTTAAGGTTTCCTTTTTGACCTTTTCCCGACATAAATGTATTTGTATATCTTTCTTCCTCATATTCCTCTCTTTCCCTACCTCCCTCCCCCTCTCCCTTTCTCTCTCTCTCTCTCTCTCTCTCTCTCTCTCTCTCTCTCTCTCTCAAACGTTTAAATTTGTCTATCAAGCGCCTGATTTCGATTGCTTTATTTTGAATTCATCAATTTTGGTTGGGTCTTTTACCTTTTTTGAAGACCAAATTAGTAAGAAAACATTATGTAGTATGCATGACGAAAATAATTTAATGAAATTTACTATTGATTCGTCTGAAAAGGCAAATACCAAAATGACGTCAAGACTATTCACGATACACAAAAACTTACCTGACAGTAATCCTAGGGAAAGTGAATTCGTCAGAATCAAAATCAACATGAAATTCTGAAAATAAGACGCTGTAGCAAAGTTAAAGTTAAGAATGTCAGAATGTTTATGAATGAACATAGATATAGAGTAGGTTTTTGCTTCAAAAGAAATATAGCTAAGAATATAACCATGAATACTTTCTTCTCGGATGAAAAGTCTCTTTTTTTTTAAATTGATGATTCATTTGGTCAGAACATGATTTTACTATACACCTATCAAATACTGCAGAATGGAGGGGGGCGGGGGGGGGGGGGAAGCTGGCCTGGTAATGAATAGTCCCCCTTTTTAGCACAAGCACATGGATGTTGTTTGTTGAATAGCTTTTTGATTATTTTTTATTCGGCATAATAATAACAATAATATGTATTTAATAACTACTTCTACTACGTCTAATAATAATTATCATTATAATGATAATAATGGTATAATGTTTTTATGTATGGTTATTTAACCGTCAGAATGGTTCTCAAAGCGCTTTTCAAAGAAAATAGTGTACATAATTATTGAGACATGCAGAGAAGAGATAATTAAGGAATAAAGTATAGACCATCAATTACAACTGTATTATATGAATACAATTTTGAATTGAATTGAAACTTATTTCGTTCTCATTCGTACCATGGGGTGAACATAGAGATCAGTACAGGAATAAATTTGTATTAAAAAAAAGAATAGAAGAAGGCAAATTCTGTAATCTCTTTTCCATTTTAATGATTTGGCACTTTCATAAGATTTATTTTAAAATTCGATTTCAAAAGGCGGACAATCAAAAATGAAATGAGCGAATATTTGTTTTGAAAAGGATACTTTCGAGCAAGTAATGGGCCCACATGTCCAGGGGTGGGTTCTTTGAGTTTTTGTTGCGGACACGGTTCTTCCTGCGGTCAATCATGCCGATGTTCTCGGTATTGTCTTTGCGAGTGTAGGCCTGGAACTTGACCAGTCCATGCGGGTTGGTCAGCATCATCTTATCCAACGTTGCCTCATCTGCAAAAAAAAAAAAAAAAAAAAAAAAAATCACATAATTTATTGAAAATCACATAGGCCTACTATAATAGGGTTATCAACAAGAAAAACGTTCACACAACTATTATTGTAGTATGATGGGGGATTGGGTGTCCGGAAAAAAACCTTTTCTTTTGCCTTCGGATTTAATGAAAAATATTCATCAGATTGCACTAGACATCTTGAATATTTGTTCTGTATAATATTTTCAAACATAAGTCTTAGAAGATTTATGAAATATTGCTTGTAAACTTCTTCAAATTGCTGTTTTGAGTACTTTTAAATCAACTGTCCGGAAACACATTCTGTCCGGACACACAACGTCTGGGAATATTGATTGGCAGCAGGAGCGTCTTGGATCTTGGATTCTTTTCCTCCTAAATACTCCGAAGAAGAGTTTTGACTGGAGGTGGTGGAGAATGGACGATTACATTTTAGAAAAAAATTCTTTAGTAACTGCATTTTCAAATGAGAGCGGGGAGGTTTGGTCGATGGTTGCTTGTTGTAGGTTGTTCCATGTCTTAACAGTCCTTGGGAAATAGGAGTTGGCATAGACGTCCGAGTTGGTGTGGCGAATTTCAAATTGGTTGGAGTAAAGTAAAAGTAGAAGTTAAGGGATTGGGTGCCTCTTACCCCCCCCCCCCCCTCCCCATTGTAAATGCCTCTTGCCTTTCTTTCTTACATTTAGACCAAGATCATTCAGGCCTATATGCAAAATCATACCTGCTAAATCTTTGGAGTAGAATTTGGGTACGTCTGAGTGACCGTGGTCATCAAAGCTCTCGAGGAGATGGAAATCTTCAATGATCTTCGACCTGAATATCTCTGCAAGTGGTGTGAGCTCATCGAAGATCCCAGACGAATGGATATTGGGCTCCTCGGCGTCGTTCCTTGCCATTTTCACTTGTCAGTGGCGATCAGAAAACCACGTCAGAAACGAAATAATTTGCAGGGCATAAAATGGTGAAATTTTAGATGTAGACGTATAGTCAAAGTCGATTTGCTAAAGCATGTCAGAATAAAAGAAGTTGTTAAATTATTCACTTTCGTATTGACAATTCTACGCATTAATCTATTTGCACATAATTTAAATCAACCAGCTCCAGGCGCGCACGTCCAAAACTGGTATGAGCGCTTACGCCTCATAATGCGCACAGCTAATGCGCACTTGGACTACTGTTTCTGTCGAGCATTGTGATTGGTTGAAAGTTGTTAATTGATTGATTGATGAATTAACCAATAAGAAGGAGTTATTAAACAATGGTTATCGTAATGGAGCAAGTCACATCGACAGGTGTTTTCATATTGCTCCTCGCATGTATTCTCTCTGTGCTTTCATGTTCACTAAGTTGAAATCAAATCACCCGACTGCGGCTTTTATTTAGTGGTGTAGTATGGGATGAGGTTGAAGGGACACCGTCCGCATCGATTTCAAGGGGGAATAGAGGTGGGGGGGGGGGGGGAGGGGGGGACCTCCTAAGGTCGACTCGGTGGATGAATTATGAGAAAACTGTTGTGTAATATTCTTTCGATATTCTTTCGATATCTTTCTTCTCTTTTTGGGCCATTCAATGGAAGGAGGGGTGGGGAGAATGTGTCCACTATAATTATCTCCGTCACTGTTTAAACAAAAAATATATATATACAATTATGTAGGCCTATGTATTGTTATCAACATACTTTTTAGTCTAAAACAGTTTGTAATCACTGAAAACTGTCAAAATTCATGTTTTGTTTCTCCCATGTTTCCGTTAAATGAATAAGAAGTTTTGACCAAGTCGGCCTATATGCAGTGCGTCCCAGAAAAAACGAAACCGAGTAGTATCGATGTTCTATCATAACTTAATCACAACTATAATTAATGAATGATACATATTTGGAAAGCTTAGAGTCTCCTCTTTCATGTGATGCTACTCAGATGATGCATATTTCACGCATGAGTGATTAAAAGCAATTTGAATGAAGGAAACCAAAAAGACATTTGGCGGGCGGTGTCTGAATTTTGAAGAAAAATTCACATTTCTAGAAAGTTGAGTTTCTGCCCTTTCATATGACACCTCAATCAGGAAAAATGAGAGAGGAATGACAAAGTTCTGTTTGTTTAAAGTAGTGCTCGCATTTCCATAATTTTATTAAACGAATTCGTTTTCACTGGCTGCCTGCCGTATCAATAA
This sequence comes from Strongylocentrotus droebachiensis, assembly GCA_035222895.1. Taxonomy (NCBI): domain Eukaryota; kingdom Metazoa; phylum Echinodermata; class Echinoidea; order Camarodonta; family Strongylocentrotidae; genus Strongylocentrotus; species Strongylocentrotus droebachiensis. The sequence continues at coordinate 136,376 of JAVYIG010003768.1, read as the reverse complement.
ACGAAATTAACAAAAGACTTAACTCCGTTTCGTTGACAATCAGCCGTAGAGTCTTCACGCATGGCTGATTGTCAACGAAACGGAGTTAAGTTTTTTTGTCAAATCTGCTTTTTGCTACGGCAGGCACCCAGTGAAAACGAATTCGTTTGTTAAAATTATGAAAATGTAAGGGCTACTTTAAACAAACAGAACTTTGTTATTCCTCGCTCATTTTTTCCTGATTGAGGTGTCATATGAAAGGGCAGAAACTCAACTTTTTAGAAATGTGAATTTTTCTTCGAAATTCAGATACCGCCCGCCAAATGTCTTTTTGGTTTCCTTCCTTCAAATTGCTTTTAATCACTCATGCGTAATATCAACTGAAAGAGGAGACTCTAAGCTTTCCAAAGATGTATCATTCATTAATATTATTATGGTTGTGATTCAGTTATGATAAAACATCGATACTTCTCGGTTTCGTTTTTTCTGGGACGCACTGTCTATGTATAATACCGCTCTTTAAACAAATTTATGGTGATAATAACTTAGTCTTGATTGTGAACTTCAAATGGTCAGCTATTACACTGAGTGTTATATCAAATAAGCTACTTCGGGATGAATAATCATGACTTTCATGAACACGTATCCAGCAGTCGTCTATGTCGTCTCGATGGGTTTAAAGTGTTGTACAATTACAAATGACCTTTATCTGCCTTTGCGTAGATAGTATCTCCAAAGTGGCCTTTTAGCATCAATCATTGTGTTTCAAGAGGAAATTAGGTTGTTTCCATTATTCGTTTCATACAGGCCTATCTTTAAAATGGTTCCCTGTACAGTTATAACACGGAAGGGGATGTCTGATTACTCTAAAGTGAAAAACTGTTTACTTCATTGCACCCCCCGGGTTGATGCTTGATGGCGGTGGGGTTGGGAGGAGGGGGGGGGGGGGGGGGTGTTCGGTACCTCGTAGTAATGATATTTTATTTAGGGTTTATCGTAACATCCTGATATATTTATTTTGTAAAGAACATGATTGTAAAGTTAAATCATTTGGGGTAAGTTAACCAAGTCATATTTTTCCAAGGCATGTAGTGGCGCAGCTATGCATCTAAAAAGTAATATACTTAATGAAGGTCGTAAACTTTGGCCTGTTAGAGCCATATTGGAGCGCCTTGATGATCACCTGCCGTGGTGGATATGTGCGCTATAGCAGCATTTACTTTTATTATTGTTATCAATTATAATTATTTTCAATATAATATTTTGATAAAGTTGTGGTGAATCAGGGGAACGGGTACGGGAACTGCCGGGGGTGCCCCTGTCATCTTTCATTAGCATGTGTACCCTCCTCGATCATTGCAAACTTCAATTTTTGTTTGGGTGGAGGAATGACGAAACTAAAAATGCACCCGGTAGCGGAGACTGTATTTGATTGCCCTTTCTTGTTTGACCAAACCATTCAACACATCAAAGCTGCTGACCGAGTATATTGGGTGAGCACTTTTCCTCACATTCCATTATAGGCATACACTGGCGGATCTGTCAGATCCCTGCTTGAAATCACATTTGCCTCAAATAGTGATTAGTTATATGAGTGACATTTTGTGGATTGAGCTATATGAACTTGTTCTTCTTTTTATTTTAATTCATTCTGCATAATATTTCTTAAGGCGTGGGGGGGGGGGGGGGTAGCTCTTTGTTCCATGTAGTGGTTTGATTAGATTTGAAATAATTCACCAATCATTGGATGGATTGCCCTTGTCAGCTAATAGCTGTTTTTCAAAAGAATTTATGACCTACGAATTTACTGTGTCTGCAAAGACTCAGTATTATACCCCTCCCCCGCATTCCGTTTTTATAATTATTGTTTATTACCTCGTTATGAACTAAATCACGACATTGTATTAGGTATATTGAAAAGGGGGTTGAGAATAGCAGCTCCAATATATTAAAACATTAATTAGTTAATAATTCACAAAAAATAAAACTTTGAATGAGATGTTATATGGCTACCGAAATAAATGGGCATACATGCAGGCATGCAGAAGGAAAATAATGGGAAAACAAAATTGACACTTTTTTCTGAAACAATTTTGTAGGCTTACATAATTGTAACTCATATCTATTTTCTCCGTAATTTTAAATTTTCTATATGAACAAAGCCATAATCATAATAACTAATGTAGTTTTGAATTTAGCGCCAATAGATCCTTTGTAGATACGAGCGGGGGCCTCGATATGATATGAGTGAGTGGCTAAGTATACTGCTTGTATTGAGCGACTAACAGCGAATAGACGCCAAATTCTCGCTCGCCTACGCCATCTCCTTCGCATCTACTTTGTGCACTGCACTAATTCGCATACAGGAAACCCCATTTTTTCCATGACGTCAACAGGAGGTGGCGCTAGACCACAAGCTAAATTTCGACGTGAATAAACTGCGAAAGAACGAAGGTCAGTGAGCGTAGAAAATGGCGACCAATCAGCATCAGAAAACCGATTCTTGGTACATCGCTTTATTGGGTCTTAGTGAAACCTTCAGGACTGCTAGCCCACCTAAAATAAAGCATTGCATTCACTGTTTACAGTCAATTCTTCAGTTTAAGCCACCTCCACATATCGAAGCTAGAACTCATCTACAGATGGGCAGTTTATTGTTCACGCATACGAAGAACATTGATTTAGCGCGGACTCATTTGGAGAAGGCGGTGAGTAGAATATTTTGACTAAATTTCATATTCTGTCTTTACTCGTCAGTTTAAACCTTAGTTTTCATTACAGATTGCAATCTATGTATATAACTGATGTACTGGTAATATTTTGTCCCATTTTAAATGTTTTACTAGTTCAATAGCTAATGTTGAAATTTGTTTGTTTTCCCATCTTTTCTGCAGTGGGCCATGGCACAAAGTGTATCCTTTCCATAGCAATATGTGTATGTATGGGACGCAGTCGTTTTTACATGATTGTCTCAGTGTACTGTCTGTTCAGTGCGTTGTGCACAGACGAGATGTGCGTGAGTCAACGGAGCGCTAGTGCAATTGGGGTCAAGCTATATTCGTGTGTGATGTGTGTGTCCGTAATGATATGCGTATGAACTCGAATAAATCTTTGGATTATTGATTCTAGGTCAAGCTTTCAAATGAAAGATACGGCTAAGATTAAGACACATGTCTAATGTTAGTCCTCAGAGTATTCTCATATTTCATAGAATTCAGGGATTTTGACATTGCCATTGATTTCAATAAGAAAACTCTGAAATTGAGAGCTAGAAATATTTAGTCAAATTGGCAACTGGGCTCATGATCATGCATACATTTTGAAATTATGCATTTGTGTTTATGTTTAGATCTATATGGAATGTATTTGTAGAGCCCTTCATTTGTTCATCTTAGCAAGATTGATTAAAGCAGATAAACACTTTTCTTAATTAAAATATGGTTATGACATAAAAATGATTGTTACATTATTAAAAATATTTGACTATTAAAAAGTATGTTTGTAAACTACCATTCTACAGTGGGGTGATGTTAGTTCTTCTTCTTCTTCTTCCTCTGTAAATGCTACTTCATACAACGAAGATTACGCACTGCAGTGTGGTGTGTGCCATGTCCAAAATGTGTGTAGGCCTCAATCCAGGTGCAAAATATATAAATACAGTGATGTGCTGTTAAAAACGTGGACAGCGATGTGCTGCCATCAGTTGGACGCTTCCTTCAATGCCCTTTTAAAGCCCTTTTCTTAATTAAAATATGGTTATGACATATTGTTACACAATACTAGTACTTTACTAGCTTCATTTTACAATAATCTAGACATTGCCTTTCCCTCCTAAATCATTCTTGTATGCAGTTTTGATTGTTAAAAAAGAATGCATTTCACTTTAAGGTTTGATAGTAGTTGACTACGGTCTACGGTATTATACTCCTTTTTGTAATTTTTGGGGGGCATTGGGCAGGGAGTACCAAATATTGAAAATAGCTCTTGTGTTGTTGTTGTCTGATTATAACACATTTTGGTCACAAGACACTTCAGACCATAATTCGCTTTTGGGCACCTTCGGTTTACTGCGAGGTATTACTTGTCATTTCACTTGTCACCATGCCTTTATTTTTTGCTCCCATCCTAGAGGATAAAAATTGCAAAATTATTTGTACCCAGTCTGCCAAGCCCTGTGATTTTAGAAATGTTGATTGTTGTGAAGTAGGTTAATGATATTGTGTAAGACATTTCTTTAAGTATGGTTGTATTATAACTTAGGTTGTATCACTTGTATGGTGATATTTCATTGTTGTTTTAGACAGAAATTCTCAAATTTTAAACCTTTGATGCCCATTAGCTTTTTTATGAATTATGTTCATACCATCTTTATAAAATTAGCACATACCGTAGGTAATATAGTTAACATTAGAATTTTTTTTAGTCATCTTAATTCAGTTAATTGTCATGATGTACATACATATTAGTCTTATACCATGGTAGAAAAAGAAATAATAGCATCAACATTCTCAGTTATTGTGAAATTTGTGTTTGGAGATTTTTACATGCATGCAAATTACAACCCATTGATAAAAAAATCTTTATTAGAAAATATGTAATCATGAATTATGCATATCTATTCAAGTAAATTGTTCACAATAATATGTTAGTCAGTCTATATGTTGAGCTTCCTTGACAGAACTATGACAGATTCCAAACTTTGATGAAGTGAAGTTTGAAGCGGCCAGTCTCCTTGCCAGTATACATGAACAACAGGTAAGTCAGTTAAATTGGTTTGACATTGAAAAACATGTTAGGTCCAACTTTAGATTTGTCTGAAGATAGCATATTATTCCTCTACTCCACGAGGATGATTTACTGATGAATATGAAAATTAAGCCTTGTACAAAATGCTGACAATTTATTACAAACGGTAGTGTGACTGTAACTCATAAAATAGTTTCATAAGTCTTTTGATGGAATAAACTTAGTAAATGAAATCCTCTGCAGTGATTACACAAAGGTATTCTAGGTATATGGTGATTGTTCTAATAGGCATTGTACAGGAACACATCCACCATATTCTTACAAAACAATTCTTACAAGAGTGTATCTCCGAGGCAAATTGTACAAAACTTTTTTTTTATATCTAGAATCAGAATCAATCTGTGAGCATGATAACACCTTGGAATTCTATTGTACATTCTCTCTCATAAAATATCTGATTAATTATTCTTTTCGTAGCCATTATTCAATTGGTATTCAATATTCTAATCATTTTGTTTGTTTTTGTTTATTTTGTACAGACACAGCTACATCAGGCAAAGCAGATCTTACGCAAAGCAATCAGCATCTCACAACAAGCTGCATTCTGGCGGTGTAGATTACTCTTTCAATTAGCAGTAAGTCAGACAAGAATTTTCACCTGGAATTTCAGATATGTCCCCATATTCAGAAACTCAAACTCCATTTTGAAAATACTGTATCCTTTCCTTTTAGCTGCATGATCAGATGAAAATTATTTTAAAAATAATAAAAATTGTAGGTGCTCATTGTCAAAGTCTGAAGAAATTGCTATATAACCAGAAAGGCTGGCATGTAAGAAATTTTGGCAAATATCTTGCGTTTTCCAGATTCGTAACAATATCATGCTGTAAGATAAACAAATCACAACACTAAAGTTTTGCCGTTTGTGACATATTTGTGCTTCAAAACAGATAGTGTTGACAATTTACAAAATTCTCTTTTTTTCCATCAGAGTTCTTGGTTTTAGGGTATTTAGTTATTTTTTCCATTCATGCTTCTTTGATTAAACTTCTTTTTTTTCTTCTTTTTTTTGCATAACAGAAATGTTATATTTTAGTAATTCATATCAACAACAAAAAATAACATTTATTTTATTTACAAAATCCAGTTCTGTCTTTTTCTGCAATGGAAAAAATTAATAAAATAACAATAACAAAAAATTGCCATTTGATTCCATTTGTATTCATTTTTGTTTTTAGCAAATTCATGCACACGAGAAGGACTTTGAATCAGCATGTGATCTATTGAGAGTGGGAGCTGACTATGCTGTTGTTGTAGGCTCGGTCTATACACAAGCTCTCTTTCTGCTTAGTCAAGGAGTGGTAAGTACATATGTGTATGAGGAATCTCTTTTTGCTTATAAATCTGCATATCTTTGAAGGGGTTATCATAAGGTAAACATAATTGTTCGTTGCTTCCTTGCTTCCTCATCGTCATACGCCCTACTTTTAATTGATAAACATCAGATTTTGTGGAAATGAAATTAAACAAAATCTTCCTTTCCTTATTGCTGATGAGCAAGGGCATGTGTGAGAGCTCTTTCCATAGTTACATACTACTCAGGAAGGTTGTTATGCATGAAACCTATATTTCTTTAGGGGAAAATGGAGAGCTGAAAAGTAAGGAATCATTTCAAGCAAAATAATGAAAGTTAAAGTGACACTGTGTAATGGAATGATTGTTGAAACTTTGTGTGTTATTTCAAATTGTAGAGGGTTTTGTTTTCATTTGTATGTTTACTCTTGTGAAGAATTCTCTGTAATTAATAGTTTTTTAACAAACATCTAATTTTTTTCATCCTACAGTTATTATCAGTAGACAAAAAGTGTGGAGAGGTAGATTCTGTATTGGCCAGTCATTGAATGTAACATGATGTAAAAAAAAAAGTTTTCTTGCGGACCCTGATGAGAATTACATATTATATGTTATGAAATTAATTCTTACCAGTAATTTGAAATATAAGTCATGTTTTCTGGCACAAAGATCTTTATTCTGTGTTCTTTGTTTTTATCTTACAGTTATTATAGTTGACAAGAAGTATGGAGAGATAGATCCTGTATTGGCCTGTCATGGAATTTTACAGGGTTTTAAAATTATGTTTTCTGGACCCTGATGAGAATTACATCTATGTAATGAATTCAATTTTTATTTTGAAATATCAGTCATGATTTCTGGCACACTTATCCTTATTTTTGTTTTTATCTTCCAGTTATTATTAGTTGACAAGAAGTATGGAGAGGTAGACCCTGTCTTGACGTCGTGTGGTACAGTCATAGGTTCATACCAGGGCACACCTACCAACAAGGAGTCTCTCAAGGTCTATTTCCTGGTACTACAAGTCTGTCATTATCTCATGGCAGGCCAGGTAAGCATACACAACATTTTGTCCAGAGATGCCAACTGTTCCGTTTTGTGTATGTTTTGTTACTTTTTTTAAAAATTATTATTATTATATATATTTTTTTTTTAAATAAATCTTTTAACACTTTTTATTTTTAATTTTTTAATTGACTTTTTTCTTAATTTCCGATCATGGGCTTTGTGTCTTAAGTGTATTATGCACCTATGTCTTCAAACGATGCACACCGGACGGTGATATGGGCCCCAAACTGCGCACATTGCGAACAACCCATGTATACTGTATGCACGTCGCGCTCCGATCCGTGTACGTATACGTGGTACTGCCGGTTTTTTTAAGCTGCTCGATAGGGCGATATGTTAAGGTGAGAGATTTGTTCAAAAATACTGATTTTTGCTCTTAAGAATACTTTTTTTGTTGATGAAGGTTGGCATCTCTGTTTGTCCTATGTTGACAAAGAGACTTTGTAATAAACATGTGATACCTCAGTCACACCGCCAAACCAATTGTAATATCAATGCGCTTTGTCTGTCACAACGCCAAACAGACTTGAAACCAACTGTAATATTAACGTGCTATGACGGTCACAACGCCAAATGGACTCCAAATAAAACGTACTACTCATGTGCAATTAGATTTATTTCAGATGTGTGTCAATCACATATGATTATTTACATATGATTATCAACGTCACCATCCAAAAGACGTGAATTGGTTTCGAACTGGGGCTTGTCTGAGTCAATTTGTAAGTGAAGTCAGAAGACAGAGAGCTGACCGTGCAAGTAAATGTACCACTAGTGACTAGACCAGCTTACATCTCATGTGATACATTAGTCACAATGCCATACCAACTGATTAGTGACTAAATCTTTTTTTAATGCGATTGTGGGTTTGGTGCATTGTTGGACTGTTGTCGGTCTTGTCAGTGCGACTGAGGTATAACTATGTGATGCTAAGGGTAAAAGACAAACAATTTCATCTCGCAAAAGAAAACTTGAACTGGAAATTGCTTTTCTGTATAAAGCTGAAATAAGAGTTCCATACTAGAAACAGAAAAAAACTAGTAAAAAAACACAAAAAATACTAATTACAACATCTTTTCTCAAAAAATATGTACTTAGATAATGAGTGATATACATGTAGCATTAGGGCCCCTGATTCTCATGTACATAGTTGCTATTTATATCAATCACAAATAAGTTGCGATTTAATATCAACTCTTTATAAGACAGGGCCCAGAAGTGCAAAACATTGTGGAGGCCTATTTGTGACATCAAGTTTTGCAGTCAATTATTTTCTCAGGGTAAATGTAACGACATCTAAATGCTGAAGAACTCATTCAGAAAACTTATGGGCAGGTATTTCTTTGGTGTTTACTCATGTATTTCCTCGTGTATTTCATTTCTTCACATAAAATCTGTGGTAGTCCTTAACCTCTGTCATGTTTTCTCTAAACAGGTCAAGAGTGTAAAGCCAGCCCTGAAACAACTTCAACAAGCAATACAAAGCATCACTGTATTACATACTGAAGAAGGTACGTTATAAAATGACTCTTAAACTGTTGTAGCATTGTTTTGGTGTTTTCCTTCATGATAAGTTTTCATAGGGATTTAGTTTGATGAAGATTGCTTAAAAGATATGTATAATGCTACATGTATCCTGGTGAAAAAGATGCTTCTATCATGATCATCATTTATTAAAGTCAGCATTTGCTCTCTTACGAGGGGTCAATGACTTTTGTGCCATGATGACACTCCCTCCCTCCACTTATTGTCTTGAGCATCCTTTTCATTTAGACCAACCTTACATCAATTTATTATTCATAAAGAAAAGATTTGTAAGTTTAACACTGATGCAAAATGGCACAAATATATGAGGCAGTTGAGTTTTTTGCAGTAGACATTAGATTAGAATCTCATATTTACTTTTGTCTTCTTCTTTTTTTTCTCCCCCAGAGGAAGCAAGTAATCCTGCCGATCAGTTTCATTGGTTACCGAAGGAGCACATGTGTGTCTTAGTCTACCTGGTAAGGTTATACTCCTTCTCAACCTTTCCCTTCAATCAGTGATGAATGAAAGGCATTAATCTTCATTTGCCACACTCGACCCAGGTGAGGTAAAAGGGTACCAGGCAGGAATTAATTCCTTGAAATGCTAGAGCGCTGTATTGGCAGATAGGCTAAAGCTGGGGTAATAATTAATGGGCCTCGGAATAGAATTTCTAGATAGACAGCGCTATAGAAATGCCGATAATTATTATTATTATTATTATACTGATACCTGGGAGAAGAAATTCATATTCTTTGTATTCTAACTTTGATCCTTGCACATTGAAACGTGGTAGATACCCTCCCCCTTCCTTTTTGCATCAACAAAATCTGTTTTTCATATAGTAAATGCCTCAGACACACAGTTGATTACAAGATAGGAAGCATCATGCTTTAATCAATAGTAAATGCTGTTAGTCTATATTTTACTGAAATTTAGATTTGATGGTGAGTTTTAAGGTTGGTCTAAAGTAAAGTTTAACAAAGTAGTGATACTGAAATCTAAATGTTTCTTTGGTTTAACATTATCAGACATGCCAACCGTTCCGATTTTAACGGAACTGTTCCGTTTTTGAAGTTTTTATAGCCCTAAAAAACGGAACGTTCCGATTTTGGGGAATTTGGCTTTCCATACATAGCATTGACTACACTGGATAGGCACTTTCACGCACATGGTCCGTCCGCCGCCATCTTGTTTAATTCCGAAACAACACGGCCGCCGTTATTACTGTTTTGATACTAGTGTGCGGTCGTGCATTTTGGGGGGAGCATGGTGGTAGATGATCGTGCGCGCGGCGCCCGCAATACCCATTCAAAGTATAGTAGCGAAGACTTCGGTGATTCAGTGGGCACATTGCAAGTGCGATATACGGTGTGTTGTTGTTCATGAACGCCGGGCCTAGCGGCCTGGGCTGGAGTGTCTGTGGTACTGGTGATCGCGAGTGTACGTGTGCGTGTGTAGGATACGAGTTCTGCCGTTTGACTGTGGATTCGAATTTGCCATTCGACGGTTGAACGAGGTGTTTTCTTCCTGAATATTATCATGGATTCACTCAAAAGAGCGAGTACCCAAGGAGGAGATCCTTTGACTGGAAACAGATTTTTAAAAACGTTTTTATGCACATCTTTATTTTGGACTTAAAAATGGTAGGTTCGAAATGCAGTAAGAGTGATTGGGTGTTTGTGTACGTTTTGCGCGAAAATTATGCTGCGGTGTCTTGCGTTCCGGAAAGACCCCCAATTGTTACGGACAAATATGGTAAATGTTACTGACAGCCATCATATAGGGTTGGCATCTCTGATAATGTATACTGCATTTATTGTCGGCAAGATCTAAAGATCAGTGGTGGAGTCTTGTTCTGCTGACATTGATTTTGACAACCTCATTTACATGTAGCTCAATGAGTTACAATAATTTTGGATTGTTGACTGTTGTCTGGAAAGTTGAATACCATTATTGCCAGTCTCATTTTATGCATAGAACTATGTCATGTATAATTATTTAAAAAGTAACTAGACTTAAATGCATCACTCTGCATGAGTGGCTAATTAAATCTATGTCTATTATCGGCTCTGCCTCTGCCAAGGATAAATTAAAATGTGGAATTCACTTCAATCACTTTTTTGTTTGGTATGACACAAAAATTACCCATAAACTTGGGTTGAATTTTAGGGGAAATGGTCCCTAAAATAGGCTCAGATTGCAACAGAGAGCATCTGGAAACCCAGAGCTTCCAGGGCCCTAAAGCGGGCCCTGGACCCCGGCTAAAAGGACTTCGCGCTCGTGATGTGCGCTTCGCGCACATAGTGTACAGATTTCTGATTTTCAAATGTTGGCATGTATGTATAGTGCTAAAGGTGGGTTTAACTAAATTAGCAAAATGTGGGCCTTTATATTTCTAAAGGAAATCACTATCGCTGTATTCATGTAGTGAATACAGACGATAATTGCAAACTCAATTCAATGTTTCTTTCTGTATGTTCTAGAAAATGTTTCACATGCTTTATTTGTGGAATCAAGTCTACCGTAAGGAACATCTGATAAAATAAATTATTTATAAATGCCTTTTTTGACATCAAAGAGTTTCTCTTCAAGTATGCTCAACAATCTGGGGGGTGTTTCACAAAACTTGTCATCAGTGACAAATGACAGTTTTTGTTATAAGCTACTAAAATTCTTGCTTCTGATTGGTTATCAGCAGATTTGTCACTGATTTTTGTCATTTGTCATTGAAAAAAGACTTTGTGAAACGGGTCCCTGTTCTCATCATTTTATTCCTTCGTCTTAAATGTTTTCATCTCAATCTTTCTCTTCTGTGTCCGTGTAGGTAACAGTGATGCACTCCATGCAAGCTGGCTACATGGATAAGGCTCAGAAGTACACAGACAAGGCCCTCTTACAGATCAGTAAACTCAAGATCCTCGACTCCCATCCCATCCTCTCATCGTTTCAACTCATGCTGCTAGAGCATATCATCATGTGCAGACTAGTCATGGGCCAGAAGTCACTTGCAGTACAAGAGGTAGAGAGTTGTCTTTTGTGATCTTAAAGATAAAGTTGAGTTCTGGTCATGCGATTGCATTGTGAAAGAAACGGTGTGGAATCGATCAGAAAAAGTTGATCATGTAGCATAAAAGTATTGGTGTGTACTGCAAGGTTCTGGAATCATTAAAATGATAAGAAATTTGGCCCAGTCTTGATAAAGTAACAAGCACTGTACACAGAAAGATGCATATGGGACTACACAAACATGTGTGGCATAAAAACCTGGCCTCATTTTTGTCATATTTAGAATATGAAGGCATTTGAAGAGCCTATTGCATAAACATGTCATGAATAACAAGTCACAATGGACTATAAGCTTACTGAAATAATCAATTTGACTGCCTGTGGGTGAATTTGTCATCAATTTGTAGCAGTTGGCAATGAGCATAATATTGGCTGACCTAGAATGTTTTATTTTCATTTATGAAGCAGGACTCGCATTGTTTGTCATCAGTTTGCATTCTTTATGTAATATTTCCATTTGATAAGGGTATCCTCCTTTGAACAGTGGGTAAACAATCATTAAGCATGTCATTAAAACAGTAATACTGTAGAAATCAATCTATTTGTTGGCCTTTTAATATGAAGGAGGGTATATGAATGTATTTGCTGAGCTAGAATGTTTCCACAAGCTGAGGAAGAGTGCAGTTTAGTTATGGTAAGAGTGATTATCTCCGATATCTTCTAAAAGTATGATCTAGCCAATGTTTTTCTATCCTGGCACGTATTTCCATATATTGAATCAGTACATCATTCATAGTGATGATAGAGTCATCTCTAAGATATTTATTATTTCATAGTCTTTGTAATTCAAATTATAATGATAATGCTTAAAACCGGTGAACTTTTCACATTTTAACCCATTCTTTTTCTGTTTCTCTTATAATCTTTCTCCAGATTTCACAAGCATGCCAAGTCTGTTCCCAGAACCCTAGATTATTCAACTTACACAGAGCGCAGCTGCATACGTTATTAGGTCTCTACTCAATGTCAATGAACTGTATGGAAAGCGCAGAGGCACAATTCAATACAGCATTAAAGGTAAGAAAGTCTAATCGTCTAAATGTATCTCCAGAAGTGATTAGTTGTAGGAAAAGGTGTCATACAAGTATGTGCTATGATTTATTCAACTCAACTCCATATTGTGGAACCAAACATTTTTCCATGCATAACTTTGCAGAGGCCAGGTCAATACAGCTTTACAGGGAAGAAAAGCAATCTGTAAATTGAACACCTGAACACTGAAGTGTTCAGGTGTTTGATCAACCATTGCTAATTACATATTATTCAGTTCACCATTTTTTTGTTAATGCTGGTATACATTTTACCATCAATCAATTACTAGAAAAATGATTGTCTTGATAAATTTGTATTCATGTCAAATTTTAATTCATTGTCTTTCATATGTTACCAAATATATTATTGCAATTATGATATTTTCATGCTAGAACTATACGTTATAGCACTTTTGATAACATAGGTAATTTTGTTATCGGCTCGTAATTTGATGGTTCATTTGTTCCACCTTTATGTAGAGCACTTCACGTCCCATTGCTTTACCATTTGACACTTTTATCACTTGTTTTTCCACTTCATCTTTTGTGTTGGTATGGCTTCTGCATTATAATAATAATAATAATAACAACAACAAAGTTTTTAAGGGAGTGAAAGGTTTTTAGTGAGTGATTAGTGAGTGAGTGTCAAAACCATGTTCTGAAACAGGCATCCTTTTTGTTGCTGGAAATATTGCTCCATTTCTGGGAGTATGAAAGAATTAAATGGTGTAACCCTGAAAATGTTACCTAAAATTGAGTATCTTGTTGATCATTGCAAGGTTCATGACTCCATCTTGATCGCCTTCAAAGAAGACTGGTTGTAGTAATGTTCCATTGCCACTCGTACCTTTTGAAAACTTGTGCTCTTGTTGAAGTTAAAAGGCAGTGGGATGTGTTGTGGAGCATATTCCCCGATATTGTTGTTTTTGATTTTACCGGCCATGAAGAAGTGTTCCCAATCAAAATCTCCTTGATGAAATGTTTTATGAAGGTCAAGTAGCCACTCGCAGTATCAAAGCTGAGTGTCTTGGCTTGTCAACCTAAATGAGTTGATGTTGGCAGTACACCCTGTATATCTAGAAGTGGATACTTGCTCTCAAAATCCTGCAAAAAAGAAGTTGGTGACAGGCCCATTCCAATCCTCGTGATCCTTAGTGAAGAAGTTGGGGACAGGCTGATCGCATTCGTCCTTGAAACCTTGAAACCTGGGAGTTTTTGTGTAGCACCTAGCACCTTTTCAACCTATACATGATGCACTGTATAACCAGAAATATTATTTTCATATTAAAAACCGATGCAAAATTTATCATGTTTTTTAAATTCTTATCCCCCACTATTTTTCCTTCAATTGTAGCAATTAACAACGCAAACAGAACTGTGGCAGTTCATCTCACTCAACCTGGCAATAGTCTACCTCCGGTCTGGCAACAGGCAACAAGAGGTAAAATCAAGTTCAGTCTGACTGAAGTTCAGCTTTGTTTCTTAAATCTTGTACGAGTGCTACCATCATGAATGGATAATTTTTATGATTTTTTTTATAAATTGGAGGTAAATGTGCATGAAGTCAGTACCTAACTATTAACTCTGTTGTGAAAATTGATGCATAGAGGGAGCACAATTTTGTTGTTGTTGAAATTCTGCATTATGAGTAGAGTCATGAGTTAACTTTAATGGGTACATAGTACCCAATACCCAATAATACTATACCAACTACGTTGAAGACGTGGTTTAGTGGTGGTTATTTTACCTGACTGTTAAGAAAGCATTATTGCTTGTTAGTAAGCAACAAGAGGACCGACGGCTTTAGTGTTAATCAATCTCATGTTAATCAATCTCTTCCCTTTTTCTGTCTCTTTGTGCAGTTAGTATCACTATTAGAGAGAGTGAATCCAGAGACGACACACATTCATGCACACAGTCTCAAAGCTGCTGGTTTCTATGTCAAAGGTCTTCAAGCTTTCTTCCAAGCAAAATATAGTGACGCAAAGTAAGATATAGGAGCATGCTCAGGGGGGGGGGGGGGGGGGAGGGGTTCATAAAGCTGTGCTCAAAGTTACGAATGACTTTACAAATGATTTGAATATGGAGAGCCAAATAGGATGCCCAAAGTTTTCCTGACATTTTAACAAAGTGTGACTGTATTTCCCATAATCTCAATTAAATTGTAGCCCAAAATACACTTTGCATTAAAATGTTTTGTTAATAATGATAGGGTCAATCTACATCTGCATATTTCAACTTTAATGTATGGAATTAAAAGGATTTGAGAATCCCATTTAGCTCTTCATATTCAAGTCATTTGTAAAGTCATGCATAACTTTACGCACAGCTTTATAAAATGTTATGTTGTATTGGTTGTATCAACGTGTCCGTAAGTTGTATAATACAGTGAAACCTGATTTAGCGACCACCTGTATAGAAAGACCACCTGTCTATAAAGACCACATTTTCTGTTACCCTTGAATAGTGTTTCTCATCGAAATGTGTACTGAACAAACCTGTACTTAAAGACCACCTGTCTATAAAGACCACTTTTCTTGACTCCCTTGAGTGTTCTTTGTATACAGTTTTCACTGTATCGTGAAGTTCTGCCGTGTTCCCGTCGAAGCAATACTTTGTGGTCGATTTCTAATACCACTTGAATTCCTAATTTCAATCATGGACCAGACACTAAACATAATCCTTTACCCGAATTTAGCCCAAAACCCAACTGCAACCCAAGCCTTAATTTGATATCTTTGACACAAATTCAGTCTGGAACAAGTGGCATATTTGAATACCCTATCCAATTGAAATACAACTTTATATCAATGGAAAGCTAAAGGAATAAGCAATATTTTCCCTTTCCGTATTTCGCAAAAGGAAATTAAAACCTCATCTGCATCCCTCCAAATTCAGGCCTGATAAAAACCCGATTTATATCAGTTTCCCGATTTTTTTTTTATTTTTCCCGATTTTTTCCCAATTTTTTGTTTTCTTCCCGATTAAAAAAAAAAAAAAAGAATCCAGATTTTTTTTTTTTTTTTTTTTTTTTTTTTTACCAGATTTTTTTTTTTCTTCCCTATTTTTCTCCTGATTTTCCCGATTCCCCCCTTATTTTCTCTATTCTTCCCTATTTTGTCCTATATTTTCCCAATTTTCTTACTTGAAAAGAGGGAATGTTCTTAGATGCCTTTTTTCCCCGCGAATCCTCTTCTTTTGTTTTACTCAAGAGGGGCGTTGTTGATGGGAAAACAAAAAACCTATTTTTTTTTTAGTGCCTACTATCACCCCTGCAAATTACGGGTCAACAGAGAAAAAATTTGCCGCAGTTTAGATGGCGACATAACGGGACCCAATCGGCTCGCCTATATAGCTGAGTTGATAAGCCGTTGTAAATCAATACTGAGTCATTTTGAATATGCGTACTCCACATAACATGATGTCATCAAGTCGTTACTTAGCTTTTAGGTAGACAACTTCTGATTTCCGAAGCTTTAGATTTCAAGTGCTCAGAGAGCTGTTACTCCTCTGACAGACACTAAAATAGCATTTAAGTGCTCAGAGAGCTGTTACTCCTCTGACAGACACTAAAATAGCATTTAATTGATATTGTTTTCTAGGGCATATAACTATAAGATTCATTCTTTCACGGGTCTTTCATTTGTGCTGTATTGTCCTAATGAGGATTATTGTAAAATATTAATGAGTCAGATTGAAAAGTAAGTGGGATACCGGTTTCAGAAAGCCTTTTTTCAATGACAAATGACAAAAGTCAGTGACTTATCTGCTGATAATCAGAAGCAAGGATGTCACCAGCTTATAACAAAAACTGTCATTTGTCACTGATGACAAGTTTTGTGAAATGGTGCCCAGGTGTCCTTTTTGCTACAAGTTTTGTTGACATATTTGATATACACTGTGGTGTCTTTGAGTTAAAGCTGAGCAGGGGAGCGTTTCACAAAGACTAAGATTGACTTTAAGTTGGACTTAACTATGGCAGGCCGTTCATGCCACTAGTTCCTCTAACCATTCCTGGCATTGGTTTATCAAATCGTGGTCACAAATCTACAGAATTTACATTTTTTGATAGTTCATTATGGAAGGAAAAAATATCACCTAACGATCATAATTGAGAGACCAATGATGAGAGCAACCAGTGGCATGAATGGCCTGCCATAGTTAAGTCCAACTTAAAGTTGATCTTAGTCTTTGTGAAACACCCCCCCCCCCCCCCAGGACACACTGGAAAGCTGAAGAACTTGTATCATTCACTAGTGATTACACACCAATATATATATGCATTGTCTTCTGCAGGAGATTTCTGAGAGAAACGTTGAAGATGGCGAATGAGGAGGACCTGAACAGACTGACGGCGTGCTCTCTGGTTCTGCTTGGCCACATATTCTTGTCATTAGGGAACAATAGGGTAAGCTTTCAATAACAAACTCATCTTGATCAAACACTTTTGTTTTGCTTAACGGCCATAAAGGAGACACGCTGGCTCAATGGTAAAGCAGTGGTCTCGTAACCAGGAGTTTGGGTTCAAAACCAAGTTGATGCGCTAGTGCCCTTTGGTAATTAATCCTCATTAATAAGTCCCTTGGAGAGTACTTAAAGCTGTATGTCCCCTGGTTGCTTACTTTCAAGCATATACATGCTTCCTTAGCAGTCAGATAAAAAAAAAAACCATCAAAACCATTTGCAAAATGAAACTGAATAAATTATACAATCTTGTACGAAGTTGTATCACACTCCAGAATAGCTATGGTCATTTCATGTTCATGCAAAATATATGATTGATAGGGTCTACCCCAACAGGCCCGCTTATAATTGATTTGAGTAAACATAGAAATTCCTCATCTTACGTAAACTGGTTATGAGTTACTGACATATTGTCTAGCTACTTTGCAGAACTGTTATGACTAAACAAGAAAAGCATCTGAAGAATGTATCCCTACTCCAGTGAGAGAAAATTGCTATGATTTATTCTGGATTGTTTATGCAGTAGATTTGTTGTTTGAACCGGTAAAATAAAAACAAACACACAAAAACTTACTGGGCATCATCTTTGATAAACACCACAACTCCCTTTTGCACATAGTGACATATGTTAAGCACATGGTGTTGAGCCTACTTACCCAGATTTCCCGGATCTTTCTATGCTCTTTACTCAGCCACTTTATATTTTCTGCAAAAACTGTTTGGCACTCGTCATCTATGTGTTATCTTGAACATTCACTGTAAGTTTCGTTTGATTCTGTGAGAATTTATTTTCGATATTTACCAGAACTCAAGTTTATCTTCAAGTCAGTTTCCTCTGATTTATAGGTATATGATGTTGCATATGATGAGTTGAAGTAAATGCTCTTATTCGATTCTCATTTCACAGGAAAGTCAGAACATGGTGTTGCCAGCAATGCAGTTAGCAGGGAAGATTCCAGACATGCATATACAGCTCTGGGCATCAGCACTACTAAGAGGTACGATAACTGATTGTGCTATGGTATCTATTTAGAAGTATCGTGGCTCAAAAGTGGGGAATTGTACACGTCACTGTATTGTCTTGGGTTTAAGAAAAACAGTCAGATGCCCTAAAATATGCCTTTGGTAAGGCAATAATTCTCAATGAGCAATCTCCATAGATAGGTCTGTGCATGTCCATTTGTTTACCGGTAGGAAGGAATTCCTTGAATGCTGTGAGCGCCGAAATCGGCAGCCTAGCAGTGCCGGGTAATATTCAGAGCGCCTTGAGCACCTTGCATGGAGGATATGTGCGCTATATAGATATCTGATATTATTATTATTATTATAACAAGCATATACTTACTATCTTCGCAGTCCGGTAAAGTGAAATTTACACTTTAATAAAGTAGATTGTGATTCATGAGATAAGGGTCACCTTACAATCAGTGCTCGTGATTATGACCCTTGCACGATTTTAGAATTATTTAAACAAATGGTGTGGACTCCTATGAATAACAGCATTCCTGCTGATAAAGGGTATTTCATCCCAAAGTGGTAAACAATTGAATAAATAAATAATGGTACTGGATCGGGAATTAGACCGGGAAAAAAATTCACCTCCAAATTTGAATTTACTTTAAATGAGGACAAGTTTTGCATTTTAACACACTGGCGCCTTATAGTCTTGGAGATGTCTCAATGGATCACAAATCATCACAATTTTTAATCCCAACCAAGGCACTAATATCATTTTGGAAGACATGTACATTCGCTGAGGAGATATTAGGAAACTGAACAATAGTAATAATAATAATGGTTACGATAATGAATGTTACTTGTATACCACATATATATCACTTTTAAGTCCCTATGTGTTTTGGAAGATAAGGAAATGAAATAGGATTAGGCAATGATAAGAAAATATGATTCAAATCAGATGCCAACTAAATCTAAAAACTGCTAATGAACAAATGGGTTTTCAATCTGTTTTGAAATTGGTCAACTGTGACTGCCTGCTTAACAACATCAGGCATTCCGCCTCATGATTTTAGAAAGTCAATAAGATTTACACTTTGCCTCCGGTTCCATGTGAGCCATGTACCTAGCAGAGTTTATATGTTGCATACATCATATGTAGACTTGAGTTTCCTTTACCGGAAATAAAAGTGATACAAACCCAGACGGAGTACTTTATTATTGTGATGATTATTACAAAAATTCCTGTTTGCATTAATATAGATCTTTACCACATGTCAGGAGATCCAGTAAGGCAGAGTGAAGGTTACCAGATGCACAGTTCCTTCTCACAACAACTCCTCTCAGATCACTTCCAGTCCTCGCAACAACCTGAGCACAATCTCATACATGTGAGTATACCACACTCTCCTCACACACAATGTCCTCACAATGAGCACTATCTTATGTATATCAGTATACCACACTCTCTTGATACACAATATGTTCCCAATCACCTGAGCACAATCTCATACATGTGAGTATACCACATTCTCTTCATACACAATGTCCTCAGAATGAACACAATCTCATACATGTGAGTATGCCACGCTCACTTCATACACAATATGTTCCCATCACCTGAGCACAATGTTATACATGTGAGTATACCACACTCTTCATACACAATGTCCTCAGAATGAACACAATCTCATACATGTGAGTATGCCACGCTCACTTCATACACAATATGTTCCCATCATCTGAGCACAATGTTATACATGTGAGTATACCGCACTCTCTTCATACACAATGTCCTCAGAATGAGCACAATCTCATACATATCAGTATACCACACCCTCTTCATACACCCTGTCTACACATCAACCTGAGCACAGTCTCAAATTTGCAAGTATTCTACACTCGGTCCTCGTAACAAATGTATGCATGGTCTTATACATGCGAGATTGCGAGTATTCCACACATTTTTTTTAGTACATTGTCCTCACAACAACCTAAGCAAAATCTCATGCATGTGAGTATTCCACGCCCTGTCAGTACACACTGTCCTCACAGCAACCAGAGTACTGTCTCACACATTTATTATAGTTCGCTTTCTCCGTACATATTTTCCTCACAACCCGAGTATAATCTCATGCATGTGAGTATACCATGCTCTTTTAGTTCATACTGTAGCCACAGACATGTTGAAGAGTTATTGTTAATGATACTTGGATGCAACACCAAAATGATATGTGATATTTATGTCATTTATTCTATTTTCATAGTCTCTCTGTGGGTATTGAAATCAAGAATTAAATTAGCAGCCATTACAAAGCCGTATCTTCGAATTCAATTAAATTTTTGTTTGCCTTCTTTCTTACAGTGGACGGATGGTCCTATTCCCCCTCACCTCCTGCAGTCAGAAGGGGCAAGCACCAGTATCTTGTAGCATTCCAACACTAGAGGGCAGTCTTCGACCCCTATCCTTGTGACCACGTGAATCATGTCTGCCTTTTACCACAACAGATAGTAGACTGTTCAAATGAGACAATGGACTCATGGCAAAGCAGACATGTTCTTGCTCAAGACGTATCAGTCGCTGGACGATGTGCACCGTCGGATGATGACTGTTGCTGAAGTCTAAGCCCTAAGGGTAGTGCCTAGCCAGTCAAACCTGCCTGTACCAGTGATATGAGAAGGAACCTTCGGGAAGTTCTCCTTTTGCCACCTGTTGCTCGGCCAAGATCATGAGCTCATTCCAGTGTTATCAGGTGGAAAGTTGGATGAGAGAGATGCTAAAGGCTCTGCATTTTAAACAGTGCGAAGATAGATGATGATGTGACCTGTCATCCCCAGAGAAGATCCCTGTGATTTGTCAGCCAGCATCACATGATCACCAAGTCACTCCGACGAGACCAGCACCAGACGGACAACAGACCGAACTACAAATCCTATTACCCCCAAATGGCCAAGAATTGGTTGGGTTTTGGAATCAGCTTGGAGTCACTTCGGCAATGTGACCAGGGTATGAGGGAGGAACAGAGATTACTCACTCTCCTGTAGCTGACAAGAGAGGGCAGCAAAGCATTGTTCTTAGCAGATGACATGGAGAAAGGTTATTCAAGACAACATTCAATAGTTCATACTGTTCGTTAATGATAGCAATCCATGAAGATACACACATTATAAACATTGCATAGTGATTTGTAAGGTTGCATCTCCTTATCTTTGTTTGATGTGATGAATATCTGAGGTAGAAATATAGAAGACGGGCAAAATTGTGAATGAGGACATTTGTAAAATCAATTTACACCACTTTTACAAACTGTTTTGATAATTCCAATTTTCAATTTGTCTATGCTAGTAAATATTATCGCATTAGCATCGCTGCAATCTATGCAACACTAATCTTAGAAAAGAATAATACCCCTTTCCTTTTTTTAGTAACAGAAATTAAAGCGAGAGTGACAGTAGATCAGCTTTGTATGGTTTACCATGAAACAATTAATGCAAGTGCAATCTATTGCAAAAGGAAGGACAGAGAAGTACACACTAAACATATGAAATTTTGTGAACATGAAGAATACAAATTTTCAGGCATGTATAAGAAACTGACACTAATTAAGAGTAGTTGAGAGAAGGAAAACATGTATTTCAAACTGCCAAATTGTTACTACTTCAAAATTTACTTCAAGTATAAGAGGTCTAACATTTCACCAAGAGTAAGTTATTGAATGTAAAAGAGAAGAACCGTGTAGACATTGCCGTGATCTTCTTTAAAGGCTAGGAATTTTACTGACATTGCTACCACTGCTGTAATGTATTTTCAATTTCGCCATTTTTCGATGATGGCGTACTGTACGTAGAATGATTTCCTGTTCCTGTACCCAGGCATCATAACTCGTGTGTCATCAATTGGTGATGCATTGTAGGACATGGCTGTCGACACATTGGGAGCGTAAATCTTAAGTAGTGTCAGTAAAATACGCTGTTTTTAAAGTGTTTTGTTCTCAGGTTGCCCCTTATATTTCACTGTCTATCTCATTTCTTTTTCTTTAAAGCCTATCTGCTCTAGTTTGGCCAGTAGGGATTAGGCCTCCATGTATGGTCACTGACGGGTGTCTTTCTCATCAAATCAGCTCTTAATTAACATACGAAAAAGGGGACCATGGGGGCCCAACGGTCACCGATTGGGCATTGTTTGCTATATAGAGGGCGCAAGTAGCTATAAGTAGTGCAGTGGTGCTTTAATTCTTTATCAGACTCAAATGATTGCCATCAGATGGATAGAAATAACCTAACCCATATTTGTGATTCTTTTTTGTAACAACCTAGTGAACTACGGAAGGCAGCAACGATTTTACTTTTTTGTTGTAGAGTAAAAGCATGAAATGTACAAAACAAATAATTATTTTCTAAGCTTTTTAATTATGAATAAAAAGCATTGCTTTTGAAATATTTCAAATTTTTGTACCATTTTTGTATATCAGTGGGTATGCAAATACCTCTAGAAAAATAAAATTAAAAAAAATGCCTCTTGGATTATGCATCTTTGCAATGAACCCTAAGGTGGTGAGAAATAGTATTCTGTATATATTGTGTAAATACTTGTAAATTATGTAAATATTTCAAAGAACTGAATCTTGTTTTTGCTTTTCTTTTTTATATTTAAGAAAGGAGCAATTTGTCCTTTTTGTTATTGTAAACTGTATAGACTTCAATTTAAGAGAGAGAAAAATAATCATTCCTTGTTGACGTTTTGTTTATATGTTGTCTGTTAGTCTAATCAGAGTATCACTTTTTGGCTTTGTTTTCAATTTGAGTGTCTTTACAAACTATTGGATCTCGTCAGAAAAGGATTTTAGACTGTCAAAAGTTTTTAATGTGAGTGTATGTGTGTGTGTGTGTGTGTGTGTGTGTGTGTGCAAGCAAGCATGAGAACTTTTGTACTGTTAATTCTTTGACGTTTTGGGGAGTATTATTTGAGGCTAAATACATGTATTGTTTGCAAGTTTGAACAAATTCATTTATTAAAGTCCTGTTAAGATTTTAGAAATTAGAAATGAAAACAAAAGTAAAAAAATAACAGTAAAATCATATCTAGAGCATGAAAGCTCTGCTTTATCATTGAAGGACAACACTCCATTAAATTTTAGATGTGTCAAAAAGGTGCTGCATACAATACATAACAAATGATTGTTTGTTGGAGAATATACAAAGTGGGTTAATTGCTACAGGAATTTTGAACAGAATTGCCAAAGAAGATATCGTCTGCTGAGAGCCAGAAGGTCTTTAGCTCATATAATATACCACAGAGTAAATGCCCTTTTGGCCATCAATGGATGATTCAGTCAAACCTGCTTTAGTGACCACCTGTCTACAAAGACCACATGTTTTGTTTCCCTTGAAAATGGTTTCTCATTGAAACGTGTACTAGACGAACCTGTCTACACAGACCACTTCTCGTGTTTCCCTTTGGCGGTCGCTTGCTATAGACAGGTTTGACTGTATATCTATTGATTAAATTAGAAACACTTTGTACTACTCAATCAAGCTATCATTAAATAAGAACATTAGGAGTCTCTTTATTAAGTGTAATATTCTGAAGAAGCCATACATAATATATCATAATGATATTTTGAAATGGCTTCTTAGGGTAGTATGTAATTGATTTCATCACATACATCAGAAATCTTGGAGTGTTGTCGTTCAAAATTGCCATCCTTGGAATACAATTTTAAAAATGACACACAAATATTGGGGATGTTGAATTGATCTCTACACCTACTGGGTGATAAACAAGAGGTTTAAAAATGTAACAATGACAAAGTTTGGGTATGGGGTCATGAATTTGGTTCAAATGAACATATTGGAAGCATATGCGATCTTACAATATTCAATGATCGTTGTCGCGGTTGAAATCGAGTCTAAAATGATGAAATTATGAATAATAATAAACTTGTTATGTTGTCTAGTGCCCTCTCAAGATTGATATGACTTTAGCTTTAAACAATGTTTTTTTTTACTAAACTTGACAGATTTTCTATTCCCCTTTGGAAATTCCAAGATATCATGGTCGCAGCTACCATTGTATGGCTGTACTAGGCGCTATTTGAAATTTATCGGGGACACCGATAAATTTGATATTTTAATTTCTCAAAATCCTTTGCGTTTTAGAGCCCAATTTTTTCAAAGTTGCTTATTCTAACACCAGGTTTCACGATGGTAATGCAAATTTTAAATTTCATAATCCAATCCTGTTGGAGTGATACCAAAACTTTGTATTACCTGTAATGCCCTGCTGGCTCTGGGCCGACAACTTCAAGAAAACGCACTTTAAAAACGTTACTTGTTTGCAAAATTGTATATCCCCTTGCTAAAACAAAATTTCGACTAAATTCTAAATTGAGTCTATCGTTTCAATGTCTCCAGAACTGTTTTCTTTATTTTCCTTATTGAAATCTTATTTAGGTAAAATAGCCCTATCCCTCATTTACTCTTTGGATATCAGCATATTTCTTTTTGCCAAATATATGTTTCTTTATCGTCTGTTGTAAATGTATACCACCTTGACACTGTTTTGTTCTGATAATTATTTAAGTAAGTTTGATAAACAATGCATATGATTCTTCAATGAAATGTAGCTGATGAATTCTGATAAAAAAGGTATTGATGGCTTTTTGTTTGTGATTTGCCAATAATTGATAAGACTTGTTATTTCATAACGGCCTATCTACATGTACTTTTTGTTAAGCAGGTTACAAATTAGTAAAAACAATATTCTATTATTGATGCATTAATGATAATAATCAATCAAGCCTTGGTATGGCATTGTAATGGGTCTGGTATCATCAAAGAAAAAAATTATCATTCTGGTCAAATTCACCTGTTGCCTCTCTAGAAAAATGATGCCACCTTACCTAATGTCAGCAAGGACTTCTATGACCAAGAATAGTATCCACTTATCAAAAGGCCTAGATTGATATTTCATTTATATTAAAGAACAAATATTAGTAATATTAGGTTAAAGGAAATCCGGACAAAAAAGAAAGTTGGGGATAGAGCGTTTGCCTCATCAGCTCCTCTGTGGAATAGCTTAGCAGTACCCTTTTCTCTTCAAACAGCCAATATCCTTCAAACTTTCAAAGCCAGCTTATGTTTTTTCTTTTATACAATAAGTTTCCCTTCTTAGAGTTTAACTTTAAATTCATTGACTTCATATATTTGTTACTGATTTACTTTTAGAGCTTTTGAATTGAAATTATTTTTTGTATTTTGTAATTTTTTATAATTTACAGTAAAACAGATATTTCAAACAAATGCTGTGATGGATAAACTGTATTACTTATTGGGTAGTGAGATTGTTAATATTGAAATACTTTATTTCAGCTATTTATACTTCAACGATTGAACAAGGCATGTCAATGAAAAGCATCATTTTTAAAATGCTTTTCAGCTTTATATATGTTGTTTTGTTTGCTTGTCATTCTGAATGTTGACCCCATTTTCTAGTGTTCTGTTTATCATGTTTGTTTATTTTGCCAGGGGTATAATAATATGTATATCAGAAATGAAAAATGAAATGGTTTGAGTAGCATCTGAATAAGATGTGACATCTTCATTCATATAATTATTTATTTACGTATCGTTAGTTTTTTGTGTACAGTACATGAATGTAAAATAAAAGGGATGAAAAGAAATATGAAAACACAGGAAAGTTGTTCGCCGTTTCGTATGTAAATAGAGATATTGTATGACCGTTTTGCGCTTATTCGTTGCATCTCAATCACACCAAGAAGACTGACATAAGCTGATCAGGGTCCTGTTTCATAAAACATGTTGTTAATAACAAGATACAATAATCGTTATAAGCTACTGAAGTCCTTTTAAATTTTGATTGGCTACGAGCAAGAGGGGGACCTATTCGTGAGAAAATATTTAGTTGCGCATGGGGGGGGGGGGGGGGAATGTAAGCACTATTTTTTTTTTTTTTACTCAACAATATAAAAATATACACTGTCTTGAGAGGTTCTCGTTAAAACTATGTGGAAGAGGCGACTCCCATAGTACTTGTTGCTGAAGGGCACAGCCCCGAAGCAATAGGTACTATGGGAGTCTCTGAGGCATGGTATATTTATATCCTGCATACAAAATTTATCTTTAAAAAAAAATGTTATCAAAATAACAAAATTACAATTTTTATGAAAAAAAGAATTAAAACAATTATTAGATTTGAAGAAAAAAAGAAGAAAAAAAATTCAAATTAGAGAGAAAAAAAAAAAGCAATTCCTTAATAGTACTCTTAAATAGTACTTCTACTCCCAAATAGTACTTAACATAGTTGAAATATTTCGGATCATGTGAGGAGTTCTCAACCAATCAAAAACCAATAATTTTTTGATGCAGGATGTAATGAGCACTATTTTTTTAAACTTAACATCCCCATCCCCCACTTGACCAAAAAAAAAAGAGGGAAAATTCCAGTTACTATTTTTTCTTTTTCTTTTTCTCAGGGGCGGTAGCCCGTTGTTTTTTGTATTGGTAAAATTGTTGTTACCTCCTTTTTTTTCTCACCTTTTTTTTTCTTTTTCCCAGGGGGCACTTCTTTTTTTTTTTTTTTTATAAAAAAAGGTAAAATTGTCCTTATCTTTTTTTAAAAAACTTTTTTGTTGTTGCCAGGGGTGGGGGCCCGGGCCCCCCATACCCCACCCTGGATACGCCACTGTTATGTTTTAATTTTTCCAAAAATAACCTACACGATAAAGAGAGAGAGAAAAAGAGAGAAGGGTTGTCATTGTCAATCACTCTCTTTTTCTGTTTTTGCACCCCCGGCCCCCCATGCCCTCACCATGGATACGCCACTGTTATATTTATGTTTTAATTTCCCCCAAAATGAACACGATAAAGAGAGACGGAGAGACAGAAAGAGAGAATGGTTATCATGTGATTATCCTCCTTTTCTGATTTTGCATTGGGGGGTGGGGGGGGGGGGCGGGGCGCACGTACACAATTTAGTGCACATTTTTATTTTCCCCTCTGAATATACATATTATTTTGATTTGGCGGGGTCATGTCCCCCCCCCCCCTTATCCCACGCCCGCCCCGCGTTTATAGTCCTCTAACGCACTTGTTTTCCAGGTAGACATATATATTACATTACACTTCATGACCTTTACAAATTTAAGTCCATTATATGCAGTATACTGGCGCAAAATATCATCACGTGACTACTTTGCATATTGCAGGGTGTGCCCATATTAATGAACAAGCACAATTTGCAGGACGATTAATGCATTTGTGCATGCTTGCGTATATTTGTAGCTTAACCATATCATCATCATCATCTGGACAACCTTCATGCATAATTCATGAATGTTTGTTGTTTTCCTGCTGACTCAGCCAATTATGGAGTGTGTCTTCATAACCCCCGAGTGTGTGAAGAGGCACTTGGCACGCAGCCAAAACAATGTTACTCCGCAAGGGAACTATATGATTTCAAGTTCAGTTGGATCTTCTCATCACGACTAGCTCATCAGGGATGCTCCATTGACTAACCCGGATGATACATCAACCTATTATCCCATTTCTTAAAACTTTTCACCACCCACGATAATTTGTCACATGCTATGCCTAATGTGTGTAATAGATATGCATTGGGATAAGTTATGAAGATTATTATGAATGGTCATCAATACCCTCCATATGCTCCATGGTCTTTAATCAGTTGAAAATTTCATGTTAGTCGTCAAAGTCACCCGATTTTCACGTTTTTAAACACATTTTAAGAAGTGTGATATCTATGACGATGATTATGACTAAGAGGTCATTGACCCTTATCCTACGTATCAATGATAGCCCTATAACAAACTCCATCTGTAAAGAAATACCTCGCTGAATTTAAGTTGAGTTTGCCACTTACTCCACATCTCTGTAGTCTTGTTTTGTTCACTAAGGCGATCGAAAATATCATTCTTATATATTCTCAGATGATTATGAAGATAATTATGATTGATTCATCCGATTTTTGAGCCAACTTCCGTGTTAAATCAATACACAATTATGGTCGAAAACTTCTGCTTGACGTCCATCACAATGTAACCCCAGTATAGCTTTAGCATGTAATATTTTCTGCGATATTAGTACCAAATTAACTTTATTTCAACCATCTCCTATACCATATTTTATTCACATTCAAGTCTCTGGACTCTCATTTCAAAGTGATTATAAGCCTGTATAGCATTCATTTACACGCATTTCGAATTATTCTTCCGGTGGTCGAGATAGGGCCCAATACCGAATATTCGAAGTAATCGCTGCTTGGCAAAAACCAGGATCCACTGGAAACTTTTGTTTGAAAGATTTATTAAAAAAGACACTCTAATATAGATAGCAAAAACGTAGCAGAGTTATTTGCCGTCTATTCAAAATGCTTTTTCGAACTTCATGAATAATCATGCATGCATCCATAGTTTGAAAATTTGGCGGGAAAGGCAGGCCAAGATCCAGGCATGCGGTCAGGTGTTGTTATCTTTTTTTGAGGGCTGCGCGCTAATCTAGAAATAAGACAATTCCCCAGTATTCAACTGTTTTAAATATGAATAACTGCTTCTTTGACTACCTGAATGGGCTGCTCATTGCCTGCCAATCTGCCATGGTAACGTAAGGGCCATGGATTCATCCACATAGATGCTGTCTCACAACAGCTGATTGAGATGACAAATTCGTCACCATGGTTTCCGTGAAACATCCACGTAACTTGGTACCTTTGGTCAAAAGTGTAGTCAGTGATTCGACTGCATATTAGCCTGATTTATTCAGTATTTTGTGCACAATATACTGTTTTTTTTTAAATAGATGTTACAGATTTTTAAAGGATCTGTATACATGTATTGCCCGACATAGCAGCAAATAACCATGTCTTATTTCGGCTTGATTCTGATAGGCCTTTGAATAAAAAACTCGTCACCGTGGATCCTGGAATAAGTGACACAGAGTGCGTGCCATGCATAGATGGGGACTGGCATCTAGGGGGTCAGGGGGGGGGGGTACTGGTCCTCCTAGAAATTGATGAAATGTGAATTATCATTGTCATCGAAGAGGTGGTGTGTGTGGGGGGTATAGTAGGTAGGAGCAGTTAGATTCTCTTCCAAGTTACTTTCCCTACCCCCTTCCATTTATTTTCATCTTCTCCATGCATTAGTTATTGATCCCCCTTTTCCGACATTCGATTGGTATTGGGGCGGCATGCGCACCCCTCCCTTACTTGGTGACATAAACTGGTTTTACGTTATACAGGGTATATCAAAAGTAGTTTGGACCAGGGGCCCGGATCCAGCCGGTGGGGGCCCAATTCGTGAGAATATATTTAGCGGCGCATAACGGGGGGTAGGGGGGGGGGGGGGGGTAGTGAGCACTATTTTTTTTAAAACTCAGCATTGAGCACTATTATTTTTACTCAATAACCCCCCCCCCCCCCTCTTGAGCAAAAAGCAAAAAGGTAAAAATACCATCTTTTTTTATACCCCCCCCAAAAAAAATACAAACAAAAGATAGTTAAAAAAAAAAGGTAAAATACCAATTTTTGAGGCGAGGGGTAAAGGGCGTGGCCCCCCATAACCCCCACCCTGGATCTGCCACTGATTTGGACGATATTTTGTTTGCAATTATGTTTATGCCTCTGTTACTTTGTTATGGGCTTATTTCTTAAAACTTCTTATCAATAATAAATGCTGAAATTCTATGACAAAATTGCTCTCACCCAATCAAATGCAATCATTTCAGTAGTTCAATATAACAATAATGAGACAGGGCCCTGATGAGGATAATTCTACGCGGGCCTTTAGGCATAATGGTATGCCGACATTGTTCTCAGTCATCTCTGTTGAAAATAAAACAATTTAAAAACTCACTTTAATTTCTTGATTTCATGCTTTCCTACCGTGAACCATATACGATACAGCCTTTCGCACATACACTGTCATTACTGTATACATGAGCATAAAACTTTGCTGTTTGGTATATAAGCTCTATACCTTTCCATGTTCACTTGTATTGTGCCGATTTCACAGTGTTATTACCCTGGCTATAGCTGCCATAAGGCGCTCAAAGCATTCAAGGAATATAATACCTACCTGGTATTTACCACACCTGGGTGGAGAGTGGCAAACGTCAAAGGACAATTAGGACTACTGTAAGCAATAGCCCGCAATCGTGACAGGATATATTTACAAGGAGTCCAAGCCATTACAAACAAAATCTGCCCAATTTAGGTGAACAAAAAAGACACTGATATCACAATTTTGTTTAGTTGATTTTCCTCTGAAGTTACTCATATATATACGCCTGTCACTGAACATGCTTCTTCATATACATTATTGTATTCAAATCAATTGAGGAACACGAATTCCTATTATTATCAGAGCTACAGTCTTAAAAGATACCGTTTCTTCTTTAACATTACACTTTTATGCCTAGTGATTTTGTTGTATGCCAGTCTGCCATCATGTGAACCGTTGATAAACTTTTACAGAACTGAACATAACTCCCACAAAACTAAAGTATCCGCAGTATAGAATACTCAGAAATAAAGAGCCATAGAGTCATTTTTTTGCATATGACATTTAAAACAATAAGCTCCCCAAATACACATTCATCATTTCATTTGGTATTTACCACACCTGGGTGGAGAGTGGCAAACGTCAAAGGACAATTAGGACTACTGTAAGCAATAGCCCGCAATCGTGACAGGATATATTTACAAGGAGTCCAAGCCATTACAAACAAAATCTGCCCAATTTAGGTGAACAAAAAAGACACTGATATCACAATTTTGTTTAGTTGATTTTCCTCTGAAGTTACTCATATATACGCCTGTCACTGAACATGCTTCTTCATATACATTATTGTATTCAAATCAATTGAGGAACACGAATTCCTATTATTATCAGAGCTACAGTCTTAAAAGATAACGTTTCTTCTTTAACATTACACTTTTATGCCTAGTAATTTTGTTGTATGCCAGTCTGCCATCATTGTGAACCGTTGATAAACTTTTACAGAACTGAACATAACTCCCACAAAACTAAAGTATCCGCAGTATAGAATACTCAGAAATAAAGAGCCATAGAGTCATTTTTTGCGTCATTTTTTTGAGTCATTTTTTTGCATATGACATTTAAAACAATAAGCTCCCCAAATACACATTCATCATTTCATGCTTTTGGGGTAATAATAATTAAATAGTCGGAACTCGGGTGACAATGGTGGTGGCTGTCACACTGACTACTTTAGAGAGCAAGACATGGTATATGTCACCCTTTATTCTTTGAGACATAATTATAGATAATAATAATGATTAAACTTCGAATTACCATTCTAAGTTGCTGTAGGAACTGAATATTTGAATAATGTACGAATGAACGTTACATACATATACATAATCATATATTTATATTATGTATTAATTTTAGTCTGGCTATTAATGAGTATGATATTTCTAAAGTACATAAGTAGGCCGTGACATATAGCCTTGCACATTTTCTTTTCTAAAAAGTTCACTTGTCCAAACTTTGTGGCAATGGTAATTGGTAGTAGAGTATATAATAGGTCGATCATAATATCACCAGTGATAGTCTACCTCCGCAGACGCATATCAATGTTACAGTGAACTTGTCATCAATTTTCACTTATCACATCTAGGATTTTATGTCACCGCCATAAACAAATTTGTTTACTTAAAAAAATGTTCGAAGTTACAAGTTTTGGTCAAATTGGGTAAGCCGCCGCCCTATCATGAGTACTTCGACAAATGTTTATAGACAGTATAGTCTCTATTGGCCAGGTGGACAGTCACGTGACGAGTCGGGCGGATGTGTACTAGGAAGATTGTTTACTTGTAAACAATTTGTTTTGGTTAGCCCTGAGCACCAGTGCGGGCGACCCCTACGGTAAACAACAATCTGAACCTTCGCCATTTTTTACGGAAATTGAGGTCGATGCGGACAATGCGAGGAATGAGAAAGTTGCTCTCAGTAGTCCTGTGGTGTTTGGCTTCGCTGTTGCCCATATATTAAAATATGATATCTGTGGAAATTAATACGGAATATGATTTTTCTTTCCTATCGTGTTGCACTTGAATCGTGATATTGTCAACTTTCCATTTTGACGACCCCTCGTTCACGGGATCCTCCACTATTGGCCGGAGATTTGAATATCACGGGAACTCCGAGGTCATTTATAACCCCTGCGCCATTTCATGTTTTGAACAGGTAACAATTACAATGTGATTTTTTTTTACTGCTGTATTTTTCATCAACATATTTAAACCTTATAAATACATTCATAATGGCAGTCTAACACCTAATTATTGTCCGAAACGATACAGATATCTCAAAATTCATGCCGTGTTTCCCCTCCAGCTCTCCATGGAAGTGGCGATGCGGTAACCCCCTTCGAAAATGAACATCGGAGTTTGAATGAAAGTACGGATAACTTCTGGAAAACGTTACATATTTTTGAAATATTAAGTGATACGATAAAAATGGTCGGACATATTAAATCCGATAACTAATGTTTACTTAATTCATCCTTTAAATTTCTTGTATTTGTAACATGAAAAGAGAAATCATGTGTCTAACAGATAAATACTTCTACGTGAAGCGTCTTTTTGTGTATGTGTTTTGTGTGTAGTAATATCGCGCGCCACGTTTTACTCAAGAAGTCTATGGGAATAATGCCTGTGTGTGTATCTGGGGATTTTTTTTTGGTGAAGCGTGTGAATTACTGTATAGGAGCATGTGTGAGCAATACTATTCGCCGGGTCATGATGACAAGCGACGAAGAATGAATCTTGATGGCCCAAAGTAATGTGTTATAACTTATGTCTAAACTCTTATTTCTATCAGTTTCAGATATTGTTCAAAGATCTCAGTAGAGAAGTAGAAGGTAGAATATTAGTATTTATTATACTGAGCAGTCAGCAAGTCAGCAAGATCAATTTTGATAAAATAACTTGCAACATTATGATTGAATTTGAGGACTCCGAGACTGGGACATCAGATTTTTCAGACAACTTGCCAGATTCCATTTTTGATTTACTCAATTGCTGTGTAAACTCCCAGATTAATTAAATTATTTTGGCTGAAAATTTGCTAACTTTCAAAATTTGTAAGCTTTTCTGGGTTTTCATCTGCATTATTTTTCAAGGAGGCCTCCTACTCATCCAACCGATCATAACTGGTTAAAGGTTTTAATGCTAATTAAGGAATTTGAAGTGTGAAATTCCTCATTTATAACTAAAAATTTGACATGCACATGTATGGCCAGAAATTTTTCGAATCATGCATCGGGTCATTGCGTCTGGTCAGGTGGTGGCGTTACACGACCTTTCGTGAAACGAAAATGGAAAATCATGTGACGATTCATGTTGCGGACGCGACCTGTAAAAGATTTGCCATAGGGTTTTCACAATGTGTCTGGTAAATTGGACCAGACCATACAAACATTACCCCTGACATTTCAGGAATAAAGGGGCATTTTATCAGAAAAGGTCGGGTAATGCAACCACCCGACCTGACTTGATGACCTGATGATTCGAAGTAAGCCTGGCCAGAGTGCCCATGTTTGCGCAGCACCCTTGTCTGCGCGACACTTGAGTGAGCGATTCTAACAAAAAGAAAACATGTATCAAACATGAAATCTTCATATATTTCAGTTACAACTGTTTTTGTGAAAAGCAAGTAAATAATGTGAAAAATCCTATTTCAGTAATTTCATTCACAAGCCTTGAAATGCCATCTTCCACTTCAAAAATCCTGAAACGCTTGAAAATCTCGCTTACTAACTTAGTACATTTACGAACATGTACACTGTATAGGACTTTGCAGCTACTTTTTCACCCTTTCTGTGACTTCTGTCAATCACATGAATTTTTTTTTGTTCATGCCTACATGTAGGTGTGGACACCATGTCTTCAAAATGCCATTCCATGTTATTTTCCTTTTTATTTTATCTTTTAAATTTATCCCTGATGCCCGAGCTTCTTTTGAGGTGACTGAATTTTGACATAAATGTGGATCAGGGTTTTTGCCAAAGCCAGGCCTACTGAAATCTCTTGATTCTTGATCACATCCATGACCATAATGGCATGTTAATCAGTAGACACATGTTCAAAATGTACATAATATCACTCATGGAATAGTGGCGATCTCAAAATCACAAAGTTAGGCTTACTTCTATGTGGCCTGCATGTACAGAAGGTTATGAGAGCAATATTTCCATACCGGTAGATGTAAAAATTAAAAATAAAACCTTACAGAATAGTGAAGATACTACAAATAAAGATCTGTGCTATAATCTCACAGCAAGAAGTTATGAGTGCAGAATGTTCCAGAACTTGAATCTGCAAAAAAGCACATTAAAACTATGTTTCAGAGTAGCAGTTGAGGTAAATGTCCTGGATTCTGGTTTGGCAAAAACCGATGAATACAAACTAACCCTTACTTAGCCTTACTTATAGTAACTTCATTTAAATGATTGGAAAGATGTGTAGGCCTACCCTGCCCATTTTATGTTTTGGAAGGGAAAACAATTTTGTTTAAAGCTGTTACGTTCATGTACTGTAGATTAAGCTTGGGGGCCTTGGGCAAAAAAAGAAAAGGGAAAAATATTGAAATTAAATTTATTGTCTACACTGTACATACAGTAAGGCTGTGCACAACAGTGTAATGAGGTACCGAGTAGGCGAGTACACTCCCAGGCTCACAAGCGAATACTCAAATATTCGGACGCCATGTTTTTTATAATTTTTTCGTTGAATTTTGTTGAATTTTTTGATTTTTTGTTTTTTTTTGTTGAATTTTTTTCTTTTTTTGCCACTACCATACCACTCGGCAGTTTCCCAGGTCCCTCGCCGCAAACGCATGCAATTTTACTTCGAGTTGCAGTTGAAGGCGCCGATTCTTGAATAATAACAGTAAACAATGCTGTTTTAAAAACCAAAGATGGCAGAATAATCCATTGTCCTCCGAGTCCAAACAGAAATCTGGACATTTGGTCCCAGTTTCTGAAAGGTGAGTTTGACAGTGCTTGAGTTGGGAAACATTTTTACCGACGGTACCATGCCAGCGGCCCCCGCTCTCCCTGGCACGGGTAAGCGTGGGCCTGGACATTTTTTTTTTTTTGCGGCCGAATATTCGGGTACGAGAAATCGTACCCGAGTAGTTGTCAACCGTGCAGGTACTCGAGCATTCAACTACCGGTCGCAGCCTTAACATACAGTACATGTATGAAATTCAAAATGGTTACCGATAGTGTGAACTTAAAAATTGAAAATATTCTTCTGCGATGTATCAACTTACTAAATCCATTTGACCTGTACCGGTATGTACTGTATTAATCTAAGAGTACATGTAAACTACATGTATGTAAGTTTTGTACATGTTTCCTGATTATTGCATGTTCACTGTACAGTATATCTACACTGTACATTGTATCAAATGATATTATGATGTTATGTCATTAACAAGGGCATTCCAACCCTAGCACGAACTTACGAAGTTCATTTATACAAAAGCAGAAAAATTAGAGAAACATGATGGCAAAACTCTGACACGAATCAGACCAATAATAAGAGAGTCATGAATGTTTGAAATATGAAATCACTATTGCTACGCAAATCTCAGATTGGCAATTTTGGCAGTGGATTGTTACATACTCTAGTCTTTAGTCAAATTTTCACCAGTCTGTTTCTCTGATATTTCTACTTTCCTTTCAAGTTGTTTGCTCTTATGGTTAAATTTCCCTAAGTTTAAGGGTGACTGAATTTGAAAGAAAAGAAAAAATCATTTTAAACAGGCAGCTTACAGAGATTTCTCTTGTCAAAGATGTGTCTCCTACATGTACAGTACATTGTACACATACCCATGTAGGTCAAGTTATAATTTAAAAAAAGGACAACATGAACATGTACAGTGTCCTGTGTGTGTGTGTGTACACTACATAAAACAAACATGTACATGTATGTGAAGAACTCAGGAACATGAACATTGCATGTTCATGTAGTTAAATTAGGCCAGACATTAATTATCATATGACGTTCATGATGGCTGATTTAAAAATAACTCCAGGAAGTTGGATATTCAGATTTAGCAGATTAGATGCATGTCCTCGTCTCATCCAGCAAGATACCGGCTTGTAAATCATGTCAAAGTTGGTACGACTAGAGAAAATGATTTCAAATGTCTTTTAATATAGTGATGATTTTATCTTGAATGATTTCAAGTAGATTACATCTTGGAAAGAGGGAAGAGAATCGTGGAAATGAGGGTATGATCGAAGTATAATTTGCAATAATTTGAGCGATGTATCTATCTCTTTGATTATGATATAAGACAGATTAGCATCTTTAAAAGGTTGATAACTAGTTACATTTAATACAGATTATATTAAACTTGTTGTATCCTAGTCAACATCATTGTTTTTTAGCACAATTGTGGCATTGAATTAGACATCTCAGAGCCCAATGAACCATGACTGATCATGCTCTGTGTACGTGATCAATTATTGACCTAACTTGTGTTCCCAAGGTGACCTGGGTTGGATGACGTCATCTTAAAGTAGCATTCCTCACTTGCACAGGCATAAACATTGTCACATTAGTCTTGCATCTAGTTTAGGTAGGTAAATTGTGTGTGCTTAAAGGTATTACAAAGTTTTGGTATTTTTTGAAAATTGGCTGGATAGTGATTCTTTACAATGTTGATATATTTAGATGCCCCTATGGATGTATTATGAGCACTAAAAAAATTGGCCCCTAAAACACGTCTGCTTTCGAGAAAAATTGAA
Source organism: Strongylocentrotus droebachiensis (assembly GCA_035222895.1). Taxonomy (NCBI): domain Eukaryota; kingdom Metazoa; phylum Echinodermata; class Echinoidea; order Camarodonta; family Strongylocentrotidae; genus Strongylocentrotus; species Strongylocentrotus droebachiensis. Next base: position 99,360 of record JAVYIG010003768.1, on the reverse strand, counting down.
TATAAAATTTACCGGTGCTCCCGGTAAATTTGGATAAATTTCAAATAGCGCCTACGGCCATACGATGGTAGCTGCGACCATGAAAATCTCAGAAAATGCAGTTGTGATATATATATTCCAAATGGTAATAGCAAATTGGTCGATTTTAGTCAAATAACATTGTTTCATAGCTAAATCAATATCTTGAACTTGAGAGGGCGCTATACAACATAAAGAGTTTATTATTTACAATTTCATCACTTTAGACTTGATTTCAACCGCGACAACGATCACTGAATATAATAGGATCGCATATGCTTCCAATATGTTCATTTGAACCAAATTCATGACCCCATACCAAAACTTTGTATTACCTTTAATGTCTGTACTATACATCCTACGTGCATGTGTGTCAGTGTGTGTGTGGTGAGGACGTGTGTGTATGTGTTGGGGACTCCAGTTGGACGTTCAGATGCACTATAATACCTGCGTAAGGGACAAACATGCCAAGACTGTAATGGAACTTTAATAACTATTCCTGAAGGTGTGTGCAGTTTCTATTGCGCAGTGATACACTGTTTGTGCGACTGAGACAAAATGTAGTTGCAACCTTTCCATGGAGGCCTGTATGTACAGTATGTATTCAATGTAACAAAACCTACAGCCTTTAATACATGGGCTTCTATAGCCTATTTGCACTAAGAGCTTTTCTAGCTATTCTGCCTTCAAAAGAAAATATTCCCTTTGTCCTGCTCTCTTTCTTTGTGTGTCCACGCAGTTAATGATTCAATACCCCCATAGTTGACCTGGCCATTCTGTGTTCCGCCCATACAATAATGTGAGTGTAGGTATAGTGCTACATGTACAAAACATGTAATTTTGTGAACTGTTTTGTAAAAACTCTCTATGCACTGGACTGACAGTGTACTACACAGTATGTACATGTATGCTTGTACTTTCCTCTGTCTTTACAGTTACGTTAACTATTAAAAGAGAGGGATTCAGTTTTTACAATGCTATTTTGTTATTGTATCAGTTTATTATTTGTATGTCAACATAGAATTTTCCATTTTGTTGGGCATACTTTTAAAAGATTTTTTTTAAAAATCTATAGGAGGCCCATTTTACATTGTAGAAAAACTACCATTTATTGATTTGTACTACTGGAAAAAACCCATAAAGATTGTTGGTGTTTGTTTATTCTGTTTTTGTGTGTGATTTGTACGTATGCGCCACTTTGTTGTGATCTGGGTGCATTAGCACGAAGAAAAAAACCCAACCCTAATACTTGTAGTTTACCAGTTTTTTTAGTGCAAGCATATACATTGTACTGCAAAAAATAGTGCGAGTCCCGGCTGGCCTTTAAAAAACACAAACTCCAAAGGTGGGTTTTTCTGGAATTTTAGAAAAACTGATGTATTTTGCTTGCAGTGTAAATGCAGCTAATTTAGCTGTTTAATACCAGTAGAGTGGACTAATATTACCCTTGCCCCTTTTTCAATGTTAAGACAGTACACTGTACATGAACATGTATTTATGTCAGGAATCTTGGCTCAGCGTAGGGGGTGTACTGTATGTAGCCTCAACTTAAAGTACTTGTCTCATACCAATCATTTTTGTGTAAAAATCTAATTAAAAGGTACACATGGGTAGTCTGGCAAATGTGAGTATCACCATTACCCCCCCCCCCCCCATCTAGATATTGAGAAACAACCTACCCCCCCCCCCCATAAATATAAATGTATGTGGAAGTACTAAGCACATCCAAGTCATTGTACATGTACATCCAAGTTCAGTTAGTTACTGTAAACGCTGTTATTTTCACGTGATTAATTTTTCGCGCTGAACGATCTCAAAACATATTAGCTGGTTCTTAAATTCGCGTTGCACGCATTTCAGCCGGTTTCAAACGCATAAGAAGTCATGCTTATATTCGCGAGTTCTAAATTCGCGCTTGCCGATCTTCTTGCGAAATCTGCAAAAATCATTGTACCGCAAATATTTCTACTTTTACATTATGACAATTAGCATGACATCGTGTTTCCCTAACATAAAAGATTATAATCATTTTCAGAATACGGCCCCTGAAAGAAATTCTCTTTGAAAGTTATGCATACATGTACACTGTACAAGTACATGTTGCTCATGTGATGGGTTTTTGGAATTCTTAGCTTTGTATTAGAATGAGAGAGTGGTTGAGTGGGCGTCTACAGATCAGTATTAATCATTCACTGTTTAAATGTCAGACATTCATAACAATGAAAATAGGGATACTCATACTTATTTTGTTATGTTTTTTTTTTAATTGTCACCTTAGCCAAATCTTTGCAATAATATCGAATTTCGGTGCTTGTGACATTGCATGATATTGCATAATATACTTGATTCAGGGAAAAAATTAATATTAATTTTTCGGAGGCTACTTTTCGAGCTTGCCTGCATTAAAATAGCACTCTAAAATTTGTTTTGCATTGAACTCTATTCAAATTTACAGGGGCTATTTTGGCCATTTCGGCAATTTCGCCCTGAGCCCCCGTCTATTTTTTTCACTGACTTTATTATTTTGATATTGTATGCATGCGCAAGCAAGATATTGTATTAAACAGAATTGATTTTGATTGTATAATCTATACAGATCCAGACTGCACAATGTCCGAGGAGGCATCCGATGTTACAACAGGGTCTGCACCTGGTAAACGACCTCTGGAGTTATCTTCAGATGGGATCAACGCCGATTCAGATGACTCATCAGTAGCCCCTAAAAGGTTAGATAGTTTTTCCTTGTTAGACACAGCCCTATAAATATATAACATGGACAAATATGGAGCTTGTGGTTATGATATAGATTACAAGCTTAACTGCACTTTTAAAGTAAGATATCAACATGTAATGCAAAAACTGAGGAGAAAAAAAAGAAAATTAAAAACTGAAGTGTAGTTGTACATTGTAATTGTATTAGTGTATATGGATAAAGATTACATTTGATTTAGTTTAGGACAACTTTAAGTCCAACTAATTTTGTATTTAGAAGTATTTCCTTTGTCATTAAAAACAACTAAATATGGTTAATGATATTCCATATCCCGTCAATATGAATGCACCTTCTAATTTGATTTGCATACACGGCTCAAGTCCTACTGTCAGTAAAATCTGTTTTTTTATTTGAATTTCAGGATGAAAGTTGTCGATGAAAACAACAAAGTGGATTCACCCAAGTCACACAATGCAATTAGCAATGGAGGACTAGACTCCCCTACGAGCAACGGAGAGGACAGACATGAGCCGGAAGACAATGGCAATCAAGAGGACCAGACTGAAGCTTTGCCTAGTAATGTAGCACAGGCAGAAACAACACAGGCAGAATCTCCACCGCAGCCAGAAGCAAACGGAAAGGATGAGGATGCTGCCGGTACTCCCGTCTCTGAAACAAACTCTGAGGAGCTCGCCCCTTGCAACTCGAACAGTGACAAGAGTGACAAGGACGGAAAGAGAGACGAACAGGCAGAAAAGAGTGATGAACAGGCAAAAGTGGATCCTCATAGTGAAAAGGATACAGATCAGTCTGATGAACACAAAGAAGAATCAAACAGTGTGAATGTACGCGATGTAAATCCAGATAGAACTGATAACTCAGGGAGTTGCAATGGTGAGGGCAGCAAAAAAACAAACGATGCAAGCGAGTCAAGCGAGGCTGTACAGAGTAGTGAGAAAGAGGAGTCAGAAGGCGACAAAGTTAATGGTGCAGAAAGCGACAGTGAAGCAATGGAGGTGGACGTTGAGAACGACACGGTTGATACGGCAGGGACAAGCTCAGACAAAGCAGAGCCAAAGTCTGAGCTGAAGTCAGAGTCGAAGTCAGAGCCGAAGTCAGAGCCGGCCAGTACCTCCAAACCTCACAGTGTAAGTGACACCAGTGTGCCAAAGGACAGCTCAGGTGCTCTAACAGTAGACACTTCAAAAAGTGAACAACCTGTAGAAGAGGATATGGACTCGCAACACAGTGCTAAAGACAGCGATTCTAATGACAAAATGGAAATAACTCCAGATGATAAAGACAATGATAGTGAAAAGCCCAATAACATTCAACCAGAGGACAGGGAGAAAGAAGAAACAGAAACTTCAGAAAAGTGAGTATGGAACTTGGCTAATCCATTTTAGGGACAAGCGTGACGTGGGATGGAAATGCTAATTTGTGTTTTACAGATTGATAAAAACCAACATGCAAAAGTGCAAATTCATACTAGGCCTGTAACCGATCATCGGATCGGGGGCCGATCTTGAGCCGATCAGGGGTGATTGGATAATAATTTCCGATCGCCCATCAATAAAAATGATCGGAGAAAGATCGGCAGATTTTTTTTTTTTTTTTTTTTTGATGCCGGGGGTTTTCAAGTTTTTGGCTGTCAAATGCTTTAAAGGGGTTCAAAGCTGGGATTATTTGTCATTTGGAGTTGTTGTGGACCATGTTTGTTGATATTTGGTGCCTTTTCATGACTTTGAAATTGATAGTGTTGGTCTGGGGGAGGAGGCAAAGCATGCGCGCCGCCATCTTGGATTATATTATGCATGCCTACATGTACATTATAATCCAAGATGGCGGCCCGCATGTTTTGCCTCTTCTCTTGGACCAATATTGTTGGTTTCAGGGTCATGAAGGGGCACTGGGTGTCAACAAGCATGATCTGAAGCAGCTCCAAATGACAAAATGGTCCAAATTTGTTTTGAGCATTTGATGGCCAAGGAATTGAACATTTTTGGCATTGGAAAAAAAAAAGAGATCTGCCAATTTTTTTTGCCAATTATTTTAGCCGATACCGATCACAGGTGCAAGGGTGTCGCTCCGATCATCCGATCCGATCAAAGCCCCAACTTACAGGGTTAATTCAAAACATGCATCAACATGTCAATTTAGAAAACTTTTTTTTTTTTGTATACAAGGTTTATGAAAGCTAAATTACAAATTATTGCACATATATTTGCCATGCAAACATTATGTATTGATCATGAAAATAAGGCCTTTGCACACACTGAAGAAATCTTCTTGATTGAGATCTCAGAATGTTATATACTGTACACTAAAGTTAACATATTAAACTTGCAAGGTGCTGCAAGCTTTCCAGTAAGTGAAAATTGTCAATTACATGTAGCTACAAATTCTAGCACTGGCACACCAATCACATGACTGCCCATCAACTTGAGCTAGTTTGGTTTTATCTTTGACTGGAAAGCTTTAAATACACATACCCCTGCAATTTCATGATGGCTATATTTAGACCACGTTGCACCTTTATCAGGAAGAATTTATAAATTTTTATTTTCACACCTACATGTACTTCTATTGCAACGTCTCTAAAAATCCAGTTGTCAGGCTGTACAGTGTGCAGTGGGCGTAACTGTACTACTACCGGTAGACATAAAAAGAAATGTCTTTTGTTCATACTTTCTTTTGTAAGCATGCCAAATTTCGTTTTGGAAGCTTTTTTACTGTAGAAATTGAGAGAAGCTAGCTGTTCAAGTTAATTCTAAGTTACTTTTCTTTGACGTTTTTAGTGCTCTTTAAGTAGACCATTTCACTGTATTGTATTACTGTGGCCAAAGATCGAAGCTTTTAAAAACTAGGCACTTGATTTTCTGCAAACGTGAGCATCAAACTTATGTGTCAAAGATCTGCACTGTATTAAAGTTTTTAAAACTAGACACTTGATTTTCAGCAAACGTGAGCAACAAAATTATGTTTCAAAGATTTTTAAAATGACCATCTTGGTGACGAAGATTCACAGCTTAGCCCATGTCAATACACGCATGTAACACCCTGTAGTGCTACTTGTACATTTACATGTTTTAACACACGTCTTTACATACATGTACATGCACATCAGGGTGTTCCACAAGGAGATCTTGTGCATCCAAGAGCTTTATACAATCCCTATAGCCCAGCCAAAGGGGAATTTGTACTTTGTATACACTAGTTCTTACATGTACACTGTACTCCTTTCAAGTTAAAAATGTTCATGTTTTAATTTTTGTTTGTGGACCATTCTGGTACATGTATACTAGAAATGTACATTTACATGTGTGTGATATTTGACACGCTTTGGTACATGTACATGTAGCTCTGGGCCCTGTCTTGTAAAGTGTTTGATTGATCCATAATTGATTGCAATTCATTTTTAGTTGGATATCAATAATAATTCCTAGCAAACAAACATGTATACATGTGATGTAAGATATCAAAATAAAGTTAAACTGTAGCTATATTTGAGTGGATAACTCATTGGTTCTGAATAATTGAAACTCTTTAGCAGACAAGGCCCTGGTTCTCTTTGTTTACAATGCTAACTGAAAATGATTTTTTAATTTTTTTTTTAAAGGAAGTTTTTAGTCAACATAGTAGGCAACATACCTGCTTCATGATGAATTGAATATGTGTCCATAATGTATTTTGATAATCCCATTGAAAGCGATGAGGAAGTAGATTGGAAATTCCCACAAACTTATATGGGGAATTACATGTACAATAGGACAGACATTCCATATTATGCAGCACAGTTGCATTTCTGACATCTTCGTGAAAAAGTGTACATAAGGAATAAATAACTTTTAAATTTCCTAAATTGCTGAACACATCATCTGTATGCACACTCACACAAAGAATATTCATGTTGCCTTATTTAATGCTGTTTTTGGCAGTAGCAGGTAGCATACATGTACAGTGTATATGAAGCGTTATTTACTGCTGATGAATCAATCTTGATATGCATTAAACTCCTTTGAATTTTGTTTCTTTTTAATGAAATTCATGCAAAATCTCATGTATTCGATGGTATTTAAGTCTCTGTACATGTCTGTGGCGAAACTTATATCACACGTTAATCGCATCCTGATCAGCTCACAAGTATATTCACCATGCATTTCAAATATATCACAATGATGATTTGGGTTGAACATGTTAATATGGTACCTGTACATTGAGAATTTATCACCTCCAGAAAGGTTTGAATTCCTTCTAAATAAAACCTTTTTTTTCACACAGGAAAACGATGGAAGATTCCACAAATGATGCTGTGGTGGTCAGTGAAGGAAATAGGAACAAAGTAGAAATCCTTAAAGATTGTCTTCATTTGCTTTCTGAAGAACAACATGAAGCTCGGTCAATCATTATGAAAAAATTGCAAGAAGAATTGAGAAATGAGGAGACAAAATTGCTACTTCTGAAAAAACTAAGATTAAATCAGCAACAGCCTGTATCAGTACCTACTAAACCAGAGGGAGCAGGAACAGCGGTAGCAGTAGCTGGTGCCAACGGTACAGGACCTGCTCTGGGCCATAGAACTGGACTGCCACCAACCATGCCCCATTCCTCCATGACAGGAACAAAGCCCCATGCTAGTATTCAGCCACAATCCAATTCCTCCTCTCATCGACCTGACATGCCCCAGTTGATGCGTGGCTCCCATATACAGCGGCAGTTGCACAACTACCAGAAGGGCCACTCGGGACCCCCGCCCCTGATCATGGCCCAGCAGACGAGCAGACCCTCTTCATCGTCTTCTACATCTCAGTCGGGTCAGATGGTTCGTGCTCCCGTGGTGAGAATTTCTACATCGGCAGGGGCTCCGACCACTCCAACTCACAGTGTTTCACGCCAGATGCAGCACCAGCAGCAGTCCAGTAGCAGGCAGAGCCAGATGGCCAACGATGGCCAGTCGGCAGCCAGTAGGCAAGCAGCTGCAAAGTTGGCTCTTCGGAAACAGCTCGAGAAGACCCTCCTCCAGATCCCTCCGCCAAAACCTCCTCCACCAGAATTGCACTTTTTGCCCAGTGCTGCCAACAACGAGTTTATCATTCTTGTTGGGCTGGAAGAGGTGGTAAACACAATCCTTGATCTTGATAAAAAGGATAAAAACCAGTCAAAGGGATTTGTACAGCCATACAAGTGTGCACAGTGCTACACAGACTTCACGACTATTTGGAAGCAGGTAAAGATAGTAAGTATGAAAACAATTTTGTACCTTTTAGTTGTCATGTGTGTCTGTCTGTCTTGTCTGTGTGACAATGTACTTGTAATGATGTGTAAGGGGGCATCAATTGTAGACATTCATACACTGATCTGTTAATGGTTTTGTCATTGAACTGTTCCTGATTAATGTTTGAGAATTCACGAACTGTTCATAATTAAAAAAAAATTGTTTGCATGGTTAACACCAAAAACTCTAGAGGTGACCAGAGAACTGTCCAGTGTGGCAGTTAAAACTATACTTTGTTAATACATGGACACTCGTGTTAAAAAGGCAAATCAGCTACGGTAACAAAAGTTATTCAGAAAGTAAATAATACTTTGTTTATTTATTCACCAGTTATTACTTCAGTGTCCAGGCACTGCTACCTGAAGTGTGCTGTCAGGATTGAACATGGTTTTCATTATTGTATTGGATTGTTTTCATTTGTGTGTGTGTGTGCATAGGATCCCAAGCAAGGCATCATGTGCGAGTCATGCATCGTGTCCAACCAGAAGAAGGCCCTGAAGGCAGAGCACACCAACCGTCTCAAGACTGCTTTCGTCAAGGCGCTGCAGCAGGAGCAGGAGATTGAGCAGCGCATCCAGCAGAGTCAGAGCACAACTCAACAACCGTCTACTAGCAGGGTTAGCAGCAGTTCACAAAGACACAGGGTGAGTAGGGTAGGCCACCATAGAAATACTATTGGATGGCTTTGAGTGTGATACAAGAATATATTGCTCGAGCTATGACAATATTGGACGAATCGAAGACAAGTCTTATATCGTCTTAGCGAGAGCAATATATTCTGGTATCACACAAAAATAAAGCCATAAAATATTATACAGTGCGTCCCAGAAAAAACGAAACCGAGAAGTATCGATGTTCTATCATAACTTAATCACAACTATAATTAATGAATGATACATATTTGGAAAGCTTAGAGTCTCCTCTTTCATGTGATGCTACTCAGATGATGCATTTTTCACGCATGAGTGATTAAAAGCAATTTGAATGAAGGAAACCAAAAAGACATTTGGCGGGCGGTATCTGAATTTCGAAGAAAAATTCACATTTCTAGAAAGTTGAGTTTCTGCCCTTTCATATGACACCTCAATCAGGAAAAATGAGCGAGGAATGACAAAGTTCTGTTTGTTTAAAGTAGTGCTTGCATTTCCATAATTTTATTAAACGAATTCGTTTTCACTGGCTGCCTGCCGTATCAATAAACGAAATTAACAAAAGACTTAACTCCGTTTCGTTGACAATCAGCCGTAGACGAGAGTCTTCATGCATGGCTGATTGTCAACGAAACGGAGTTAAGTCTTTTGTCAAATCTGCTTTATTGATTTCAATTAGGTACTTGTTGCTGTGGGATTGTTAAAAACTCATTTTGAATGTTGTTCAGGGACAATACTTTATTGATTGATTGTTGATTATGGCTGTGCAAGCTGCTGTGTTGTCTCACCAATGAATACATGTATGTGTCATGTCATCAAAGACACACAGGGATTGCAAACGCATGAAGTTATTTTTGCTTTTGCTTACTCAATGTTTATGACTGTGTTTGAAATGGTCCAATTCTAAGTCTTTATATGCATTGTCAGATACACTGTAGATGTACCATCTGTTTAGAACCATATAAGTGTTACTGTAATTGTAAGTCATCATTTTATGCAGAGTTGACACCCGTCGGGCACTCAACAGATGATATGTAATGAAGTAGAATTCAACCTTTAGATTTCACTTGAGAGTGTACAATGGTAACTCTTATGGGGCATTGCAAGAAAGTTGCAAACAATTGCAAATGCCCCAAATCAAGCATAAGTCTTGCGATTAATTGCAAATTTGCAAACTCAATTGCAAACTCAACTGTCTTGCAACGCCCGATAAGTAAGAGAGAGAGAGAGAGATGGGGAGAATAAAAGCTAAACCTAGTTAACTTAATTTAATTGTTAAAAGTTTAATCCTAACAATATCTTAGGAAATTTAGGAGACTAGTGGGACGCCCCATTAGTGTTATAATATGCCCCACGTTTTAAAGCTGATTGATGTATCTGAAAGAGTCTTTCCGTCTCGCCTGTAAGTCACGCATCTCTTGCCCATTTATTTCAGACTCAAAACATCGTCCATCGCAGTCAAGCTAGCTCCATGCACCATTCATCCTCGTCATCATCCAGCCAGGCACACAGGCAGAGGGTCATGAATCCAGCTCCAAGCCAGAGGGTCGTACAACAACCTATCCATTATGCCTATATACCCAACTTTCCTGTATCTGCAGTGAGTTACTTTACCTTTATCTCTTCAAGAAAAGTACAGTAAAAATCGTTGATCCTGTTGGTATTTTGTATTGTCAGATGAAAATGCATGTTTGGATGATTTTGAGATTAAAGACATCTACAGAGCTCAGTGAATACAAATAAGACCTTCGTTCCGTGCAGGTGCCATTCAGGAAGACGTTGACAAAAAAGCCGAGGTTTACCTCATCATATCCCTTACCCTAACAAAAACCTTACATCTTAGATGAAATATAACGCAAAGAAATAGTTGCCGGAGCATACGTTGATCACTACTTGTTATCCTGCAGTGGTGGTCATACATGAGGTGAATAGGAAAAGAAATGTTTAATCAGACCAACAAGCCTGAATCCTACATTAATCAAAGGATGGCGCTATATAAATATCAATATGTATGTATGTATGTATGTATGAAGCTGGATGCGAACAAGATGGATAGACATACACCCAGATGAGTTATGTGTTCATAATGATTTTGAATATAATCGATTGACTGTGTTGGTAATTTATATTGAAAGATCATATGTCAAACCTTAGTGGGTCCAAGTTGAGGGGGCTCCTGTGCACGGGACACATGTGAAGCGTCAAGCCTCGTTTTATAGCTCATGATTTTTATTTTGTTCGTGTATATTTATATATTTCTGTATTTAGTGTAGGCCATTCATAATCAGAAAGAACATACTTGTTTATTGTGATCAAGAGAAATATATTTCTTGTTTGTCTCTCTCTCTTTCCAGCCTCGGATCCAGATCATCCCACACCAGTACATGGTAGCTACTCCATATGTCTGTTAATGCATGTCTGTATTTAGTATAGTCCATTCATAATCAAAGAAAACATCCTTGTTTAAGACAAAATTAAATTTCTTTCTTGTTTGTTTATCTTTTTTCAGCCTCAGATCCAGATCATCCCAAAGCAGCACATGGTAGCCACTCATCGCACTTCTGCTGATCGGCAACGGGAATACCTACTGGACATGATCCCGTCCAAGGGACTAGGCCATCCGCAGAACTCGGTCATATGGAAACGATGAGAAATTCCAGAGACTGCTTAATTCTCCTGTAGGTTCCCCCTCTCCCAGTTTCACCTAACCCTGAACACTGAAGGGACAGTCTATTAACATCAAAGGCTTTTCCTTCTGTAGGTTCTCTCTCCCTGGTTTGCTTATGGTAGATGTAGTATGGTCCATAGAAGAAAAACAAGATTTATGGGTTTATTATAACCTTAAGTTTGAAAATGTTTAGAACATGGCCTGGGCTATCTTGAATCTACATTTCACATGTGTGTGCATTCTGCTGTAGGTTTCCCCTGCCCATTCCACCTATCTGTAGTCACAGATGTGGTTTCCTATGGTACAGTCTGACATCATAGACTCTTCGGTCGGTTCACTCTCCCTGTTCTACCCATCACTGGTCCCTGATATGTACAATCCATAGCAAAATGTAGTATATACTTGCATAAAACTTGTCATCAATGGCCAATACCATGGTAACAGGGCTCAACAGCCAATCAAAATCAAGGTTTCCATGGTAGTTACCATTGATGGCAAAGTTACCATCAATGGTAAGTTTAATGTAACGGGCTCTGGGCTATCTTGATGCTATTTTCCAAATGTGTGTGCATCCCACTTTAAGTTCCCACTACCCATGTCCACCCATTTCTTATCATCCATGGAGTTCTCTCTGCTACAGTCTATTGAAAAATATATGGACATAACATAACCTTTAGTTTAAAAATGATTGGAACATGACCTGGGCTCTCTCTCGATCCCATACTCTATATATGCATCATTTATCAGTTATTAGTGGTTCCCAAACTAGCCAGTGCTAGCTTCTATGTGCTTATGAAGAAATGTACTTACTTTATATGTTAGAGGAAATGGCTTTCCTGTAGACAAGTGCACATTAGCTTGCTATCATATACCTCTTGATAATATGAAAACAATTATCTTAACGCATGTATACCAAAATACTTTGACGTTAATTGGTTCATGCTTCTCTGTTTCTTCTCTTAATGTTTTATTATCTCATAGAAAACAGAATGATGCAGGTTCTACAAATCATCATGGATATAAACTGAACCATATTGGTTCCAATAATCTGTATCATGATTTAATCTGCCCTCAATTTGAGAAAGAAATATATATTTCTTTGGAAATAATTCTAACAAATAATGCAATGACTCGTGAAGTGTTTACTAAATGTGATGAGAAAACAGGTCCACATGTTATTGTCATTGTATTATTCCCAGCAAACAAGCACCTTCTGAAATTATAAACAAATTAAGACCATCTGTCCAAGGCATTTTAAGAACAAATTTGTAGGTTGCTTTTCAAATAAAATATGTTAACATTCATTGGTTGTGGTGTTCACACTAAAATGGCAGTCACTTCCCTAATGTGAAAGATGGTGCAAAAGGAACCAAAAGTTGTGCAATTTTAAGCCTGCTCAATATGCCTACATTATTCGCTAATATTTGTTTCCTTTTGATGAATCGTTGAGATATATATATTCTCCCTATTCTTATATTTGGTACTGTGGAATACTCTTCTAGGATAGTTCTATATTCATTGCGTAAATGACCCCCAATATTTCATACCTTGACATCCAATTCAGTGTAAGAATAAGTGTGTGAGCTCCCGTATGGTCATGGCACTGAAGTGGATACTGTGATGTTCATATTTCTGAATGATTTAGCCACGTCCATATAATCACTGTCAAAATTATGTGCTCTCCTTGATACCATCTTTTCAGCAAGGAATGTGTGAAGTATGATATATTGAGCAAGTAGAGATTTTGTGTTACGTTTGTATTCCCCTCTCATATGTAAGAAAGATGTAGCATCGTTTGCATGATTTTAAGGCAGCGCATGCTTGGAAAGTTTGTATAAGTGCTATTTTGTCCAAATATCCTCAAGTAAAGTAAAGCATTTCATGCTTGCAAGTAAGTAAAACAACATCGAAATTGGAAACATACCTCCAGTTTTGTGTGTATAGTAATAGGGAACGGTGATGGCCTTTATCAATGATATGCATTGATTGAGTATGGTTCATGTCTCTTCCAGGGGATTTCTATATTATGCAACATTTGTATTGAAAAGGCAGAAAGTTTCACAAATGGGAATCTAGGGACTTTGGGTAGTGGTTGAGATTGATGACAGACAGTTTATGTGGCAACAATTGAATCATTACATTTGCAATTGAATCACCATATTTGCAATTTGCATAAGTTTCTGATATTGCTGAAAAAGGGACAAAAGAAAAAAAAGTTTGATAATTTAACGGAAGCATGATGCTTATCACGGTCTATTTTTACCAAGTAGCTTTTCATAAACATTTTTATGCAAAAATCTGTTCCCCCAAACAGAAAAAAAAAAAAAAAAATGACCTAAAAGAAGTTGTTCTCTAACGTATATTTAAAGAACAAGCATGGAATAAGAGTGTTTGATGTGTAAATCAGTTTGAAATTCCAAAGTAGAATCCCCCACCCCCTCAATCTATGAGGAAAGTGTGAATAATGGAATGACCAATACATATGTATGTAGATCTTTAAAGATAGTTTGCATAGTTAGAGGACCACACCCATTTTCCTAGCATAGACATATACGTATAATATGAACTGCATGGTGGAATTGACCTAAAACCCTAGTGATTAGTCATCATGGCAATGATATTTAAAGGAATATGCAAACTAATGCCAAGTTATTATTTAGAAAAAATAATTTGAAAGAAGCTTATTTTGGTTAAAAAACTATGATTTCAGTTATGTTACGTTTTGGTTTCAGTGTTTCTGTTTTGTATATTTTTTTAGAGCCAAAGTTTAAGGAAATGGAATGTACTTCAGTATATAAATTAATTTATATAAACGATGCTAACTTTTTGTCGATGGAATAAGTTTGTATAATTGCACCAGTAAGAGTTGGATAAAGGTTGCTTCAGGTGACAATGACTTTTGTATTTGAATCTATTAATCAGCAGTGTGAGGAACGGACTTGGATTTATAAATGGTCCAATACCCAAATTACGATTCACTATGAATCCGATGATGATGATGATGGAAAATATGTGGAATCTTCAAGATGTTTGTTTATAAGATGTATTATTTTTCTTCATTTTGTAATTATATAATGCTTGTCTATTGTGACCGTGGCTTCTTGTACATGTATAATATGGCCCACTCTCTCCAGTGGTTGGTTTAATTACTGTATTGTATATGATGATGATGATGATAATGAAGATGTTATGTCCACTAGGTGTTAGTATAATCATTGAGAAATTTATATTGGTGAAATCTTATGAAAATGATGGCACTGCCAAATGGCTGCCCTGTAGTCGTCACTTAACCATGACATTGTGCGATCTTATCGAGAATATTTTCTGAAAAATATACGTGATCTGTTTATCTGATCAATGAATTTATTTCATTTTTCGTGTAGATACTTAGCGTCGCTATGGACTTTGCTTAAATTATTTTGGGGAAGAAAAGGATTTTCTGTAGCAAGGGGAGTTTTTGTTCATTGTATTTTGATTTTCTCTTTTCTTTTTTGTGTAGTAAGATTTTGGATGCCACTCACATGTTCTGAAAAGAAATTAATAAAAGAGAAATAAAAAGAAATGTTTTCACCAGTGTCCTTATTGATATAGTGTCTGATTTTCCTTTTTTTGCATTGGGGGGGGGGGGGGGGGTATTTATGTAATATTGGATGGCTTTGAGTGTGATACATGTACAAGATTGAAGAATATATTGCTCAAGCTATGGCGATATTTATAGTTTCACACAAAAACAAGGCCATACAATATTATTACTATTATTATTTATATCGGTACCAGCAAAAGTATTGTTGATTTTCGATAATCGAGGAATATCGTATCGACAGTTGAAGTTCCCGGATGACGGAGCAATACAAAAACAATATTGATCTGTCATACGGGTACTGAGCTAAAGATATTAAATACAATGATTTATTAATTTTGAAGCCTTGTATAGATAACAGATCTAAACATCCCCATCTATTTTCATCCTTGAGAATTCGTGAAATAAAAGTACCGGTACCTTTTCTACTCTCATGAGAAGGGCCCTGGTTGCAGTAGTATAATCTAATATGCCCACCAAGCACACACCAACGAAATAAATAATGAGTATTATTTGTAAAGCGCCATTTCTTTTGCAAAACGCCATTTCTCTTGCAAAACGCTCACGGCCGTGGGAGTGTACGTGAAAAATATAAACTAGTATGATTTAAAATGCAATACTAGTACTACATAATTAAAAGGAAAACAAAGTACATGCATGCACACATCTACTTGCCATTAATACGTTTAGGAAATATACATGAATAAAAGATGAAATGTGGAACTATTTAATTAATCAAATGCAGTTTTAAAGAGATTAGTCTGAATAATTGTTTGCTTGGATTGTTTCAATACGTATTTTACAAGAGAGTAACCGGCATTTACGCTCAACACACTGGCGAGGAGAGGATTCCCTCCCTGCCCTATAAAAAAAGTACATTTCCATGTCCCCCTAGTTATGACGATGCAATTTCCCGCGTGATGCCTTTGTGTACGGTTAATTGGGGTTCATGCTACAAGTGTAAACATATCTCAAGCACGAAGTGGCCTTGGGTGCCTTATGTCCTGCAATGGTCGCTTTGTCATTGTTTCAAATATAATATTTTCCATACAAACACGTTATATATAAAGGCGAAATCCTTTTAAAAAAATTCTAATAATTTCTTCTTTTTATGGTGGATCAATAATATTGTAACGTATTACATGCGGGCTCAAATACACAACTCCTGTTTCACAAACAAAGCCGTGTACACCTGCCAACATCTTAACTACAGAGGGAGACATTGTTCTAGCTGGTTTAGAATGTTTGAGCCAGGATACATGTTATGCATGCTGCCATTTTTATAGGCACTCTTGGAAGGATAGCAATTCATGAACTCGCCGATCTTTCCGTAGATATTTATCACATCCATGGGCTGAGATACAGGGGGGGGGGGGGGGGGGGGGTTATAAGTGCCCTAAACACCTGCACAATCTGGTATAAACATTGAAGAATGTCCACCCTGGCAAAAATGATAGACCTCAAATGACCCTCCCGTTTTTATTTCTTCTTTTTTTTGGGGGGGGGGGGGGGGTGGGGGGGGGGGGGGGGGTGGGGTGAGGGGGCCTTTTATTTTCCTCTGCTCATTCTGATTTTTCTGGTTAGTGCCCTAGATAATTCTGGATGTGGCATTGAAGTGCAATGACAAAAAGGGAAAAGAGCCTTTTGCAGATTGTGTTCATACCATGATTATCAGGTATTTGCCCATTCTTTCATCACGTTTATTTACACCGTTCTGGATCTGATTATTTTTTGAAGATATGTTACTAAAATTACAATTTGTAGAGGATGATGTTGTAATGCACCAAACGGAGCATTTGAGCAATATCATATTTTTGGGGGGCTGTGAGCACTATTTTTTTTTTTTGCCCCCTAAATTTTGAAAATCGTGCCAACGGAAATTTCACTTCGTGGGGCGGGAGGGGGGGAGGGGTAGTAATAGAGAGCACTATATTTTTTTTACTCAACACCCATCCCCCTTTTTTTTGCCAGGGGAGAGGGCCTGTCTTCCTTTTTTTTACAAAAAAAGGTAAACTTCACATGTTTTTATCTTCTTTTTTTTTTGCTAGGGGAGGGGGCCCGGGCACCCCCTGGATCCGCCACTGCTTATTACAAGGGTTGGACTGCCCTTTAAAAATATAGGAATAAATTACTATACTTAAGTATTGTGGAATATGCTGTACGACTTGCTTGATTCATTCTACAATGATCTAATACTCTGCTCAAAATGGAATGTAAAAACTTAGCACACACACACAATAAAGAAAGTTATCTTTGCAAATGCCTCTTTATGAAATACAGTCATCTTGTTTTAATTTGCAGTAAAGTAAACAATATATATTGTTACACACATGATACATTAATGAATCTTAAGTCTTTTTTTTTAATAATCTCATATTCAACACATAATATATTATTTCAAATCAAATTGTATCCATTTCCCAATACGGTATTTTCACTTGCAACCCAATACTTATTGATCATTGAACACAATTCACACTGGAAAATTGCTGTAATAAAAAAGTTACCATAGAAATATGATATTTACATATATGAAAGTGACAATACCATATACAATGTCAACTGTAGGTTAAATTAATGCTCTTAAAATTCACATGGCGCCTGTGTATATACATCGAACCTGCATTGTTCAAAATAGCATTTGGACTATTAAACTTGGCAGAACTATGGCTATGAATGCCCACCTAAGTGTACTTGAAGCAACAATCAAAGAGAAAGATATTGATAAAGAGAGAGGGGTAGGGACGTTAAAACAAAACGACTAGTGATCTAGGCTATTAGCAAACCATTTTGCCAAAATGAAAAATTAAATGCAAGCAGCATTATTAAATTATCATTAAAAAAATAAATCATATCTTTAAACAATGAAAAGCTTAAGTAGAGAAATTCATGATAAATGATGAATAACAAATTTTTCTTTTCTTCATCCATTGGTAAAATTTTCATGGCAATTCAAAGTGATTAATCAGAATACCTCGTCTCATTATCCATTTTTTTAAAGTACCACAAAAGATTGAAAATTTAGGAGCTGCTTTCAGCTTGAGAAATGTTACTTAGTTTGATGTGTGCACGACATATATCTGATCAGAAGACATGGGACAATGGATGACTCTACATGTAGTCCACAGTTACAAAGTAATACATTTGTTTTCCATAACATAAAGGCCCGGTCGGACCTCATTGATAACGATAATGACAAACTAAAAAGCAAATATAGCGTAGTGATAAGCGAACGATTGAAAGTGGTCAGACCCCACCGATTTTTCACAACAATAAAATCATTGTGTTTGTTGATCAAACATTATTGAAACTGCATCCATCCATTTTTTATGCCACTAACGTCACACCATAAGGCCATGTTCAGATACGACGCTGCGAAATCCTGGCAGTTTTTATATATGACATAAAGTATAATATGCTTCACGATTCTGTACCCCATAACACATAGCTCAGTGAAGCAAAAGTAAATGCAGCATTTTTGTTGTGGCCGTTTTATCTGAGGGAGCCTTACAAGTGCAATTATTGGTTCACGGACATTTATCGTTGACGCTTGCCCTTAGAAAATTGCTTGCTGAGGCCTGACCTACCTACAACGATTTCTGATTCATTTTCCACATACCGGTAAGCAATTGGGGAGGGATTTGAGAATAAAGTTATCGATATAGTTATCGTCATGGTTATCCTTGCCGGTGAGGCCTGACAAGGCCTTAAAAGGATAGGTCTTGATAGCATACTGGTACAGATTGAGATGTACATTCAAAGTATCATAAAGGTAGAAAAAAAGTATAAAACAGAAATAAGTTCATTTTTCTTTGAAAGGAATTGACATATACAAACAATGTCTCAGATATGATGTAATTTTTACATGCCCTCTTTATATTTGTTTAAATATATATATACAAAAGAGAAGGAATAGACAATTACTTCAACCCATGAAATTAACATTATTGATATATTCTTCTTAATATTTCTAATATTGACCTTATTTCTTGTGTTACCTTGGAGCATACAATTCTTTTTTAAATGTCAAAATATGTTTGAAAATATCATTAAGGCTAAATAAAATTTAAAAAATAATGAAAAATTATAATGGATGCTGGCATTATAGGGTGAATATTATAGCTATACAGGTAATTGTGCTTTTACAACTACAACAATCGTAATTTTACATTATCGTTAATTTTTAAAAGTATATAAATGCTGTCTTGCAAAGTGTACAGATATTGTATTCTGTACAATGCAATTGTTAGTTCTATACAAGATATTTATAAAAGGACTACATCTTTTACTATCAAACACCTTTAAGAAAATGAAAAGAAAAGATATTTACCATACACCATAGGCACTATAATAATGCAACATAAAGGTCACTCTATACATTTCTTGGACACACTACAAGCTATTTATAATTTTTCTACAGAATATAAGCACTTTTACATGGTACACAGATTACGAATGTACACCAGTATGTATCTCCATGAATATATGCATTGTGTACATTTCAACCATTGCATACGATATACAAATAAAATTGATCATTCTTAAATAATGAATAGTATTTCTTGGTTAAGTATCATATCATTCAAACGATTTCATAAATCATAAACATCTTCTCGTACAAAGACAGTCACAGAAGTACGATGACACTAAGAATGATGTGCCCTACTACATAGTGGTGCAGTTTATCAAAAATATGTTGATCGATGCACATTTCAAAGAAAAGTATTACTGTTGGAAAATTGAGCCAATCTTTAAAGTGCAGTTTTAGTGTCCTGATGTTTGCTACTTGATTCATTCATTAAGAAACTGTGCCCACATGAATAAACAATGCCCAAATAGAATATGGTGGGCAGTATTACATACAAATACTTTCTATTGCAATCTAATAGAAAACAGCATACCAAACTAATTAAAATGGTTATCTATATTCAACAGAATTTCAAAGAATGACTACAATACACCTTGTGTATCTCTGTTCATCTGGGCAAACCTACTTTCTCTTCTTCATCAGCTGTTAATTAGAAGCCCACAAGAATGCTGAAAATATTTTAACACATTTTAGTATGCATGCAATACACATCCTTACTACTCTGGTCATTTTCCCCCTCCCACTACCATATATATATGTGAAAGACTCGGACCTTGTCTATATGGTCAAATGCAGACTGTTGAGCATGATCTGAATGACTGTGCTGTAGCAGGACCCCCATATCCACTCACTGATATTGACAACCCAAAACTGGTGTCATATTTAAACAATTGTCGGTTTTAAATAGCTATGCTTGCTATATAAATTAATAATACCATCTGTGACTGAACTGCTCTAATGCACATGTACACATATAAGGCATTTCAAATTCAAATTCCACCATTATAGCCTTAATTAAAGTGCTGTATCTTTATTTATCTCTATATTCTTATTTGATCAAGGCGAGTGTCTTTGACAAAAAAAATTTGGTGCTGTGCCTGAAATCTGAACCCCTGGAGGTATATTGTGACCTCTAGATCTAAAAATTTGACCCCCACCCCCTCCCCCCAAAAAAAGAAAAAAGAAAAAAAAAAACCCCAAAATTTAGGTTGGGTAATGACACAAGTGTACTCATTCTCTATAAAAGCAATATTATTTATGTTCTGAATTAAACCAACTACCCAAATTCAGCCTAAAGCAACAGCAACTGCACTATCTTTATCAAACTTAAATGGCAATTAAATTTTGGTGTTGAATTTATAATATATGATTGTGATCATATTATTCATTTGAGTAAAACCACTGATTATATTCTCTTGTGTTTCCAACAAACAACTACAACATGAAACAATGCCATTGCACATTATATACCAATATTCTAACCAATTCTGGTAGTATCTGGTAAAAAAATTGGCCACTTTGAAGATTTATGAACACAGTCATATAGGTTGCATGGTGGGATATCATATGGGTGGGTATATACAGTGAAACCTGTCTATAAAGGAAAATCAACGGAGGCAGTCAAAGTGTACAGAGGTGTTGTGGTCTAGTGGATAAGTCCCCAGCCTGTGAACCACAAGCTACAAGGTTCAAATCCCTGGCCCGGCACTAATGTCCTTGGGCAAGACATCAATCTACATTTGCCACACTCGACCCAGGTGAGGTAAATGGGTACCTGGCAGGAAGTAATTCCTCTAAATGCTTGAGCGCTGAAAAGGCAGCCGCACTAAATCTCGGGTGATGATAATGGAGTGACAGAAGAGGCAACATGCAAGAAATGAGTGCTACACAAAAACCCACTTTTACGATCATTGTAATCACTATGGACAGATAGCCTTTCCAAACAGATTTGGCATGAACTATGATGCATTTCTGAGTCGGGTTTCAGGTTTCAAGCTCAGAGAATATTCTACTCTGTGTTTAATCTCAATTAGGATATCAATGCCAACGCCCTGTGACAGATTTGGTGTTGGATGATTTAAATGTCGATAGGAATAATTCCTTAACCTAAGGATTGAGCAATCGTCTGCTAGTGGAAAGGCCACAACCAGAAATAATATAAAATCAAAGAAATCAATGTGACGAGGTCTCACTCATAGGCTGAACATTGCTTCGTGAAAGACACAACGTAGCTAAAGAAATGTACATTTACAAAGAGAACGCATTATAATCACGTCCCATGACTACAAGAAAGAGAAGTGATACTAAACGCAGGGAGTTGTAACTCACAAACATACAATACAATACAATAGACAAATATAGTCAATGACTTGAACGCCACTGCAAACGTAGAGAATGGGTAATGTGGACCCATTCATGCAGCTATTAATCAACACCCTCGAAACCTTGCGTGTTTTCTACGGCAGTTCGGAGCTTGGAGCGAAGGACATGGTAGGATTCATATGTTGGCAGATCTAGACGGTTGAAACTGCACATGAGGAAAGGACAAAAGAAAGATTGTTTTAGCTGAAAATATGTTTGTATCATGTACAGTATAATTTGTATCATGGTTTTTTTTACTGGTTTGTGGCGAACAAATTAAATGAAATAAAACAGGAGTATAAGAAAGTTCTTAATAGAACTATCAAAAAATAAAAAAACATACAGGTGAGTGGTATGAATCAATGTAGCTATTTATTGCTTACTCCAATCTAAACCATGATAGAACAGAATTCCATTTCTCCGGTTTCTACATTGTGTATATCTTCATATGAAGAGTATCCTTCACAATACATGAAGTATAGTTTTTTTTACTTCACTGTGTTAAAAATGAACCATTGGTGAGAAATAGGAAGTGGAGTCAAGATATATCACAAATGGTAATGATGAATATGCTAATGCTGGACATACATAAGGTGTACCGGTTATATTTCTTAATTTAAAGGCTCTGGAAATTGCATTAACACTGCTCATTTAACCACACAAGGAGACTGACATAAAGAGAAGATGTTGCTGTTTAATGGAAAAGGGAGAGAAATATTTTTTTTTAAATAAATTAAAAAAAAATAAACATACAGAACACCCAATAGTATGTATATATCGCATTTTAATAATAATAAAAAAAAAATCTTCACTGTTTGACTGAAAAAAGAAAAAGAAAATGTTAACCCTATTTTAACCTTAAAGTCGTTCAATCTTACCATGTATGAGCCCTGGGTAGCGCATTAGCACTGCCCCATTTCTCAATGGTGAAGAGCTGTGGTCCATTGCTACCGTAGAGGTGGGCAAAGCCGTTCATTGGAACACGGGATGTACCGGTGACAAACTGGAGTAACCTGGCTCGCATCTCAGCACCCATCGCAAGGACAGCCTGGTGACAAAGTGAAGCAAGATATACAGTCAAACCTACTTTAGTGACCACCTGTATAGAAAGACCACCTGTCTGTCTACAAAAACCAAATTTGTATGTTTCCCTTGAAAATGGTTTTCCATTGAAACATGTACTATAGGCACCTGTCTACAAAGACCACCTGCCTATAAAGACCACTTTTCTTGTCTCCCTTGTGTGGTCTTTATAGACCGGTTTCACAAAATGTGTGGTTGCTCTTGTAATCGAAAGCAAGTCAGAAAAATTCTTGGAATCAGCAGGTGCTTTGAGCATTTAACTTTTAAGTGGATTTGGTGCCTTATAAATCCTATATTGTCACTGGTCCATGGCACAGTCACAATGAACTGGAAACAAATACCTCAGCTCTCCTGACTCATTCTGACTTATTAATATTCATCAGTCCCCCATTAGGACAATAGTTTTGAATGTCTTTGATTACAACTATTATCCTACACAGTTGCCAAGTATTTATCTATTAAAATGTAATTAATATCCACAATATAGAATCTCATTATCATTAGCAGGGGCGGATCCAGGAATTTCTTGCCGGGGGGGCACACGGTGCGAAAGAGATTGGCCGGGGGGCACGCCCCTGTTTTTCAGTAAATTTTGGGCGAATTTAGGGCTGATTTTAACATATTTTTTTTTGGCCGGGGGGGCACGTGCCCCCTTTTTACCCCCCCTGGATCCGCCACTGATTAGAACCGAATGGATTACTATCGTTGATCTGTGCGCCAAGGGTGCCATCATGTTGGTAGAGCTGTGCGCAATAGAAAAAGAGAATTATTATCATTATTATTATTATCAAACTCAGGACTTCAAAACTATTTTACAAGAGTAAAAGGAAAAGCAATTTATACAGCTAAGAATTACAAACAAAACATCTACAGTTTAACTATCATTTTGCCTCGTATTCCACTCAAGAAGAATTAAAATTCTTTGCAAGTGTGTAGGATAACAGTTGTAATAACAAAATATTCAATACATTGATTTGTAAACCTAGAGATTATATGAAATAATGCATTATGTCAACTACTGGATAACAGAACAACATATATCTAAATATTTTGAAAAAAAAGAAGTTTTATTCAATGTCTATCTACATACCTTCCAGAACCATTGAATGACAATGTGGTTGGCATGGTAACCTCCTCTGTAAGCTGTGTTAGTTCTCCAGTCATTCACATTGATGTCACCTAGACCACTCAGTAGAAGCTGAATTGATTACAAATACAATGAATTAATGATGAGAAATCAATGACTTTTTATACCTGGGATTCTAAT
Organism: Strongylocentrotus droebachiensis; assembly: GCA_035222895.1. Classification (NCBI taxonomy): domain Eukaryota; kingdom Metazoa; phylum Echinodermata; class Echinoidea; order Camarodonta; family Strongylocentrotidae; genus Strongylocentrotus; species Strongylocentrotus droebachiensis. The sequence goes on along the minus strand of JAVYIG010003768.1, from coordinate 75,376 downwards.
AGAATGAAATACAAGTAAATCTACAAAATATGTATAACCAAGAACAGCAATAACAAGAACAAACACACACACAAATTAAAAAGACTGCCAAATAGAGCACACTTAAATGGTGAAAAGGAAAGGAAAGAAATATCTTATGAAGTTTCAAAATCCATCTCTGATAAGAGAGTTTTGAAATCCTCATTTTAGAAAAATATTTTAAAATTACATGTTGAGAAAATAAAAAACCAACTTGGCTTACCTCAATCTCATTTTCATCAAACATTGTGAGCAGTTCTCTTGGCACTAAACTTGTGAATCCCTGTAAGAAATGAATCAAAGGTTACGAGAACATTATTCATCGAAATGCCCATGTACTGGCATTTACATTTGTATACTAAATGTCCAAGGTATTTGGGAAAGAACCTTTGCTCATGCAGGGTGTTAGCTGTAGAATGCTCTCCCTCATGAGATTCGTAATAGCAGATCAGTTGAAGTGTTTGAAAATAATCTTTAAGCTTATCTGTTTAATTCTGCATATAATCAATAGTTTTGTCATTTTGTGATGTTGCATCTTCCTTCTGTTTCTTTGTTTATAATGCATATGCTTTTATGTGATCTCTTTATTGAGTTTTTGTTTCACATGTGCGCCATGAGCATTAGATTTCAAATAGATTAAGCGCTTTACTAATCTCACACATCATCATTACTACTATTATTATTGTTTTGGTTTCATGAACAAAGAATGACATAAAAATGATCATGTTACATGTTAATCTATATACAACCAATGTTTATCATCACCAAAAGTGTGACAATCCATAATGATAATGAGACTGAATATCTCTTCACTTCATTCACGACAAAGATGCATATCTCTCATATGTACATTCCTCACAATAAGGGGAAAACAGAAAAATGTACTGGTAATGTATTGAAATGATTCTCATCAACTTACCTCCATGAAGGCATCCATTTGCTTTCTGACCCTGTTGACAAATCGCCACTCAATGACAAGTCTGGAAGTTTTTTTAAAGTAGGAGAAAGGAGAAAAGAACAAAATGTTTAACTTTATTTCAAATCAAAAGTGCTTGGATATTATTACAATCAGTCACAAGTGTTAAATAATGGCAGAGTGCAATCAATAGAATCTGGAAGAAGAATAGTCACAGAAGAGTTATCATTATTATTTTTAAGTATGGTGATCTCCATCACACTCAGTCTCTTATTTCCATAATAATAATAATATTCTGAGTTTATTTAATACATCAACAATTTCTCTAAGTGCTAAACAGACATATATTATTACTCCGGTAATAAGATTCAGGCTTGACCCCACACAATGTATACCTTGTGATCTACAGTCCAGTGACTTCTCAACTAGACCACAGCACCTCTACATTTAGGCATAGGTCTTAAGGATAAAGACGGGGCCTCTACATGACTCAGCAGTGGGTTCAAGCACTTTTAACCCTTTCATGACAGGATTTATGTTTTAGGGCTAAATTGGCAACAATAATGTATTTCTTTTATTGCTGCATAGTTTGAAATAAAAATGTAATGTCTCTGAAAATTATAAAAATGGCCAGGAATGTTTTCAAAAAATTGAAAAATTGCAATACAAAAACAAAAAATGATTTTGAATTTCTCAATGTGTTACCAATTTCAGGATTTTTAAAGCTTATTTTCCTTTTAAAAATTCCTGACATCAGACGCAAGATAGTCATGAAAAAAAAAATGGATGCAGTACAATTTTATGCAGAAATTTTTGCCCTTTCTGCTTATGCATCTGATATGTTTTGAGTGCTCTGAATCAAAAGTTATTGAGCCAAATCACAAAATGTGGAATGATTATAGTGAATACCTATAAACGTTGCTTCAAAATATAAAGTAGAGAGGCAAGAATGCTTTGTTAGATAATACAAGTTGACACTCTCTGGTTCTGTGTAGATCACACAGGACTGTGCTGGTCTGTGCTGTTTTACTACACTTTGATTTCAGTGATAATTTTCATTGACATATCTTATCTTTTATCAAACAATAACATGTAGTTGACTTACTGGATGTACTCTGCCTTGTTGTCATTCGTCAGTGGGATATTAGCACCATCCGGCTTCAGATCTGTTGTTTTGGTCTTTAAAAAAAAAACACAGGGAAAAAAAGGATGAAGACAGGTTCCTAGGTCCCTTGGTCAAGAAGACTTTGAAATTTATTTGTATAATTTAGGTTCATATAGAAATCTACACATTGCAAATAACATTACTAGCTACATCTATCATGTTTAGGCATGAATATGCAGTGCAACTTAATTAAATCTTTGCAGTAAAGATAAGGCAAAGCAAAGATTTGGAAATATATAAATATATATTTCTAGAGCCACACTCAAACCAGTAATGAACATGATTTATAAATATAGATAACCAGCATAGCATACTTATAATATTCAACCTGAGGACAACAGCTAGTGCTAAGGTCATTAGAAGAAGAAACTAGATGGAACTTCGACTGCGTGCAATCGAAAATGATGCCTCCGTCATAGAGCAATTTTACAAACCAAAACAGAAGAAATTTTTCAAATTCAAGTTCAATTGTAATCCATTAACAGGTTCTCAGAATATTGTGATTACAAGCAATTTCTCATATACATATATGACCCTTTGATCTTTGACCTCATGACCCTAAAATCTACTCAGTTCATTGGCTCTGAAAGATGTCCTGAGTTAAATAGTAATCCATCTGCCAGTTCTAATGAGAATGCGTTCACAAGCTATTTTTGCATACATAATGGGCCAATGACCTTTGAACTTTGACCTTATGAACCAAGAATCTACTCAGTTCATTGGCTCTGCAAGATACATAAATGATCTAAGTTTGGCAGGAATCCATCAATCTGTTCTAATGATAATACGATCACAAGCTATTTTTGCATACATAATGAGCCGCATGACCTTTGACCTTGACCTCATGACCCCAAAATCTAATCAGTTCATCAGCTCTGCAATTAACATACATGGCCTACGTTTGGCAGGAATCCTTTAATCGGTTCTTGAGATAACGCGATCATGAGCTGTTTTTGCATACATAATGTGCGCTGTGCCCTTTGACCTTTGACCTCGTGACCCCCAAAATCTAATCAGTTCATCGGCTCTGCAAGTAACATACATGACCTAAGTTTGGCAGGAATCCATCAATCGGTTCTTGATATAACGCGATCACGAGCTGTTTTTGCATACATAATGTGCGCTGTGACCTTTGACATTTGACCTCGTGACCCCCAAAATCTAATCAGTTCATCGGCTCTGCAAGTAACATACATGACCTAAGTTTGGCAGGAATCCATCAATCGGTTCTTGAGCTAATGCGATCACGAGCTGTTTTTGCATTCATAATGAGCCCTGTGACCTTTGACCTCGTGACCCCAAAACTAATCAGTTCTTCGGCTCTGCAAGATACATACATGATCAAAGTTTGGCAGGAATCCATTCAATCGGTTCTTCAGATAACGCGATCACGAGAACGGGAGGTACGTACGTACAGACGGACAACCCGAAAACATTATGCCTCCGGCTACTTCGTAACGGAGGCATAAAAAGGATGTATATTTAAGTTTGATCAAATTTAAATCACGTCAATGACATTTTTAATACTTCAGACTCTTTTGAATAGATTTTAACTTGTTTACCTGTCCTAAGCTTTCTTCGTCCACTGCGAAGGTCAAATCAAGGTCAGCTGGGTCGTTGTCTGTGATCCACTGTAGGGAGCTGTGATACTCAGAATCCTTACATAAACAAACAACAACAAACAAAGTAATAACAATGTTAAAATGATCCTTTTAAGAAATTATGTTAATCTTGTATATTATTCATAAGTTATGTTTTACTTGTTTTGTAAATAGTCTGTACCGTAATAACGGTGTATAAACCGCACCTTTTTGCCGCCGAAAAAAATTCAAAGTCAGGGTGCGGTTTATACAAGGTACACCCCAAAAACAAAAAAAAATGTCTCCCAGCTCAGTAATTGGTGTGTTGACTCACCACTCGTAAACTAAAACAACACTCAAATTTGTCAGTCATCTTGGTTTGAAATTAATCTTTCTGATAGATCTCAATATGTAGTTTATAATAATAATTCCTCCAATTTTTCTTATATTACATGGTGTACCACAAGGTCCTATCCCAGCTGCACCTCGCAGTTACATGAAAGGCCTTCCCGCGTGGGATTTTTAACACGGACCCGGAAAAGGGCGAAAAAGAGGGGTGCGGTTAATACACGAGGGCGGTTTATACAACGTTAATTACGGTATATGTATTTTGAAATGGAATAATAAAGTCCCTCTGAAGTGGTAAAGAGAGAGGAAAAAAAAAAAACATATTCAGATTTTTGACCAACAATACACAATGTTAGTCCAGTCCAAACCTCGGTTACATATACATGTTGGGTTGATGGTAGCGAAAGTTTTAACAAACTAGTCACAGGGTAAATTGAAAGATCCAATCCAGGAATTTATTAAGCGCCAATATCTAGTTGCCTAATCAAAGGCGCTGATGAGACTGAAAAAAGCAGTGACAAATTGTAAGCAATCTGAATTAGGTATGTCTTAATTTAGTTTTTGCTTTATAGTATTGAATAAGCAATTGAACATCCATTATGTAAGAGGAAAAATACAGTGAAACACTGCTGTGCTGATAAAAACAGAGGACAAGAGACTAACTGAGTGTTTTGTTTTTTTAATTTTTATTTTAAAGTTAATTGAGTGCTATTATTCTAGAATACCAAATCTCTTTTAACTCATTTAAATAGTTGCACGCACATCACATGCGTAAAAAAAAGCATACTCGTAACACACCTCCTGCCAACTGGAAAAAGGACCTTAAGTCATCTTCTAGAATACTGATGTCCTACTTGAATACTAACTAAGCCCTAGATGAGCTTTGAGAGCACCGCCCATTGTTAACAAATCATAATGCTATAAAGGCAATTCCTCCAACACTAAGCATCAATTGATTAGCTTAAAAATTCCCAAAACGTTTATCACATAGTCTTTTTCTTTCTTTTTAAAGTGCCTTTACTCTCTCTTCTTATGCATACAGGACATTGTATGATGTATTAACCATTCTTACATCTACCAGGTGAAAAGAAAAAAATAAAGGAGTTTGCGGGAGCATGACTTTGCAGAATGCATTGAATCACTATTAAAGTGGACTTTGACTGGAGTAGACACTAAATTTTCATTCATCAATACAATGATAATACACTATTTAAACGCACACAAAAACAGGGATAAGTTCTATGAACGTATAGCATTATATGTGTGCATACATACCACTGATTCCATGTCTCGTAATGTGATTGGCTTGCCAGCCATCATCTTGTAGAAAGGTCTGATGAAGAATGCTGATGGGAAAGAAAATCAGAAAAAAAATGTTACATTCAATCAACTTGCTTTTAAATCATAATATCCAAATTGCTGTTGCCAATTTTTGCGATGTTAAAAAGGATTAATTGTCTACTAAGACCCAGAAGGAAATTAAAGTGATAATGCTCTTCTTGCTCATAGCTGAAATGCTCTGATGAAACCATTTAATGAGAAAATATTTTATTATTGTTGCACAGCTTTTAACATCATAAAAAGTACCTTATAAATACTATATATCAATCACATATCATGTACGTCAAACATAAGTTCCTCACGTATATAAGAACTTTGTCTGCCATGTACTAACGCCATCCCTGCTTCTCTACCAATAAAGTTTTTCTGTTATCTACTATGAGCTACCATACATGGGTATAAAGCGAAAATGACTAACCATCTAGGAGTTTGCCATGGAATACCAGCTTCCCTGCTACTCTACCGATAAACTTTTTCTCTTATCTACTCAGAGCTACCATGAATAGGTATAAAGCAAAAAATGACAACTTACCATCTAGGAGTTTGCCATGAAATACCGCCATTCCTGCTACTCTACCGATAAACTTGAAGTAGGATATGTGATCCTCATTGCAGATACCAGAATAAGGGTTGATTTGCAGTGTGTAGTTATCCCTACGTATATCAACGAGTAAATAATATAATATGAAATAATCATGACCTGCTATATGCTGCAATGGAACTGTTGTACCATGCCTGAATATGCTTTCAAGTAAACTTTGCCTCGGTAAATTCATATACATGTAAAGGCTTGATAGCCTTATTAATCATAATCAACTAATTATCATAATTGTATAAATGCAAAATCCCTTTTTCTCTTGTTTGTTGATCAATATATATAACATATTTTTTACAATGTGTGACCAAAACAAATTTCCATGTGTTCCTGTGAATTTGGATGAATAAAAGAATTGAATTAAATTGAATTGAATTGAATAGGTGATAATAATTAAACGTACATTCCAGGTCATCTCCTTAAAAAATGACTCACATTCTTCTCCATCTGCAGAGAACCAACACATGTCATACATGTCAATACATTTCACAATGTGCACTGTCTGCTTTATATGTGGGTTTGACTGTACCGGTAGTCAGAATAAATCATAAAGTTCACTTACATGGCAGAATATTCATAGAGACCATAATATGGATTAAACATCTCTTTCGAGAGAAGGAAGAACCATTCCCTATGAAGAAAAAAAAAAAAAGAAGAAGAAGATATAAATACAAATTACTGATATGTTAGACATGTCACAAATCTTATATAAAAGTTATAATATTAAATATAACAACATTGAATGTTTAGGGCTGCTAAAACTAGAACTTAATACTTGGACAAAGATGTGATGATATAAGAATGCTATAAGAGACACACATGAAGATAAAACAGCAAAGGTATATCTGCTGGCAGCTCAGAGAAAATCCTCAGGAAAATTTGTGGAAATTAATCACCAGTATACATTTGCTGCAACACACACTTTGCATTTCTATGCCCAGAGGCATACAATATTCAGTTCACAAAGATGATATTAATTTTGATGATGCACTTTATCATGTGCTCCTAATAATTTGAACTTAAAGTACACCATGTTATGTGGAAAATGGGAACACTTTTGCACTGAATTATATTCATAATCAATGCTTCTTTAAGACTACTAGTCGAGGGGGGGGGGGGGGTGTTTCCCAAAGATCCTAAGTCAAACTTACTTAAATAAAAATTATGGAGAGCCATTTGTAGCATTAAAATAAAATATATTCAAAAGCAAAAACTATATTCATAAATTCCACATCAAGAACACGAAATCTCCTTGATAATAACAAAATGAATGATTTGAATCAACATCTTATGCCTTTGAAAAAAACTTTTACTCAATATTTTTAAAGATGCTAATGGCTTTCTATAATTGTTAAGTCCAACTTTGAGATAAGTTCAACTTAGGATCCTTGTGAATCACCCCCCAGATCTTACATACCTAGCTACCCCACCATAGTCTAGACCAGTCTCTCCGGTGAATTCGATCCATAGTCTAGCCTTGAGAAGGTCTGCGCTCCTAATACTACTGATTCCCCGGTAGGAGTCCTCTAGTAGGTTGTTTCTGTGTACCTTAAGCTCAAACCGGTTGGGGATGTTACTCTGCAAGCAAAAAGTTTGGATTTGTAAATAAATCATTAACATCGAAACCTACATTAAACAACAAACATGTATGACAAAACTGATACACAATGCCCCAATGGAGTGAAGTCCACTGCTTTAAGAACACTACACAGTGAAATAAATGCACAAAATGCAAATAAATAAATAAATAAATAAAGAAGAAAAAAAAAAAGAGGCCATTTTGTTGCCGTTTTCCATGTACTTATATGTATTATACACGACAGATGCAAAAAACTAACATTTTTAAACAGCTACAAAACGGCAACTAAACAAAATGGCAAGTCTATTGTTATCCTGGAAAAGCATGGAATGCCATGATCGTAGTATAAATAGGGCGAGAAAAAAGTGAGAGACTAGAACATTAAAATCTTGATTTAAGCTCACTGTGTTATGAACAATATTATGATCTCAACAAAGTTCAAGAGTATGTCACACAAGAGATACTTTTTTTTTAAATAAGTCACAAATAAGTTACAGTGGAAATAAAATAATAATTTGCAATTTCAAGTCCAAGAAATTGTGATGGGTGTTTAGAAAGTAATGCTGGGTAATTCTTTTTCATCAAATTTGTGAAAAACTTATGGTAAGTTATTCTAGAATATTGAACTTTATGTAGTAAATTGAGTTTTCACATTACAGCTTGATTCCATCATCATCAAAACTGTCATGTAATTATGATCTCTTCAGGTATGCTAAACGACACAAACACAACAAACATTTTTATTCAAAATAAAGAATTGCAAGTAAAGAAATATTTTGGCTTACCGGTTTCTTGAGATGCATCTTCAAGAAGTCATACTTCCTCTTGTAGTCTCTGGAATATGGCACAGCCTGGTGGTGAAAGAAGAAAGAATTAATAAATATTGATCCTCCTTAAGTATGGATACACAACTTTCTCTGAGATAACGAAAGTAGATTGTATCAAACCCTTGGATGGTTGCCACAGAAACAAGCAAATTAGGAACTATTTAAGGAAAGTTTCACTCTCTAGTGAAAAAATGATATATCATATCCAGTGTCTTAAATGTAATGAGAGCTATAATGGAAAGATAACAATGTATACATGGAGACCCTCAAATTGCAAATCAATACATTCAAAATGAATGAATTAAAAATGAATAGCATTAGATATATTGAGATGTAATATATAAAATTAAGAAGCAATCACATTTATAATTGCCTCATAGGTGAAAAAAGAATGAGTAATTCCATACTTAATATACCTTTTATTCTATCAAATTTTATAATAATATTCCCCGCTATTTTTTCTTCTATTTCAAATAATATATTGGATAATTATCATTACTATAAAGTATTGCCTATAATTGTTTGAATCCGATTATCTTCTCTTGTAGATATCTTTGGCTTTTTATAAGGTTTAATAGTAGCTTCAAATACTCACTGGTCCTGCAATAGCTGGGTTCTGTAATCTAGGATCTTCCCATTGTGTTGAGTGGGTTGCTGAAACAAACACATAATTGAAATGACTGATTAGTATAATTAATATTCTTACAACTACAATGACAAGCGAACATTTCACTTACATACTCTGTTATTCAATCACTTGACTGATATATCACTCTCAATAAAGCAAAAAACCTCCATGTGAATGACTATTTCTCTTTCATACAATCATTTATCACACAATAATTAAATCCATATGCAAATGAACAATCATACAACAAATTCTCTGCATTAATTAGTAATATTAAAGTTAGCTGAATATTTAATAATAAAGACAAGACAACAGCTGGTAATACAGGATGCAGTTAGATTCTAAGACATATGCTTTGGTGACAATTGCTTCATGGTCAATTTCCTTCACTAACTGAATTCCTAACTCTGGACCGAACACTATACCAAGCCTTACTCAAATCCTAAAACCTGACTGCAACCCTAACCCTCTATCTTTGAAGAATTACAGCCCACAACAAATGTTGCAGGAGAAAAAGTTTGTAAATTCATCACTTACTGTGATCGACGAAGAACACTCGTCCATCTGTGTAAACACGCATCTCCCATCCAGACTGGAATCAAAATGCAGAAATTTAATTTTATTTAACACACAAATATTCATAGCGAAATTTGCTGCAAGAAAAGAAAAAGATATTCAATATAAAATATCATTTTAATTTTTATGCTGTTAAAAATCCCCCCTTCCACCTATACTGTGGTTCTCAAGAAATGGCATTTTGGACATGGTATAATTTTTCAATTCAATTCAATTCAAAAGACATTTATTTCCTTCTTCTTCTTCAACTGTTAATCTTCAAAGGGCTATGCAGCCTATCAAACAAATATGTAGAAAGATAACCAGTTTGGTATGCAGGCAAATAAACACCAGGGACCCATTTCACAAAACTTGTCATCCTTGCTTCAGATTGGTTATCTACAGATTTGTATCTGATTTTTGTCATTTGACATTGAAAAAAAGGCTTTGTGAAACAGGTCCCTGGTTTCCTCTTCTGATAATCAAATGAATACAAATTGATATACCTTGTTACACATTTACATACAAGGAGGAAGGGGCGAAAATTTTACGGCAATAATCCCCCAAAGATTTTGCGAAAAGTAAAAAGAATAACAATTTATAGGACAATTCCCAAGTTCTTAACAGAAATATATACAAACTGAATTATCTTACCGGTAATGCGCCTAGTTCATCCTGTTGCCTTTGTCGTCTAGGATCCTCCTGTAAAGTTGAGGGAAAAAAGAGAAAAAATTGTTTGAAAATAGAATGTGTGACTTGACTATATCTTCATACTCTTTTAACCGTTTACCTAAAGCATGCATAGGTAAAGTTTTTTTCAGGTGATGGGTAGGCTTCAACATTTCACATTGTCATATTCTTACTACAGTCAAACCTGTCTATAGCGACCGACCAAGGAAAACACAAAAAGTGGTCTTTGTAGACAGGTTCCTTCAGTGCATGTTTCATTGAGAAACCATTTCCAAGGGAAACAAAAAATGTGGTCTTTGTAGACAGGTGGTCACTAAAGAGGTTTGACTGTACTTGCACATACACCGTACCATTGGCTGTTATATGTATTCAACATACGGGTATGTTTTTATTTGATAAATTGAGCAAAGTATGACTGACCCATGAAGTAGTTCTTGTGTTGTGATCAATGAAGAACTTCTTTCCGTTGGGAGCTTTCTGAATCTGCCATCCATCAGGGAGCGGCCCTAGAGGATCATCCTCTGCAATCTGGATCGCCTGAGGAGCACCGACCTACCAGCAAACAATTTAATAGAACATATTACCAATCTCTAATCTGTAGTTGCCACAGATGATGCGGACATACTCTACAGGGCTAAAAATAAAACTCTGATAAGATTCAAGATGGTTTCACTTTTTAACCATTTAATTCATTATCTTCATCAGGAACTGTTTTAAATGTAATACACATACATGCACTAAATACAGTCTGTCATTATGGCTCATATCAAAATATTAATTTTAGCCCTGTTTTACAATAAATTAAAAAAAAAAAAAAAACAATAATAGAAACCTACTTAATCTTCTCAAATAAAGGCAAGTATGTCCTTGGACCTTTTTATTTTCTATTACAAAAAGATTTTGTGACTCTCCTTAATTGTCACATTATCAAACTTTGGGGAATAATATTGTTGAATCAATCGATTCCCTACCATAAATAATTAAAAAAAAAGGGTGCAATTACAATGATGTACATCCTCTTGATTGTCTGAGGGTGTACTGAACTATACAAATCGTAAACAAATATAAACATTAAAATAGATAAAAACATACAATTATAAGACCCAGTTGAATTGTCAATCATCTCAATCTACACTTCCTACAATCAATTCATTTCCTTTCCTATATCATAAAAAACAACCTTAGAATAGCTGAAGGAAAAAGTTTTATGATAAATAGAAGTACATGTGAGGAGTTTAATATGTATATTTATTTATACTTATATCTATACTTACAGGTTCTGCTTGTGGAGGTGGGGCCTGTGGAGGAGGAGGAGGAGCCTATAAAGAAACAAAAAAGAATGAAGTGTGAAAGGTAAAAGTCACAATTTTGTTGTTGTTGCTGGTTATAAAATGTGAAAAATCACGATAAAAGGGAATACTAAGAAACCAAACTAAGGAAACAAAACCAGAAGGTCCTGATATATCTCTTACTGGTGTGTTGAGAGCAACACAGAGGTTATATCATGCACTTTTACATATAATACTGTTCTGGCTGTCTGCAAAACTGTACAATTCTCACTTCTGCAATAATGGTATTGTGGCTAAAGGGGGCAGCACCAGCCATGGGTATATTTGGCAAAGGCACTTCTAGTTCCAGTACAAATTCAGTAGGTCACAAAATGAAAATTCTGATAGAAATTATAGTTTCGGAACAAATAAACTATAAGTAACAGATTATGAAAATGCTCACATAGATCTCATCAAATCATCGGGAGAGTTCATGAAACCTGAACAACAGTTTAGTAAAATAAGGAATGTGTTGACACTGCTTGACATTCTCTATATCAGCCAGAAAATCGTGTCTTATCGTCTTCCCCAGTATCGTATCTGCGCCTGTGCTGACCTGCATAGTGTAGGAGAAAGGTCACCATCTACCGTCGAACATCGTATTTATGATAGGGTAAATTATAGAGGTCTTTCTATATTTTTGAGGGCCACTTGCCCCTCAAACAAGCTAAGAGTGGAGCCAAGAGCGTTCTATACACAGAGTTTGACCAACTTTGTTTCACTAGGTCACAGCATGGCGTATATTCTTTTGTATCGTGCTTGCCCAACAAAGCAGTAGTCGCCATGTTGTGTACAACTTGAACCGGGTTGGCCAAACTATGTGTATAGATGGCTCTGGTGGAGCCCTGCAATAATCTAACTACTTACTGCTCCAGTATCTTCGTCACTAGCGCCTTCCATGGTATCTTCAATGCTTATCACTCTCCTGGCGAGAAATTGTTGACGAGCTTGATCATTCTGAGATCCACCTCTGGTCGGAGTGGTGGTGATACTCCTATAGCAAGATTAAAAGTGAAAGTTTAGTACTGATAAGAGAAGATCATACCGGTATTCAAATTTATGGATGTTTCTTTCCTCTGGACCTAGTGACAAATTATTCCATTAATCTGAGAAGAACATATTCAAATTTATGGATGTTTCTTTCCTCTGGACCTAGTGACAAGTTATTCCATTAATCTGTTATTAATGAATGAACAACAATACATAGAATCCAGTCAGCATACATTACTTGTTACTATGACAAGCAAACCTATGGCAGGCTTTCAGGTTGTCAAGATTGCCTTTATTTATTGAAGTATGCATAAAATTTGAATATGTTTGTAAACCGGTCTATTTGGGAGCTTTTTTTTCTCCATTTCTGTGTAAGGAATATCAAGGATGCAGTGTTTAATACATGAAAAGCTCTTGGGAAAAACACTCATATTCTAAATACACATGCAATATGACAAGAAAATGTTTTTTAAAGTTTTGTGTGCAGTACCTTTTACAACGTGATTTACAATGAAATGCAGTTAAATTTTGAACCTTAGGATCCCAAACCTTACAATAATTCTTATGAACCACATATTTGCAATGAAAGCAGAAAACGAAGCTTCATCTGAATCCTGAATGAAAAACTTCAGGTAAAAAGCACCATGGATTCATTTTTCTTTCAAAGAAAAAAGGAAAATGGTGAATTTAGAAGAACTAAAATATGTTTGACTTACGGTGTTGTAGGCATGACCCATTGTGTCCGTCTATTGATGTGATCCACATAGTAGACTCTCCCGTTAGCATCTATCCTCTCCTCCCAGCCCTGCGGGACGGTCGGCCCTTGTGACCTGCTCTGACCCTGTTCCCTTGACGACGCATCGTTGGCAGCATTGGGTTCCACCATCTCCCAATCTCTCTGTGAATAGCAGGGATGATGGAAGAGAATAATAATAATAAAAACGTTACTTATACAGCGCTTACCACCAAAGTCTCTAAGCGCTAAATGGGAATGGGATATGAGCTTCATGCAAAAAATGGTTAACCATGAATCTTCTTTAATAAACCCCATAACGGCAAGAATATTGTTGAACTATCAGGATGTTTCAACGGGGGACCTGTTGAGGCCGTATTCAATTAGATACATGGATCAAGTCATTATTTTACTTGGCTAAAAAATATTTCTCAACTTGTATTAAGATCACATCTTTCAATTTTTTTTAGTAAGCCGACTTTAAGGTAGAGTACTGACCGATAAATCATTGTGACATCACAATGTCATTCCAAAAGAAGATTAAATGTGTGCTAATATAACTGTACGCAGCTTATGACGACTGCGTATGAAAATCCTATGCCTACCAATCAAGGCCTCCAAGATAATTAGCTGCTAGGGAGCTGTCTTAAAGTTAGGGTAAAATACTTGGCCAAAAGCTTCAACTGAATAAAAAAGTTGGCTAAATATTTTGATCTAAAACTTAGTAAAATAATCAAATTTCTGACATACCGGTAAGTTTTGAATTGAATAACGGCCCTAGAAATTGATGGTAACGTATATCTGGAATAGACCCCTAAAGTCAACCCCTATAGGAATGTAATGAGTGTGTGTCAACAGAAGTGCAATAAAAATCATTTATTTGCACAGCTATTAAACAGAATTTACTGGGTTCCACTGGATGTCTGGAGTGTGGGTGCTCCGTGCAATAATGTCAACAGAAACAAATTCTACAGAATGGAGACAGCAATCGTAGCCGGAAAATCCACCTTTAGAGGCAGGTACCATTAGCGTTTAATATATTCAGATTATGGCGTGCTTTTACAGAAGCGAGTACCTGGAATTTTTTCTTCAAATCCTGGAGAAACATGCTGAGGAATAGCTTCATTTTTCTTCTTCAAATAAGTACCCTCATTGCGAGGATTATTCCCATAGTTTAATTTAACTTAATTGTTTGATAACTGAAATTTATTTGGAACTATAGTTTACATTATTCATGCAACTTCAAAAAGACACAGGCTTAATAACAAACTTTAAACAGGCAATGTTAATCATTACTTCAGTATAAAGTAAACTAATACACTGTACTCCATGAATGCTTTATGCCCTGATATTTTTGACTAACATGTTTTGCAGTTTGAAAAAGTTTCTTCCTAGAAAAAAGGCCGGCAATAAAAGTTTGTAAACGTTTTGTTTCGTGAATTTTTCTGGTTTTAATGATGTTTTTCAGCAATGTCAACTTCATCAATGAGTATTATTTTTACCAATGAATATTAGTTTTTATGTGGCTAAATACATATCATCTTGCTTGTAGTTCCATGCATGCTTTGTTATCCTGTAAAAATAAATAGTAGACCCAAATTAATTTGATTAGGGTATATTCTAAAACCGCCAATACATTAGAAACAGGCCAAATGCCAATTTGAGAATCATTCCAACTTTTTTAGTAGACATGATGTTCCAGCCAAGTGAGAATGGGGCGAGAGAGAGAGAGAGAGAGAGAGAGAGGGAGAGAGAGAGAGAGAGAGAGAAAGAGAGAGAAGGGGGAGGGTGCTTCTCTTAATTACAGGAGTATTAAATGATGCTTTTACGAGCCATGAAGATGACCCAAGAGTTATGGAAATTGAAATGGGAATTAAAAGAAAAATTAATTGTAACAAATATGCGGATCCAACGTGCATGAAACAGAGTCTGAAATCGATCAAATATTCACGCTTGCATACAGAGTGGAAAAACCCAAATTAAATGTCCATTCCGTATAGAGTTGAAATGACAGCAAGAAAATGCACGTCAAATGAAATGAAGTGTGAGAGCAGTAGGTAAATGAAAAGCAGGATAAACCGACCCGAGTAACGATGACATTTCGAGGGGGTTCACGAGGTAACCTGATCTAAGAAAAAACAATTTGAAAAAAGTTTGGAGATATTAATAAAGAAATTTCTTCTTTGGCTGCTATTGCGCCCCACCGTACCAAACATTGACAGAAATGAACATAAGATTTAGTAAGTCACAACAACAATATTACTATCAGTGAAATGTATGCCTGGACACAGCACATTCCAAAAAGAAGTGATATGCTTTCTTTTTCCTCAGATGTTGTGAGATATGTAGTAAAAATATTTGTTGAAAAGTGTCTCTATGAAGCAAAGGGTTCTAAGTCTAAAAGCTTCCCAAAATATTTTTTACTTGAGAGATGTGATAAATCATAATAATTGTAAATTAATATTTAATTGAAGAAAAAAAAGACAACAAAAACTTGACAAGGTATTGTTTTTGTTTGCAGCACTGACAAAAATAATATTAAAGTTGCTCATGCGTGGGTATATAGAGGGCAGCACACGGACGTACGCACGGGAGCGTAATACCCATTGGCTCAGCGTTATGTGGTGATCAAGTGATCACCAAGTTGCCTACTTCACGAATGACTATATACCCACGCATGAACATCTTTAACAGAATAATCACAGAATTCGATTATTAAATTTTTTCAGAACCAGATTAAAAAACATCAATGTACATTACTGATTCAAATCTCAATTATTCAAAACAAAAAATTAAAAGAATTGTTGAATCTGTCTACTCAAGATGAAGTGATACTGAAAGCATGAAGTAACCTTGGCCCAAAAAAGAAGAGCGCTCTCAAACATGTTATAAGCTGATGAATAACCATGGTAACAGATGTCAAGACCATACCTCTTCGTCTTCTGGTTGAACTTCCATATCTGGAAAATCCTCCTCATGCACAAAGCCTATAGCCATCCGTAGACTACCACGGACCCTAGACCTGGCACTGAAATGAAAGGAGAGCGAATCATTTAGAGCCCGTCTGCACTAGTTTGGCCAGGGGGATTAGACCACCCTGCAAGGTCACTGACAGGTGGTTATCTCATCAAATCAGCTCTCAATTAACATAAGAAAAAGAGAATCATGGGGGTCCAATGGTCACCGATTATGCATTGTTTGCTATATAGAGGGCGCCAGTATCTATAAGTAATGCAGTGGGGCTTTAACCCTTTCAGGACAGGATATATTTCAAGGGCTATAAACTTGATCACACATTGTTCTTCAAATAGGCAACACAAATATTTTTCTCTAATTGCTACATTTCAAAAATAAAAACGTCATGTCTCTGAAAACAAAACATGGGTAGGAACTTTCTTGAAAAGTTGAAAAAAGGCAAATCTTGATTTTAAAAAGAAAGATTTGAACCTCTCAACATGTTGCCAATCTAAGGATTTTAATGCTAATTTTCCATTTTTTAATTCCTAGCATCAAATGCTATACACCGATTCGGGCGACTTCTGGTGGAAGTGCGCCCTCATAAGGTGACGCCATAACTGGGGGGCGTCTGACTGCAGCTAGCTAGCTTACATTGCATTGCAGCTGGATCGGAGAAGCCCCCCAGTTATAGCGCCGCCACCGGCGGGCAGGTACATAAAACCCCCAAACCGAATCGGTGTATACAGACGAACAAAAATGGATGCATTCTTTGCAGATTCCCCCCCCCCCCAACCCCCTTTCTTCTCATGTATCTGGTATACATTTTAGAACTCAAACCACAAAATATGAAATGAGCATCACAAAAGGGTTGCTTTAAAGCAGGACTGCACTTCTTGTAGCTACTTGTGCCCTCTATACAGCCATGGCAACCCTTTTGAGAGCTGATTTGATGAGAAAACCACCTGCCAGTGACCACGCAGGGAGGTCTAATCCCTCCTGGCCAAACTAGTGCAGATAGGCTTTAAGAGTTTGTATAAAAATAACATACTGCTCTGAGGGTATTTGATAAAACTAACGCCACTATGACAACAACAATATTAGATACTTCTATAGTGCTTATACCCGCCACTGGGATGCAACTGAACAATTTTTCTGAAACCTTTGATGCGAAATACAGCATGATCAGGACCATTATGTCACTGAATGTCAAATTAAAGCACAAACTAAGAATTATGTGCTACTTGGAATTAACATTGCTAATGTAAAATTACTTGTAAAATTAATTCCATTTCTTTTCAGATGTAATGCAGTTTTACTTAATGAATGAAACGTTTGTCAGCTTCCACTGTTTTTCTAATCACCATCAACCAAACAAAATGTAAATCATGTTCATAACTTATTGGATTTCTTTTAATGGAACTCATTGGAAATGTGCCTGGGATGAAAATAAAGGCATTGCTGAACGGTTAAATGGTATCTGAACTCTCTGTAAATCGGGGAATCAAGAAAGAATTTCTACCTTCTTGGCCGCAAGAGGTAGCCTTTTTCCAACACCTCTTGACCTGGTATGGTCGTCTGTGGAAAGGAAAATTGAATAAAAAATAAAGGAAAGTTGAAAGACTCCATGAACGAGGTCAATTTAAAATTAATCAAATTGACAGTTCCTCGACTGCATAAAACTTTAACAATATTTTGATCTCATGATAATTGACATACAAAGATGGATAAACTTCATTAGATGTTGTATACAAAATTGAAATCAAATGACAAATTCATTGAGTTAAATTGAAAAATATCTCAAAATCCCATCATGGAGCCCCTCTGATCTAAGTAGCAAAAATGAAAGGTTGAAGAGCCACTGCCTGATATAGCAATGATTTTAATCATGTTATATATCCAAAAGTCATTCAAAGGGCTTGAACTCAAGAATCTAAAATTAAAACACATTTTTTTCTACTACACAGAAGAATGATTTTTAATTTTGCAATGTAATAACTTTAATAAGGTACAAACTAGGAGAACAAACTTTTGTACACAATAGCTGGTCTCTCTCAACGATAATAATAAACTATGAGCGTAATCTACCTATAGCCGTCTAACCGAACGATATTGGCAACTAAAAAATCATAAGGACTTTGTCAATCTAAAATGATTGACACTGCCTTCATGGCCTCATCTCAACTGATATCATAGTGAAGTGAAAGAGTGAAATTAATTGGCTTGTACCAGTATTATCGTTGAGGTCTGTCGTAAGAAAATCGCCCGTGGGGCAATCTCAATGATTCAATAAGATAATTGAAGGAAGTTCATTAGCATAAAACGTTGCTAACAGGGGAGCGATTTTGGGAATGACTTATGAAGACTGTCATTGTTTAGGTTAGACCAGCCCTATACTGCCTCGTTATTTTATTCCATGAAAGTTTAAAGCCTGTCTGTACTAGTTTGGCCAGGAGGGATTAGACCATCCAGCTTGGTCACTGACAGGTGATTATCTCATCAACTCAGCTCTCAATTAAAATAAGAAAAAGAGAATCATGGGGGACCAACGGTCACCGCTTAGGCATTATTTTCTATACAGAGGGAGCAAGTAGCTACAAGTAGTGCAATTGAGCTTTAAACTCTGATACTCACAGGCAGGCTTTGAAGCGGAATCTCAACCACACCCAGGAAGTCATCTCTTGTCTGTCACAAATCAAAATGAAAATACATTGAAAATTTGAAAATATTTATTAATGACAATTCAATTTGTCAATGGCAATATAAAAGATTCTATATTTACAATTAAAGAAGATTTACAACAAAAATTGGAAATGTGTTTTGACTTGACCCATTGCCTAACCAGGACCAAAGCATCATTTCACCAAACCATCATGAATTCAAGTTTGCCAACATTGTAGCAAACTGTGCATTAATTTGAATATACAGGTTTCAGAGGGATGTCAGTGAACTCGTACTTGCCAAAGGGGTTTCCCGGTGTTAAGCCAAAGGGGATTGAGAACATTCACAAGTCAAGGAGATGAAGCTTTATTTTGATGAATGATGCAGATTCTTGTCATTGTTTTATTTTTCATAAATAGAATAAATGAAAAGAATTTGTAATCATTCCTCAAAATAAAAAAAACTACAGGTATGTCAAACACCAATTTCTGTTCCTATTCACCTCAGTGTTGCAAATATTCATCCTGTTAAAGGTACTATGTCCCTTTTGCAGCCAACCTCAAATTCTGTAGAACTTTGCAGGAATTATGAATATGTCATGTATGTCCTATCTGTGAAATTTAAACGTTAGCAGTGTCCTCATATTCAAATTATGCAAGGAAACTCGTTTACTTGCTCGACTTCACTGTCAGACACTATTGAGTGACTGACTGGCTTTTTTTCTTCTTTGGTAATAACATACATGAAAAGAGTTGTAAAGGGTACATGAGCATTTGTCTACATCAATAACCCACTTCTTGTGATGGCCAAGATTAAACTGATTGAATCTTTGCGCAGCATAAAACGTATGACCATTCGGTACAATTGTCTGAAAATCAAGACTATTACTTTTGGGCTCTATAGCCCTAAAGTCGATTTGACAACTAATAATCATTATTTTCCCACTTGAAGACATTTTCAAGCCCCACCTTTTTTAGGGAAGTTCTAAATTAGTATTATCTTTCAAATGCAGTTGGAATTTAACTTTTTCATTTTTTTGGCCTGCAAATGGGACATAGTACCTTTAACCTAAACTTGGTAATAGTTCATTTTGAAAATTGACTTGTCTTCACATTTTTTATCGACCCCCCCCCCCCCCCCCAGGATGTGAAGACAACTGACAAGTAATGTTTACCACAGATGACTATGGTAACATATCTATTCACAGTATGTTTCATACTATTGGTGCTAGAGAAACTAGACAAGTCAAATGTATACAGACTGTTACAATTAATGCCCTAGAGGGAAAATCATGCTTTGAATTTTAATCTAAAGTTCTTCTACATCGATGCACATGTTTTCCATTGCCCTTTCTTTCAAAGTCAAGTAACTCGATTGAGTGAATAGCTTGTGAAATTCAAACCCCCTGGACCCAATTTCTTTTCTCAACATTCACAGTCAAGGCAATCAATAGCTTTATAGCCTTTTAGACTAGAGAAAATGTAACTTGTACACAGCATCGTAGAAAGAATAGTCGTATAGCAGAAGGGGCATACACATGCAAAAAGGGTATCGTGTAGAGAAACAATGCGTATGGAAACTACTTTTGAAGAGGTTGTTTACACGACAGCTGGTAAGTCATCAGTGCGTGCTAACAATACGGTTAAAGATGAAGTTGAGTTCTAGTCATGCGATTGCATTGTGAAAGAAACGGTGTGGAATCGACCAGAAAAGGTTGATCATCTAGCATATACAAATTTGTGTGTATTGCAAGGTTCTGGAATCATCAAAATGATAAGAGATTTGGCCAAGTCTCGGTAAAGTTACAAACACTGTACACAGAAAGATGTATATGGGACTACACGAACACGTGGCATAAAAAACCTACCCCCCGAGTTTTACGATGTTACATGACATATTTATAATATGAAGGCATTTGAAGAGCCATGCTTTTCAGGGAACATGTCTTATCTGATGTTCTTCCACACTTGCATAATAAGAATGATAAAGTTCACAAATTATTTTTCACCTCTTCCTAGAACTCAACCTTCTCTTTAAGCCTCACCCAGTTAAACGTTTTTTTTTTGTATGATGCAATGTTCATATGATAACAAGACCCTGATTCTCTGAGTTTTCATTTGAAATAATGCTCAAATATGTTTCCCTATGCAAGGTTTCATCTTTCAGACTAGGACAAATTAATTGTTTAATGTACTGGTATAGGATTTTCATCGAGTAATACAATGATTTTGGTAGTCTGAAGGGGGAGTTGGTCACTCCCTGCATGCATATATATACTGAGTTTATACTATAGTGGTTTCACCGGTCGTCTCATGTCATGGGGAATTACTTACAAACACATGATAGGGTGTTTCCAGGAAAATCACCAAAGGTAAGTGTGTGACGACCGTCTGTCAAATTAAAATGTCTTCCTTCTCATTATTTAACGGATATTCCAGAGTTTTCTTAGTATCTTCTCAATGTGTCTCCCCTGCCAAACTATTATTTATTAAAAGGTTTGCATAATATGGACTGAATCTGTAATTTATATGCCATTGGGGAGGGCACAGAAGATTGATTGAAAATGTATCATTAGTCTTAACTTACCAGCCTGTTTTCATCAAATACTTCAAAAAGTAGTTTGTTGTCTCTTGGATTTACCTGTTGAGTTAGAAAGAAAGCAAGAGAGAGAGAGAGAGAGAGAGTGAAAGAGAGACACAGAGAGACAGGGAGAGAGAGAGAGAGAGAGAGAGAGAGAGAGAGAGAGAGGAAGAATAAAATGGATGCAGAGAAAATTAGTCAAAATCTAAATATTTGCAATATTCAAATACTGTAAAACCATGAACTCTAACAATGCAAGGAATGCTTAAAAATTATCAAAATGGTTCAAATTTGCATTCACAATTGGCGCATCACTAAACTTTTGAATTCGCAAAAGTTCCTTGGTGCGAAATAGCCATCCATAACAAGTTGCGAAAGTTTTTTTTCTTTTTCTTTTCACTTTTATAGTTTTTTTTCTCCAATGATTTCACAATAATGTTATGTAATATCTTTACCACAAAGGTATACACATCACTATCAATTGTATCTCAATCTAAACTGCAACCACAAAACAGGATATATTGTAGATCATACCACTAAACAACCCCCCCCCCCCCCAATTCTCTCATTGTTCTAGATTTTATATTTGGCAGTGATATCAGAGTAAATAGACTTTGAATGGTGAGACAACATTGAACAAACTTTTAGGTCTCCATCAGCTCGAGCTTGCCAAATAAGCGCTATTTTAACTATCCCAATCGCAAATTATCCAGTTAATTTGCGTCCTCATCAGCCCGCAGTTGTAATTAGCGGGATGTTTGGTTGAGAAAATATCCTGAGAAATCTTGGGTCTTGTTTCCAAAATATCCCACTGTTTGGGAAAATGCAGGCAAATTTGCGCCTGTTTGAGTTAGTTTGTGATGAGCGTATTGGTCTGGTGAAGACGCAATTTTGAGCTACGGGTCTGAAAAGTCTGAAAATAGCGGGTTACTTGGCAAACTCGAGCTGATGAAAACAGGCCTAAATTATGAACCAAAATCTGTCTTGTCAGGATCCACACCAAAACCCATTTTCAAACTGCAATATAGATTTTGCAGAACAGATATATTTTTGTCTCAAGTATACACATATCAGTATAACATTGTTACAGAATTCTTGATTTCTGACAGTGACATATTTAACAGTTTCACAAATTTAGGTGAGAATACATAAATTTCTTTATTCATAAAGCATACTTCATACTCATAAATCTTAAAGCTTTCTCCAGATTTGTTAATAACTCCAATTCTGACAACGTCAGTGCTACATGTATACCAGAATTATAGATTTACATAAGTTGAGAATACTGTACATGAATACTAAAAGACCCAGAATGTCAGTTTGATATTCAAAATGTATTTAAGGTGAGAATACTGTACATGCATGATGTGACGTATCTTGTGAGATCTTCTCCAATTTGCTCTGTACAACAATTTCATAAAGTTTCAGTTTCTTATTTACTGATCACAGGACAGATTTGTTTCATACAAGGGGGTGTATAGAAACATATTTGCAATAATTCATATTTAGGGTGCCTGTATGATTTATATGGAAAATAACAAATTCTGATTAAAACAAAAAAGTGCAGAGCAAATGGGAGGGAACCTTGCACAGAGTTGCCAATTCGCGTTCGATTGATCGCAACTTAAAACAATAATTACTTTCTCATTTGCAATCGAATTTTGTCAAAACCTTCAATGACCGGTTCCTCTCATTATTCTGATTCTATATTAAAACCAATTTTATATCAGGGTATACTTCCCCTTTAATCTGTGTGCAGTGCATTAATGACTAATGCATTCGCAAACATGAAATATTTGTATACTGAAATGGTGATTTGCTCACATAATGTACATGAGGATGTCCCTTGCATGTACAATATCTATTGTATCTACCATACCCCATATCTACATGTATACTATCACATAATAATACCACCATCACAATATGGTTCCTACCTCATTTTGGCAGTGATACAACTCTATTATACTCTTACTCTCAAGTGTGAATAGCATGAATTACACGAAGCCATCTATATTATTAATACGCAAAATCGCCGCGGGGGGTCTAAAACGGGGCAAAACGGTTCCTCAAAAACGTCTTTCCCCGACCGCGCTCGCCTCCACCGTGGCGCGGGAACGGTGGCACAATTCCACGAGGCCTGTCTCCCGTAACCCGCATGCCACCTCGACCCCGCGATCGACGTCAATGCCGTTAAACGCGGTTTCGGGGTTTCGGGGAGGACGGGCGGACGAAAGCACGGCGGGCGTCGTGGATTGCAAGGAGGCGACGAACCCGCGAGAGCGAGTTGACAAGGCGTGCTCCCGCCCTTTGTCTAATTATCAAAGAGAGACGAAGAGACACACAATAGACGAGAATCCACTCGCATCAACGGGTGTAGCAAATCTCATCGTAAAACGGTGGGGCGTACCCCGAGTTAGACCTCTTACTATAGGATATGCTTTGTAGCGTGTCAGAGAAATACACATTAACCGATGACTCACCCGGTTGATGAGATGTAGTAAATCTACGCTCTGACGGGCTGGGCTTACCCGTGTTATGGATCTTGCTATAGGGTATGCTTTGTACGCCAGACGGCCTATGCCTGTACGTGTATGCGATGATTTTACGCTCATGTCACACGCACAGTCGGTTTGCGACTTTCATTCTATGATTGCCGTGATTTGTGATTTGTATATAGTTAACGTGAATTAGAGGTATGAAAGCAGGGCTAACTTTGTGATTATCCCGTCCATGTTTACTGAATTGTGATAATCATTCTTCAAAGTAAAGTTTCACAAGGAATCCATCGTAACTTACAGTTCAGTTGCAAGCTGGCTGTCTTGAGGCTCGAGTCCACACACGGACAGCGCATTGCGCCACATGCACTGCTGCCGTGCACTGTCGGAACTGTGACTGTGTGTGAGCTGAGCTGGGCTACATAGAGTAGACTCGACATTCGATAACACTTTGAAATTGCTCTTATTGCCCTGATTTCAATATAGTTTCGTGATTATAGAGGTATGAAACCTGAGCTTAGATTGTGATTATTCTGGCCATGTATAGTTGTATGCTGAATGTCGATAATCAATTGTCAAAGTAAAGTTTTCACAAGAAAATCAGACGGTCCCGGGTCGTTTAAAAACATAACCTAGCTCATTAGCTGAATACTAGAATACTAGAATACTATAGAATACTTTACTCAGTGATACACAGTTCTTGCATCAAATCAATGCTTTCAAACGGGTATGACGGTCGCCATTCATGGTCAAACAGGGTATATTATAAAAATCGTCTATACCCTATATAAAAATAATCACATATTATTTTTGATTGCACATAACCTCATAGGCCTCTTTCTATTTACCCCCCCCCCCCTCCCCCCTCCCCTCCTAGAATCCCGTGGATTTTCCACGGGTCCTGCTAGTAAACTATATAATATCAACAGTTCAACACACTTTACCACAGACAATCATGTACATGTAGACTTTGCATGTATATGTGTGTGCTATTAACTGTGCTCTCATATTCATAGAGCTATCTAGTATGTGCCACACGTATATAATTTCTACATAATTTGGTAAATTTTCTTTAGTGATTTTCTATATTGCATTCATTAACTGAAGCACATCAATCATTCTGCTATTCTCTTTATGAAATGTATGAGTTCTATTTGGAAGCTTGGAGCTACATGAACATTCTTTTAAAATAAATTTTTAGAATTAAAATATATCCTTTTGATATGTACACGTAAAACGATGCTAACTACCTGTACATGTATATACATGTAGTTTACAACCAAATTATTCATACCCCTTGTAAATTTGATGTTTTGTGTTTTTCGTAACTCAAGAATGAAAGGTTGAATAAGGTGTTTTGTTGAATACTTAAAGATATAAGCTTTAATTATGTCATATTCTCAAAAACATAAATCAGGTCAAATCAATTTTTCACATACTTACAAAATTGCAAAACTTGGTAAGGTTATGAATATTTTAGTTGATAACTGGATACGTAAGAAATACATGTAGCTATTGAATGCAATATTTATACAACTGTACCTAAGCTGCAATTTATTTTTTTACATAAGAAATTTTACTATGACATTTGCACTCTAAAGTTCTAACCAACAAATTACAATGTGCATTGCCATTAGGCCAAGCTTGAGTTAGTTTTCATAATATGCAACCGAATATCTAACTGAATGGAGCTCTGCAGGGGTGGGAGAAAGGAGGGGCAAGGGGTTTAGTCTTTGAAGACTTCAAGAGGGAGAAGAAACATAATTTAGTTTTTCATCAAGCTTTCCTGAAAAAGTCATGACAGTTGTGATTTAATGTTTTGATGTACATGAACTTAACGAAAGCCTGTAGCCTTGTTCAATAATATTTATAATAACAATAATAATAATTAACAAAAAATATATAATAATGATAACGATATTAACAGAGTCATTTATATTGTGCTCTGACACATATCATTCTGTTTCACAGCGTTTCACAGAGTTCAAACAAAATAATAGGCTTGGGTGTATGCATGCATTTCATGTACTTCAACCGAGTACCAGCATTGCCAATCAAATGTTGGAACAACTTTCCACAGTTACTTAGTAATGACCTTAGCTCAGATCAATACCAATGTCATTGTTTTCTTTACATTTAATTCTTTCTACATCTACATCTACAGGACGGTGACCACTAAACCCTTTCCAATCTGATTACATTCATAATTAACGATGAGACCAACTACAGTGATGTGCAATCGTAAGTGCACATTAATAATACATTTGCAACTGGACGGCAGATGAAATTCTAATTCAAATTTGGAATGCGATAGAAGTCTTAAAAGAAGAAAAAAATAATGTATTGTCTGCTCAGAGACAGAAAGGTATTTACTCATATCATTCTACAGTGTTAAGGCCATGTAAAATTGATTTCATGTTGATCGTCCCCGCCCGATTCCTTTTTGGGGGCCGCCTCCTATTTTTTGTTATTTGTTATTTTTTTTTTTTGAAATTTTTTGAATTTTTTTTTTTTTTGAAAGAAAAAAAACATGAAAAACACTGCTAAAATGGCTCTATTTCTGATTTTTTTTAAAAATTGTCGGCGGCCATCTTGAAAAGAAATAGCCTCGACTGTCAGGGAAAATGTACCGAGCGGCCATTTTGAGCGGCCATTTTGAAAAATATCAAATATCAAATAACATGGTACACCCTCCTCCTCTTTTTCAAAAAATCCGGACGATCAACATGTAATCAATTTTACATGGCCTAATGCCCTTCTGGCTCTCTCTCAACAGAAAATATATACTGTACTACTCATTTTGTGACATTATTTTTGTAGCATTGGTCATTCAAATAATATTAAAAATAAAGAAACATTGTACACATACTGTACACACGATACTGACATACAGGCCTACATGTATGTTGTATACATTTATGAATGAACTTTTACTGTGCACAAAGAGATGTACACATGTACAGTAAGAACAATTAATGTCTTTGGAAAGTGTACTTAGTGGTAAACACTTGAGTATACTTGGAAAAGTTATTTTAATGATCAAAACTAGAAGGTTATAAACTTAAAGGGGAGGATCAAGTAAGAACGCTCGTACATATGGTTTGAAGGAAGTTTCTCATTGTCTCTCACTCTCTCATATCCTCCATCAAGCATTGTTCCTCCATGTTCGTACATGCAGATTTATGTGTACCTTCTCTGCAATTACACTGCCAAACATCAATTTCAAGGTTCATTTAGACTACCGTAGTAATACAAGCCAATTCTTTTTATATTCTTGTTTAAATTTTACATTCAAAAGTTAATAATAATAATTATAATGATTATTAATCCAGAATAATAAAGAGCTCAATTCAAAACGCCGGTGCTTTCCAAATAATATGACTAGTACCCCTGTAATTGGATTCATGCACACCATCTTCATTCCCTTGGGAGTATTCCTAACATACTGTATGATCCCTGTAAGGGCATCTCTGGCAGTTTCAATCACAAAGGCTTTCGACATCCTACCAGGTCCCTATTTCTTTCCTTGGTTCAGAGTGGTAAATGTAAATGAATGCCTTGCCAAAGGACATTGGTGCCATGCCAGGATCAAACCAACAACCTTTGAATTTTCAGTCAAGTGCTCAAACTTCTCGACTACATGTATGACATCTACAATGCCACCAATCTTGGCAATATATTTTTTTTGGGGGAGGGGAGGGTCATGGGGGTAAGTCAACATTTATCACTATCATAAATCTTTATTTCAAGTGCATATGATCTCTACATGTAATATAATAAATTTTCATTTAAAACACGACAGATGAGCAGCTACTGAGAGTGAGAGAAATAATTCATCGCTCATTAGGCAATTACACATGAATGACCCGAGATAATCAGGACTATGATTGAATGTTTTTAACATTATAAGCGAAGAAAATAGTGCATAGAATATACACGTATGAATCACAAATATATCATTTCCTTATCCAATTCATCATGCCTAATGAGCAAACATCACATGGGTGTGATGGTTGGGGCCTGCTAATGTGCAATTCTATTGTTTTTATCGGCTGCTACTAGCGTACATTTAAAGGAGGGGGGCAAGGAGGGGGCAATTTGCCTCTCCAGAGAAGAAGAAGAAGAAGAAGAACGGCCTCACTAGTAGGAAGTAGGAAGTAGACGCGACCACTTTAAATAAAGAAATGTATAAAGTGTAGACATACATATATTTGCTTTATGACATATTGTAGAGACTAGTAACCTTTCATTTTTCAAATAATTCATTTTGGGTGATGCCTCCTCCCCCCCCCCCCCACATGTAACAAAAACCAGTCCTCCTTAATACTAAAGGGATATGATTACAGAAAAATTGAAATGTTTTGCCCCTTCCAGAGGCTTAGGTCTGGATACGCCACTGATGGCTGCTCAACCATACACTGTACATGTAAATGTAAATTTACGGGATGAACATACATGTACATATGCCAATATCAATGAATCAGTATCAAGGAGTCACTTGAAAGTTTTGTAATATAGACGACAGCTGCTACTGTATAGACTACTTGGTTCTTTATCACATGCAGAGCCACTTCATGGATAGATTCAACTATCTTTCTGCCCCAGAAACACTATCACAAGAGATGTACATCAGGATTTTTATTAGCTATTCATGGGCATTTACAATGCAAGCAAAAACCCTAGGTTTTTGTTGATACCCACATGATAAAAAAGCAGAAAAACCACTGTTCAAAAGTGATGTTTTAAAATAAAATGCCTGAAAAACTGCTAAATGCTCACTTTCAAACACTTGTGAATTATTCCAGTTTTTAATCACATGACTCTTGTCGCTTCTGTGCCACGTATGTAGAGCATCAACGAGTGGCCAATGCTCACAACTAAATTTTCATGGGTTTTTCCACTACCGGTAGTTCAATTGTAGTTTTAAAAATAAAAAATAAATAAAATTGATTTCTCTCTGGTGTAAATGGGCTTAATACTGTATTGGAACTGAGGAAATCCAGAGGGAGGGGGTGTCCTGAATTTAACTATGTTATCATTTATTTTAATCGTGAGAAGTAATGTACTAAGAACAAGTCATTGATTAATGTCTGCTCTCTATATCTACACTTCAAATAGACATCTGTGCATGAAACAGTGATGGGTGTTTATTTGAATTTGCTATGACAATTGACACACTTCTTCTATTAAGAATAAACAACAAAACATAGGGATAATAATTTGTTTCAAATTCAAAATCTTAAATGGAGATTTATGAAATTGTTCACAACAAATGGATATTTGCTTGCCAAGGAAATTGAAATTTGGTTAACCGTTACTCTCATTTTTCTTGTTCAATATATTTTTTTCAACAAAGAAATAATATTAACAAGACAAATGTGACTGCGTCTCCTATATGCCCTTGCTCTAAATTCAGTAAAGGAAAGGGATGGAATTATTTGTTTGTTTTTAATATTTATTTTGTTTTTATTATAATTCATTTGCTAACCCTAGGAGTAAAGAAACTTGGGGGAAAAGAATGTATGAGCTCAGTCAATTGTAGCCCTGTACTCCTGTAGCATTGAAAATTATCCAACTCTCAAATGGGTATGTACTAGAGTTATGAATGGGATGACAGCCCTGGAATCTGCCATACATCACCATTCAACATCTCGATTACTTTCTACACGTAAATACACAGAGCCCATTTCTTAGTTTGCAGACACAAACCCTTGTCAGACATAGTGTGTTATAGTGTCTGAGCTGTGAGACTAGGCAAATTGTGCACGGTCTACTACACAGTCCACCAAAGGCTTTGTACTTTTTTTAAGCTGCTCCTGACACATCCAGATACAACAGATTTAGACTCTGCTTAAGACATCATCAATTCGTGTTTGAGTGTCAAACTAAAGTCTGAATTTGCAGACTACCTTTTTCTGACCCCCATGCATTCAAATGTCCCCATAGATCTTAGCTTTGCCGTAAGGGCTTTTCCTTTACACTCTTCTGTCTCTTTATCTCCTTTTATTTGGAGCTTGATGCTGTGAAGATCGATTTGGGTAGCTCTCAACTGCAATCATCGCTTTCAATTTAATGAAATAATGACCAAAGAATTCATGAATAGCCTGGATTTTGTTACTGTATGTTGATAACAGAGCTATTAGAGATGTCAAATGCCAACAATACTACAAGTATTACGGTAGCTGTGTTTTCAATTTGTGTTTCTTATAGAAAATAGCTTTCCAGACGATCAGACAACAGAAATTCTTTCAAGCATGACACTTGATAACAAATTAATGTAAAAATAAATTTCAACCACAGAGTAATCTGCAAACTGGTCACAGTTAAATAGGCTTGCCTACAACACACCTCTCAGCATGTGCCAAACTCACACAAGGACACTGGCGTACCTATGGGGGGGGCAGGGGGGGCAGAGTGCCCCCCCTGACGGGCTCCAGGCGAGAAAAAAAAAGGGGAAAGAAAAGAAAAGAAAGGAAAGGAAAGAAAAAGAAAAAAAGAAAAGGGAAGAAAAAAAGGAAAAAAAAGAGAAAAAAGGAAAAAAAGAAAAAGGAAAGAAAAAAGGAAGAAGAAGAGAAAAGGAAGAAAAAGGGAAAAGAAAAGGAAAGGACAAAAATGGGGAAATTAAAAAAAAAAAAGACCATGGCCGTACGCACCAGGGGAGGGGGGGGGGGCAGTTGACCCCAGATATTTTGAAAACGTACAGTTTTTTTCCTGAAAATGTAGTGTAGGCCTATACCAAATCCTTCAATTCTACTTTTGAAAATGCAAAAGTACCCTCATGACCAGTTCGGTCGCTCGAACTCCCTTCACTCCTTTTGCTTTTGAGATTCTTCGAAAACTTTTAACGCATCTTTCCCCCTCCCCCACCAGAAAAATATTCCGCATACGGCCCTGAAAAATTAAGACAAATGAAAATAGGAAAATATAAGTGATATAACAAATTCGAAACTCTTCGCTGGCGCGAACTGCTTGCTAGCCTATTTTGTATTAAATGTTTTCACTTGCTCGTCCCCCTGAAAAAAGAAAAGGATTAGCATTGCCTAGAATACAATTGTGCCTGCCCCGACGGGCCCCGACCTGCAACCACGGCAACAGTAACACACAGTGTATGTACCAAATGTTACTAAAAGAGAGTAATTCATTTTTCTCGCTCGCTACACTTGCTCGCGAATAAAATGAATAGATATTGCTTTGGAAATAATTGTGCCCACCCTTGACCTGCAACAATATCATTAAAAATGGAAGAGTTTTTTCGCCCTCTCGCCAAAAAGGAATTGAATCGCGTTAAACGCGATTGCGTCCATCCTGACCTGCACCAATAAAAACAAGTTTATTTATTAATTTCTATTAAAAGAGAATTTTTTTTTTTGCTTGCTCGCTATGCTCGCTCGCCAAAATAGAATTGACACCGCTAACGTGCCCGCCCCAATCTGTAACAACCAGTTAATAATTATGTACCAAACGTTATTCAAAGAAGTTTTGGTGTGCTCGTGCTCGCCAAAACGGAATTAACATCACCTTAGACATGATTGTGTAAGCCCTGCCCTGCAACAAAAAAATCTGAAATTTATGAACCAATTATCATTACAAAAATTTTGCTCGCTCGCCAAAATAGAAATAACACCGCTTTTAATAATCACGTCCCTGACATGGAACAATGAACCCAAGTTTATGTACCATATTTTCCCTATAAAAGAGAAGTAATTTTTTTGCTCGCTCGCTACGCTCGCTCGCCAAAATAGAAATAACACCGCTTTTAATAATCACGTCCCTGACATGGAACAATGAACCCAAGTTTATGTACCATATTTTCCCTATAAAAGAGAAGTGATTTTTTTGCTCGCTCGCTACGCTCGCTCGCCAAAATAGAAATAACACCGCTTTTAATAATCACGTCCCTGACATGGAACAATGAACCCAAGTTTTACATGTATGTACCATATTTTCCCTATAAAAGAG
Source organism: Strongylocentrotus droebachiensis (assembly GCA_035222895.1). Taxonomy (NCBI): domain Eukaryota; kingdom Metazoa; phylum Echinodermata; class Echinoidea; order Camarodonta; family Strongylocentrotidae; genus Strongylocentrotus; species Strongylocentrotus droebachiensis. The sequence continues at coordinate 43,430 of JAVYIG010003768.1, read as the reverse complement.
AAGTGATTTTTTTCGCTCGCTCGCTACGCTCGCGAGCTCGTGGAATTATGTGCCCACCACTAACCTGCTACAATATCATTAAAAAGAGAAATGTAGGGGGTTGCCTGCCCGCCAAAATGGGATTGACATTGCCTTAAACACGATTGTGCCCGCCCCCGACCTGCAACAATGAAACAAATTTTATATAGCAATTCATTGAGAGAAAGATGTATTTTGGCTCGCTAGCTAAAATGGGTATAAAATCACCCTAAACACAATATTGTTCCCGCGCCCTGCATGGGACAATTGAACCAAGTTTAAGTGGCAATTATTAAAAAAGAAGTGATTTTTTTTCTTGCTCGCTACGCTCCTTTGCAAAAAATGGAATTAACGTCGCTAACAAGTGAATGTTCCCACCCCCAACTTGCAACAATACCAGTTTATATACCAAACGTTACTTAAAGATTTTTGTTTGCTCGCTCGCTCGCCAGAAGTGAAAATTAGCATCGCCTTTTTTGTTTGTTTCGGTCGCTTGCCCCCCCTGACGGAGTACCCCAGGTACGCCACTGCACAAGGATCTGTGATAATTACATACAGTATGAATATTTCTCAAATATTTGCCATTTGCGATTACAATACCTTTTCGCAGGGGGAATATTCCTGCAAAATCAAAGCCTTATAAATACTACATAAACACACAGATTGTCCAATTAGAAGTTTCTCTCATGACATTCACTTTAAAAGGCCTACATCTGGAATACTGGCGCTAATATTCAGAATCACACTACAGTGCAACCTGTCTTTAAGGACCACCCAATGGGAGACAAGAAAAGTGGTATTTATAGGCAGGTGGTCCTGAAGTACAGGTTCCTTTAGTACTGTAAATCTCCGTGTATAAGGCGCACTTTTTTGCCGCCGAAAAATATTGAAAGTCGGGGGTGCGTCTTATACACAGGTACAGAATTTTTTAATTTTTTTTTAAAATAATTTTTTTATAGTTTCGATTTATGGCGCTATGCCTGGCAATGTCTCCCAGTTCAGTAATCAGTGTGTTGACTCACCACTCGGAAACTACAACAACACTCAAATTTGTCTGTCATCTTGGTTTGAAAGTAATCTTTCTAATAGATCTCAATATGTAGTTTATAATAATAATTCCTCAATTTTTTTTTCTATAACAAATAGTGTACCATAGGTACTCTATTGTTTTTAATTTTACATTAATGATCTTACACATTCTTCTAAAAACGACATTGTTACTATTATTTGAGACAAGTTCACGAGCACAAAACAGTGCCTTCAACTGCACCTTGTATGAGATTTACGGTACATGTTTCAATGAGAAATCATTTTGAAGGGAAACAAAAATATGGTCTTTCTATACAGGTGGTCACTAAAGCAGGTTTGACTACAGGTACATAACTTCTAGCCCTAACTTTTCACAAAAAACTATTGTTTATGCTACTAATGAGCATCTTCTGAGCACTGCACAAACCAAATTTCATGAAGATAGCTGCGGTGTAAATGCTACCAAGGAACATCTATGAAGTACAGCAATAAGGTTAATCAGGGAGGTCACCATGGCAGAGGGCCATTTACAACAACACTACACCTAGAACCCTAAGATGCAGATTGAAAGGTCACTGAAGATAATCTGATTCTATTGTGCATACTACTAATGAGCATCTCATGAGTACTGCACAAATCAAATTTAACAAATATAGCTACGGTGTGAATGCTACCAAGGGGCATCTACGGAGTACAGCAATAAGGTAATCAGAGAGGTCACAATCACTGAGGGCCATTTACAACAACACTACACCTAGAACCCTAAGATGCAGATTGAAAGGTCACTGAAGATAAACTGATTCTATTGTGCATGCTACTAATGAGAATCTTCCAAGTACTGCCCAAATCAAATTTCACAAAGATAGCTGTGGTGTGAACACTACCAAGGAGCATCTATGGAGTACAGCAATAAGATAATCAGAGAGGTCGCCATCACTGAGGGTCATTTACAACAACCCTCCACCTAGAACCCTATAAAGACGTACATGTAGATTGGAGGTCATTGAAGATAAACTGATTCTAGTGCATGCTACTTATAAGCATCTCCCGAGTACTGCACAAATCAAATTTCACAAAGATAGCTGCGGTGTGAATGCTACCAAGGATAATCAGAGAGGTCATCATCACCGAGGGACATTTACAATGCTACACCTAGAACCCTAAGATGCAGATTGAAAGGTCACTGAAGATAAACACTGTCTAAATATCAGTACATCAAATCACTCCTCTTTCACATACCAAAACAAACTCGCTATGTCTTGAATTATCGGCAGTGACATTTAATTCACTGGTTGGGGGTAATAAATGGCTTTGTTTTTCTGTGCGCGCTGAGGCCCCTCATCTATTTATGTAGCTAGAGTACATGTACCTAATGTAAACAACTGATTCTATATGCAGCATGTTCAGTTATCACACAGAAACTAATACAGTTAACAACTAAATTATTCATACCCTTACCAAGTTTTGTTGTTCTTTCTACGTATGTGCAAAATTGATTCGTGCCAATTTTCGTTCTTGAGAATGTGACATATATTCAAGTTTACATCGTAAGTATTCAACAAAGGCCCTTATTTATCCAGTTCACCTTTCATAGTTTCATTCTTGAGTTACAAAAAACAAAAACAATATCGAATTCACAAGGGGTATGAATAATTCAGTTAATAACTGTACATGTATAATTGTATATGCTGCAATGAGTTGAATAAAAACATGGGATTCATTTAAATGTAATTGGATTTGGGGTTTTACACTGTATGTGACAAGGAATCTAGTGAAACTGAACAGAGAGTCAATACACGTTTGATCATACGTGAAGTCTATGTCATTACTGATCTGTTTGAAGAAGAAAAAAATGTTCCATAAATTTGAACTAACTTCATATTCATTTTCAACTGACCGATCATATCTGTTTTGTTCTTATTTAAGAAACTTCATTTTTATTTTCAATTAAAAATAATAGATGAATATACCCCCCCCCCCCCCAAAAAAAAAAAAAAAATGGTTTCTTTAAAATTGATTTACAGCTCCCGAATAGATCACAGCTTTGAATTTCATCATGTAATAGCTACATACATGTACATGTATAACTTGTCTGGGAAGCATGACACTCTATTGTACATGTAATAACCTAACAATTTAACTGCATACTGCAACATGTTATGGCACTTGAACTAAATCAATTTGAAAATTAGACCAAAAGCTGGTAAACAATATAAGAGAAAGTTTATATGCATTATTAAACTGAAATGTTACAGGTGTATTGCACAGCAAGGCTGTGCAATTGAAATGATACTAGAAATGACCAAGGCAGCCTGAACACAGACATAAGTCATTTCTCCCATGATTATGAAAAGCTTTGCACATATGACGTTGTGTAATATTAGCGTACTCACCCTAAAGCAGAAGTCCTCGTACCATTTGGGGTTTAGAGTCTGTATAGATAGGATAACAAATAGGAAATACATTATGTTCATAACATGTCTTTTTAAACTCATAGTATGAAAGAATAAATCTAGGTTTGCTTATAATATACACTAAAAATATTTCATACAAATAAAGAAACAAATTTGTAAATTATTTAATGTGCCCCTCCTCCCTCGAAATCCAAGTGGCATACAAAAGTACACAACCCAAAACATGTACCCTGCCCTTTCTTTTATATTTTAGAACCCATGAAAGGTGCCTAAATAATGTGCACTTTTCAATCTGCTTTGTTTGGTTTTCTGACTTTTGGCTTCCTTCCATATCCGGCATCCTACAGCACTGAATCCTATTGGTACTTCATATATTGAAAACCAAATCCTTTCCAACATAAAAAGTGGGGCTTGAGATTATCGTGTCTTAACAGGAAAATTGCTATGTATATGTATAAATACAGAAGTGCCTCTTGGTGTGATTGTGTTGAATGGAAAGTGGAAATGATGTGAATTCAGTGGTTCACATTAATGTGTTTTATCCCCGTTAAGTAGGAAAGAACAGGTGACCACACATGTATGACCTATTTGATCAGGTAATCCTGGATGAATTTCCTGATTTTTCCGCCTGATGGAGTTTCAAAAATTGAGCGATCATCATTTAAACCTACTGTATTTCCAGTTTTAAATGGCTTAATAGCCAATCAGACTGCGGATATACGCTCTTGAATCTGTTATTTTCAGTCCTATTACATCCCTCTTGAGACAGTTTCCTCATACCATTACTACTAACCGTGTACATGTTGTAGATTTGTAATCGGGGAATCCCCTGCAATTACCTTACCTTCTTAATTGTCCTTGTCTGGACAGTTGATATATTGCCGTCGTCCCTGTCTCCTCTGTACAACTTTATTCTCACATATGGGTCACTACATTGGGATCAAACATAAATAATATTTAAAAGGTATAGGGTACATGCTCGTTTCTTTTCAACCAATATGATATTTTGGCAATTTCAACAATCAAAGGGCCTGCAGGTATTGTGGCTAGGTGGCCGGTGGGAGACCGCTCGGGTATCGGTGGGTCATCGGTCGGTCATTGCCGGGACGCCGCCAGGAGAAGCTCTCCGATTTTGCCCAGTTTTGACCTAAAATCGACCGGCAACCGATGGGAAATCAACAGGGCACCGCCCAGGCAACGCTGGGGCTCTACAGCCTGCTTGACTTCTCCAAAAAATCGTTGGGCGATACCTAAATTCCAGCGGCGACCGAGCAGGCTACTAATCGGTCGGTCGCTGCCCTGATTTGTGACCATAGCTTTAATTATGTTGCATATATATTTGTAATATTTATCCTAGACAAATATCAACATTTTGCTTCATGTTCAAGTTCCTGCTGATCTGACATTTGCTCTAGTGAATTGGGATTTAGCCTTAGATTAGGTTTAGGATTAGGTTTAGCATTATGTTTATGTATATGTATAGTGTTGGGCCCAGGGTCGAAATCCTTTAATTAAAATAAAAGCTAAAAAAACAAACTTATACCGTAATTAAAAAATTATGAACTACACTGTACATGTACATGTACATGTGTACACAGTACATGAAGCTCTTTAATGCACATTTTTATATACTGGCCTGATTTTAAGTACCGTAAGAGTATTTAATCACGAAATCACTTTTAATTAATTAATTATCAGTTCTTTTTTTTGAGGCCCTGAAAAAAAATCAGTAAATTATAATATGAGTGAGTTAACCATACGGTCACATACATGTTACATTAAAATGCCTTTACAATGACCGACACTCAGCAATACATATCAGCCCACTCAAAATAAATATCTGCAACTGCTTTGTTTTTTACACATATCCCAGAACAAAATGACACTGCGATAGATTTTAAATAAATTTGTTAAAATTAGACAATTAGGACAGACTGAAATCTAATCTGGATAATGGTCCAGATACATGTACAAAATTGTACATGTACATATGTACTGCATGTAGGAAAATTTATTTTCAAACAATAATTCAGCGAATGGATGACAATGAGGATTTTAGCATAATCTTACAGTGTTACATGTATGACTGAATCCTTATCCCATGAAATTATTCTCTTTTTGGGTGGGGGGGGGGGGGGGGAGGTAGGGAGACATAGAGTTCAACTTTGGGGGCGTTTACATGTACATGTATGTCTCTAGAGCCTGTTACAGTAGAGCCCTGAAGGAACATAGTCAAGATGTGCATTTCTTACAAACTGATTAGATATGATTATTTTTATTCACAAATACAATCATCCTCTTAAAACTGACAAGCTGATATCACACAGCTATCAATTTACTGAACTGACTTCCCTATAAACTCAGCATGAATGTATGGTAGTGGAACAACAAAAATATAAATTAGAATTCATTACAGACCATGTGAGCAGTGTACTTATTAATATTACAAGACCATGGTTCATGTACATGACAACCTCACTTCCTCAACCCTGACCCACTTTATTAGTTGGATGTATGCCGAAGATCCAATTATATGATAATACAGATTGTGTGAAATTAAGTATCTAAAAGTGTACAGTTGTGGTTACACTTACTGTATGTAAAAAAAAAATAATGGCACACATTTTTTTCCCTCTCTGTACACAGAACTGAATGAAATATCAATAACTTATGATAGTGAAAAAAAAATTAAAAGAAAAATGAAATCATGATTACTTCTACATGTACTGTACATCACATAATCTTGATCAAGTCTTATCACTCAAAAAGAGGAAATATCAAACAAATAAAATCTGCATGTCTTATGGCTCCCAACAGACAAAACTTCAGCTACCTGGTACTAAAATATATAATCTATGAGACTGACAATACTTCCAAAAGAAATGCTAAATGAGAACCACCATACATACCTTGCACCAAATATATCCTTTTTAGCTAGGTCTTTTCCTTCTATTACTCTCACTTTCAAGATCCGAGTAGTTCCAGGGGCCTCTCCCTATAAAAAAAGAGGAAAAAAGAAGAGCATTTTATCAAGAACTATAAGATGGTGGTCCAGAAACAAAAATTCAAACATGTAAATTGGATTTTCTGGAAGGAGTAAACAAAGCATAAAGTGTACTTTGTGGACTCGCTGTACGGCTTTTTAACGGCTCTAGGGTTCTTACATGTAGATGCACTCTGGTGCAATCAGATCCATAATTTGAAGCATTTTTTCAAATAAATTTTACAACTGTTTATTTCATTTTTTGTTGTTTTAAGAATGAATATTAAGTGGTGGGTGATTTTCAAACCTGTACAATCAAAATTCAGACACATGTATCCGATTTTCAGACCTGTAAAATAAATGTTCCTACCTGTCCTTGTTACTTGTCTAAACCCCTTGTGGACCACCCTGCTATTATTAGAAAACATATTTTTGCTTAGAACATTTTTGTAAAGCCGGGCTAATACAAGTTTTGACATTTTGATGTTGTTGTTCAGTAGGAGTTCAGCAATGTTTTCATACGTACAGTATTGCGTACTATGGTACCCTGCAAGCAGACAATTTTTGCAAACAAGAAACTTTATCCAAACGCAAATATTTCATGTTGTGATTCAGTCTATTCAATAATTTACGGCGTTGAAGTTATGCAAATCTCTACCACTTGTAAAATTAACAAAAATGTTATTGTTAAGGGGAGGTGTCACTTGACTCTCAATTCAAGGGTCAGGTTCGAATCCTACCCTGGCACTAATGTCCTTTGGCACGACATTAATCCACTTTTGCCACTCTCTACCCAGGTGTAAATGTGCCATAGCGCTACATAAGTGGCTGCAAGCTAAGACCGGGGTAATTGTTCGACAGGGAAAAAGTTATTAAACAAATTTGGGGGGCTACCAGTACTTTTAAAGCTTGCTTGCATGTAAATAATACTCTTTAATCTGTTTTGCATTGAACTCTATGCAAAAAAATTGGGGCTCTTTTATGACTTATCAGTAGTCTAAGACAAAATATGAATGTATGAACTATGATGCTCATCTAATTTTGACAAACAATCTTGAGCTTGGCTTGCACTGCACTGCAGTTTAATTTTCAACTCAACTTCAGACTGACCGAGTTCATTATTAGTATCAGGTGAACATGCTGAAGTTGAGGAAGTTTGCCTAGATCTACAACACACTGAACCACACGTACACTACTTTGGTTTTGAGGTTGAGCAGAAGTCAACAGTGGACATGCATAGTATACGACAGCACTTTGCATTGCATTGCATTGGACATGATCCCCCGAGCCCGTCCGCCGATACCCTGTTGTGTCTGGCACCTCAGCCGCAGCGCTGGACGAGTTAGACCTGTGTGCGGTGGGCTAGATATCTAGCTACGCGCGTTGACTACCGGAATTTCATGGCGAAGGCATATAAACTTATCTAAGCTACTGATTTTGCAATAAAAAGCCATATATATTGCTCTACCCAGTACATCATGAACTTACCTGAATTTCAGGGAGACCATATATTGTTGCCATGTACAAATAGTATCTGTTGCAAGTATGTTGATATTTTTGACAATCTTTTTTCCCGTTCGTCCCACCTTCACTTTACATTAGCTGATTCTATAAATAACCCGAAGAAAGATCAAGAGCGTTCGCCTGCCCTCAACGACAAGGTCCCTATTAGAGACAAAATAGACACCACATCACAGCAGAACCCACATAATATGGAAAAGAAAATCAATTACAATTTAAAATTATTAAAATGCACTAATTGTAATACAACATGAAGGATAAATAATTATAAAATTAAATCTGAACTAATGCATGTGAGTATGAGATTTGTTATGCTGGTCAGCCTCAGAGGGGGATATAGGCTCCGAGGCCGATGGAGCGCGCCTCGAGTATTGCGAAATCGGATGAATCATCATGAATATGAAAGATCTGTAAATTTCCCGGGAAATTTCCATTCACTTTACTTTTCTTTATTTTAATCCAGTAATGCTATATGACAATGCCTGTTCACCGATCGTAGATGTCTTCTTCAGTGATTATACATTATTTTTAGGTCGATTTAACCAATCAGCCAACTTTGTTACCTCCATACGTCATTTTCTTCTGTCTCGCTCTGATTTCGAGTTCTTTATAACACTGAGCAAAAAGAAAACAATTCAAAATAACAACAAAACTACAAAGGTGAAATTGTTATTATTATTATTATTTGTTTGCAACCGTCTGTCTAGAGAGACAAATGAAGTTTTGATTTATAAAGTCTGTCACGTATATGGTTAAAGTTTATTTGCACCGCCCGGGACCTGCACCTCCTGTTGTGGCTGTACAGTCCTTTTCTTGAAAGACACACCTTCTGTCAGTTGATGCAGCTAGGTGACAGTTTAATATGCTTTGCCGTTATAGTGCTATCACAGCTAATGTAAGCATTTTATGTCTATTTCCTTCATTTTTCCTTTAATTTGTCTTTCTATCGCTCATCTGCATACCTATGTCGCCATTGGTCACAATCCTTCATGTCCCTCTAATATAGTGGTGAAGTGTGACGTCATTAATAATCTATTTTTGAGATTTCTCAATTTTTTTCTTAATTTTCTGAAAGAGCATAAAAAATAATGTCCAAATGTCGAAAACCAATTGAATATGTTAAGTTTTGAGTGAGATATGACCATCTGAATAAATATATTTCCTATCAGGAACTCAGACATGCTCTGGCTTCTAATGGTACTTTTCAGGTACTAGGAGAAGCGCCCCTTTTCACCTCTGATAAAACCCTTTTAACAATGAAACATTCCTCCTTCCTTTTCTAATCAAGAACCTATCCCTTCACATTTCACTTCTTATAAATGATCCTATCATAATCTGATGGGTGCCTCTTTTCCGTCGACAATCCCATTTCTCATTCTCATAAGTGCCCTTTTCATCCCTGGTTTTGTTGGTGCCGCCCCCCCCCACAATTTGGAATTCGCTCCGCCGCCTCTGCCGCTACTAGTACTCAAGCGCGTAGCCAGGATTTCATTAATAGGGGTGGGGGCGGTAGTGAGCACGCGAAGCGTGGGAATCACTTCTTGAAGAGCGCGCGAAGCGCAGAAGCTTTAAAAGAAGACGATTCGTTGTACCTTTCTCGACTCATAATCCTTGTCTGGATTCAGTCAGCCCCTCCTGCGCAAAGCGCGGAAGCTTTGACGTTTCATTAAATTATTAGAGAAAGAAGACGATTCGTTGTACCTTTCTCGACTCATAATCCTTGGCTGAAGATGCAGTCCGCCCTCCTGCGCATAGCGCGGGAGCTTTGACGTATTATTTGACAAAGAAGACGATTCGTTGTACTTTTCTCGACTCTTAATCCTTATCTGTATTCAGTCCCCATCCCGCAAGCTTTGACGTTTCATTAATTTATTAGAGAAAGGAGACGATACGATGTACCGTTCTCCTTATCTGAATTCAGTTTCCTCCCCTCCCGCGCAAAGCGCGGAAACTTTGATGTTTCATTATATTATTAGAGAAAGAAGACGACTCGAAGTACCGTTCCCGACTCAGTTAATTAATCCAGTTCCCCCCTCCTCCCTCCTCCTGCGCGAAGCGCGGAAGCTTTGACGTATTATTAGACAAAGAAGACGATTCGTTGTACCTTTCCCGACCCTTAATTGTATTCAGTCCCCCTCTTTCGAAGCGCGGAAGCTTTGACGTTTCATTAAAATATTAGAGAAAGAAAACGATTCGTTAATTGCCTGTTCCGTTCTCGACTCTTAATCCTTAATTTGAACTCAATTTCCCCCTTTCCGCGCAAAATGCGGAAGCTTTCACGTTTCATTAAATTATAAGAGAAAGAAGACGATTCGTTGTACCGCTCTCGACTCCTTTTCCCTTTTTCTTCCAACGTCCTCTTACTTCTTTTCTTCACTTTCTCTCTCTTTTTTGTGTGATTATTTCACGTTAAAACACTGCGTTTTAAACTCTCTCATAATGGCCCTTTTTTGTGTACTAAACAAAAAACACAATTAAAACATCTTCCATATGTCTGCGTACAGGCGCGTACGCAGGGGGGGGGGTAGGAGACCTAAAGAAGATGACCTAAAGAAGATGACCTCACCCCCCCCCCCCAAACGGAACGGAATGTCGATGGGTCAAAATTTCTAATTTCGGGACCCCCAAAACAAAACAAAATATGTCCTCTTTCCCCCCCCCCGCTTTTTCAGCGGCTTGCTGAGTCGTTGCGATTATTTGGGGAACCCCCCACCCAAAAAAAAGTGTCCTCTTACCACCCCCCCCCCCTTGAAAAAATCCTGCGTACGCCACTGTTTGCGTAGTTTTACGTGCAGTTGTTTTTTAATGTTTTATAACGATCATCTTCATACTATATCCACGTAGAGGCAAGAGTCCAACTATTGTTTGATCACCTAAGCGTGCTTTTCTATCCCATCATGCAGTTTCAGAGTTCATTTTGCATATCCTGTTTCAACCATGGAAGCTATACATCATGCGAAAAACCTTCTCCGGAAGGAGCTGAAGAAACGACTGAAATCTCTTTCTGAGCCGGAGAAAGTCAGACAGTCTCTTTATATAACGCAAAAGGTTAGTAAATTGATGTACCTTGCTGACATTTTGGGAGAAGAGGCATGCATTTTACATGAGAGTTGTAGCAGACGACGCATTGTGATGCTTCAGTCCCAGCTGCTGCAAATCATGACATTTGTCCAGCAAATGCAACGCGGAGCTGAGACTTAGTGACGTGAGAGAAGTACATGTAGGCCTACTTGAAACTGAAGCTCGGATCGTAAGGTGGCGATAGACTACGTAGTCATGAAATACATACAGACTTGTACCATAGTGAGAGAATGGCGACGTATAATCTAGGTCTATATTCAAATATGTTGTGGCAGATCGAGCTATCAAACTATTTAAAAATTAATTTACAAGAAAAACTGTGATAACGCCATTACGAACGTGTAGATGTCGCACAGTTTAAGTTTTTCCTTCATAATCATTTTGCCTTCGGCGTAGACTAGAAGGGATGAGATTGACGGCAGTGAGAGTTTAACACGGCTTGCAAGATTTTCAACATGGATGTCGATTTTGACCCATAATTTCTTTAAAAGGGACCATTAAACGGATTATTTCAATCAAGTTAGTAAGTGGAACCGATGTATTATAGCCTAGGCCTAATTGAAATTTGGATATGCACGAGGTAAAATGACATTTTGGGGGATTTTGGGGGCATAACAATACGGCCGTGGCAAGTTTGTCATGTTTGTGGGAGGGGCCTAACGGCTAAAATCTAGCCGTGATATCTTCAACGTGTGGTGGTATAGGCAGTCGTTCAGTCTCTATAACCGAGGTCTAGTGGAGCCAGACGTAGTCTCACTCTCAGTGGAACAACCGACGATTATAGAGACTGAAGCTTTCGGTCTAGTTCAAGAACAGAACGATACACATTTGTTTAATATTTTCTTATTCTAATACATGTTTGTAATATTCATGTTTATGGTTACAAGTACAAGTATTTTGATTTTGGTTGGATTGGTCTTATAAATTTTCTCAACATTTTTGTTGATATGTGATAAATGTTTTGTTTAATATAATTGTACTTAAACTTTGATAGAGTCACTTTTCTGTTTTGATTCATTGTAATTATATCTTTTTAAAGTTGTATTGTGTTTGGTATAGTTGTAGATTTACTTATAATTTTGTAATAGTTATGTGTATGTTTTCATGTAGTTATATGTATGTTTTTATGTAGTTATACTTATGTTTTGAAATAAAAGTTTTTCTTAGATGGCTATATGTTACAGGATAAGTGTACTTCACTTATGTTTTGATAAAAAGCTGTCCTTTTAGCTGTTTTGTTAAGGGCACAGAGAGACTTCCTAATCTATTTTGCGCTTTTAAAGTATATTATTACCCATGTTTTTACATGATTGTATTACACATGTTTATAGTGGATGGCTCACCCTTATACAGTATTAGAAAAGCGAGAGAATATGATTCTACCTGACTATGAAGAAGAAGGTGTATTTATGTTTTTACGTTCAAATTTTGTTATAATTATGTGTTGTTGTACATGTACTTGGTGTAGTTATTTATGCTTTGATGTACTTACGTTTTAATACCTTGATCTTAATAAAATTTTACTTGATGATATTGTCTGTCCAGGGACAAAAGGGCGATCATTCTGTGTTGAAGTATATGACTTAATTCCCTTCTGGCACCAAACATATAATAGATTTATACACTTGTACTTATCTTTTTGTAAAGTTGATGGAACACCCTGCTTACCAGAAAAGCCAGCGAATATCAGTCTACCTAGCCATGAAGAAGGAAGAAGTGGACACCGACGGAATCCTCCAGAAGATGTTCTCCCAGAACAAGCTGTGCTACATCCCTCAGTACATCGGACCCAAGATGAACATGATAAAGATGTCTTCCATGGAGGACTACGAGGCTCTCCCGGAGACGAAGTGGAAGATCAAGCAGCCAGCCGATGACGATGTGAGAGAAGATGCGCTGAAAACAGGTAAGATGATCTCTAGCTCACAATCGACGGCTTATTTTGAAATTGAAATCTATCGGAATGCTTTCAGCTAGGCAACACAATGTTTAGTATTGTGGCGTAACCGGGCTCTGCCGGGGTAGCGTTCTGCCTTGCAGTCTCTCAAAACCCGGTTCACGCTCTCGACAATCAAATATATCTCTCAGTGGGCTCTCACAAAAGTATATCGTGTAAGAATAACGTGGACTAGCTCTCATTCACTTACTCCCGCAATCACTGAATGTCTGACAGGAACTCAAGAAACGACACTTGCACAGTATATCTGCAGTTCAAGTAACTTTACTCGTTCCTGGTAACGGATCGACCTGTCGCAACGACAGGTCAACACAAAACTGACTGACATCTCACGATGTCCACATATATATTTCACAATTAACTATAACGCCCTCTACGTCTGACTAAATTACTGGACTAGTTATGCTACAGTATTCTCTTTTAACTTCATTTTTTGACTGTGAGAGAATATGTGCCAAAAACAGGTAAGATGATGTCTGGCTCACAAAGTATGGCTTATTTTGAAAAGTGAAATCTACCAAAATGCTATCAGCTGGGCAACACAATGTATTCTTTTATTTTCATTTTCGTGAGAGGTAAGTCACCGACTGTGTGAGAAGATGTGCTAGGTAAGATCATCTCTGGCTCACGAAGGTATGGCGCATTATGAAAGTGAAATCTATCAGAATGCTATCAGCTAGGCAACACAACGTATTCTCTTTCAATTTATTTTTCATGAGAGGTAATTCACCTATTGGTTACTTCCAAATTATCAGGTCTTCCCATACAAGTTGGGGCTTTGATTCTTGTAATTCATTACCCTTTTACAGTTTGCAAAAAAAAAAAAAGTTTCTGTGGTTCCATAAAATGAAATATGTATAATTTTAGGGATTAATAAGAAACAAAATTGGGTAGGTGTTTTCAAATTTTTCCCTAGGATTGATATAGATTATAGACCCGATTACTTTTGTCCTGCATGAGGGATAAAAGTGAAAAGGGTCCACACCATTTCTTAGAAAGAAAATATGTAAAAACACTACCGTATTCCAATTTTTGTTCCTATACCGTGATTGTTTCTATGTGCCGTCGCGACACTCGAATCGCGAATCATGTGTCCCACACTATGGTGACGTATCCACTAGATCCACGACACCTCTATATAATCACACTTTTTACATGATAGTAACTGTATTATTGCTGGCCTCCACTAACCAAAGCCAGATTATAGAATTGAAAAGCATAAGCTACGTTATACAATTCAATTATTAATAGCAACTGTACGTGTTCTGCACAAAGTAAGAATTTGTTGAAACAAACCTTTAGCTACTTGTAAATACCATTTGCAATTCAGGCTACTAGTACATAACAAAGTCCAACTAACTATAAAAATATAAGCACAAATCAAATATCACTGTCATATAATGATATATTCTTAACTTTTTGTCAATATTTAGGAGGGTTGGATCTGATTATTATTCCTGGTCTTGGATTCAGCAAAGAAGGGCACCGTCTTGGGAGAGGGAAGGGGTACTACGACATCTACCAAAACCGATGCGTTGAGGAGACGGGCCTCAAACCAGTCACCATCGCACTGGCCTTCAAGGAGCAGATTTGTGAGAGTGTTCCCATCACAGAGAATGATGTCACAATAGACTATGTACTGTATGGAGACATGGACGACTGATTAGTTTCATGAAGCTTCAAGGTAATAGACCAGTTCACGGTTAGCACATGTCCCAAAACGACCCAAATGACCCTGAATATCCACAGATCTTCAAACAATGAAGAGGTCCCACTTTGTACATTTTGAAATGATCACTCCTGCAGCGATGGAGGTGTTACACAAATAATCTTTGTTTCCCCTTTTCAAAGAATACTTCCACCTGTGTATCATGGAGTGCACTGCTTGTGCATAAATGAATAATGATCACATAACTTTCATTAGCATGTCTGCGTGTATTTCACAATTTAAGGTCTGCAATGACTTTTATCTGCTCGTGCTCAAGACTGCAACCGTGAACTGGCTTATTGAAGGTATAAACTTACAGTATTATGATTATTGAAATTCAAACACAGATGAGGGGTGGCTCAGGTTTAAAAAAAATTGATAACAGAAATTGACCCCTTATTTCTCTTATTGCTGTAAGTCCAAGTGATTTTCTTGGTTCACACGGCAGATCAAATATATGCCTGTATTGTTTTACATAGAGTTAACACCCTTGCGGTTCTATACAGATGATATGGTTTTGTCATATTTTGTAATTTTGCGATCAGATTTGTCTGTTTGGAGCTAAAAGGAGTTAACATCCTTCTAGCTTCAAACAGATTATCACTCTGCTGATTGTGTCAGTACTATTGGGGTTTCATCTGTACTTCTGTTTACTTTTTGGTCTGAGATTTGAACATAGCGACATGTCCAAACTTTCCCTGTAATTTGCAACAATCACACCATAGAATTTGTAGAATAAAAGCCTGAGGTGTATACTGGTCACTATCACTAAATTTCTTTCCCTCCTGCATGAGGGAAATAGCTTTGTGAAGTAGATCTACTTTGCATAATTATTTTTTTCACAAAAAAAAGGATTTGTAAAGAATTTTGCAATGTTCTACTGATTTTTAATTAATAATCTACCTTTGTGAATATTTCATTTAGATACTATCATGAGGAGTAATATACAAATGGTGATATATTTTGTTGTTGTTGCAATCTTGTGCATATGAATGAAGACATTAATGAGGTTGGGCAACTCCTAGGTATTCTGTCCCATACATTACTACTTGGAACTTGGTTGTTGTTCCTCCAAAAGATTCCTAGTGGAATTTAAACTTAATCTCAAATTTTAAGGTGACAACAATGCTATAACTTGGATCGGGGCTATGTCTCATAAAACTCTTCATCAATAACAAATTATCAATTTATAGGACAAATTTGCTCTCAGCCAATCAAATGCCATGATTTCAGTAGCTTATAACAGTTATTGTATAAGGCACCAAATGGACTTGCCCAGTTATCTTTCATGGGTATTTTCAGAGTGTGTGATTGTATTTCTAAAGGTAGGAAGTAATCCACTGTGTTTCAGTATAAGTAAAGTATCAAATAAAATTGTAAGTAATTAGATATGACAAAAGAAACTTTAACACTAAATATTATTCCATATTTAAATGTGTTTAACATGATGAGCCTTTATGGAGACTGCCTTAAATCATATATACAAGAAATTTATGTCATATAGCTAGGATGATAGCAATAATTCTATTCACGATAATTATGTCTAAAATCATATTTTCAATGTTTTAATATCCTTTTCTATCTCTTTGAGTTGCATGTATAGTATACAATACAACATAGTGAGTGATTTCAAGGTAGGTGTCGAAAGCTGGTCTTGGTGTTGTAAGATTTGATTGATTTTCAAAACTGTGAAGGAATCACATCAAGAGGCTCAGTAAACATTGTATTGTACTACTTGAAAGTCAAGTTCTTTCAGCAATGATTGCTCTCATATGTCTATTAGTCTGGTGAAAGAATTTTGAAGTTATGTTAAATATGTAAAGAAGTTACCTCAATGCTTATTGTACTAAAGGCAACTTGTGATTAAGATGCAACTTCAGAAATCAAACACAGTCCTAATTATTCTCTATTACATGTAGTTGAAAGTCAAGTTGTGTTTAATTACTGGTGCCGTGTGCATAAAAAAACTTAACAAATTCCAAACCAAGTCCTAAATTTAAGATTCTGCATTAGACAAAAATCAACTTGTGTTTAATTTTGGACAACTGTTACGTAAGATGCTCTATATCTCTTGACTGAAATTTATGAGCAGTGGTAGATTGGAATTAAAATTACTGTTTCCATGATAAACTTTTGAATACTGTTATTTTTATGTATGTAATAACAGAGGATGGACGAAGTCTAATGTCATGTTTTATAATAATATTAAATGCAATAAAATTGAAATACTATGAGAAACAATCATTATGAAACACATGCTCATCAAAATGATCATGTTTATATGGTTTTATTCATCATGTAATGTACAAGAATATGAGGTTTTTATGAGATTGCATTAACATAACAACATTCAAAGTAAAGAAGATATTTGAATAAAACATTAAAAATGATGAACTTTGCTTTTATCTATCGTAAACAACATTGTTAGCCAAAAATTGGTCCATATGAATATTCAAAGTTCTACGAACTACCCACACTCTAAGAGTTATTTGCTTATCTGCAAGGATAGGGGATATGACAGCAAGAGAGCGAAAGAGGGGGAGGGAGAGAGAAAGAGAAATATATGGAGGGAAAACGAGGGGAGGCAATATAGTGACAGCGGTAAGAGCAAACAAGACACTCTACTTTAAAAGCTAAAAGACAAGGCTATTTTACAATGATGGTGGCAGGTATTTTGTTGCACACTACATTGTTAAAAAATAGATAAAAAGTGAACCTATGTAAAAGATACAAATATAACAAGATTCATGTTCTCATTTTAAGCAAAACATGTATTTCAATATAACCATGAAACCCTTTCATGCTATAACATAACCACTCGAATATGACAGGTTGATTGCAAAATATTTTTATTTTAGTTATATCTGCTAAAGAATACTACATTTCAGCTGAAATGGAAAGACTTCATATGAAAGACCATGCAATAAATTCCATACTTTCTTTTCATCAGGTATGCTTGTCAAATAGAATCATTTTTAAAAATCTGGATGTTGATTTATAAAGTACCGAAGTGTGACGTCATACTGGGCAAGTTGTTAAGGTTGCTGGCTTCAAACAATGTTGTGTTAAACAATGGTGTGGTGATCACACCAGGCATAAATACTAAATTTGCCCTGCTCCAGGCCGTTGCTTGAATGATTTCGAGGTGAACCTCATGTGCATGCTCTTTTGTTTAGAACCAGTTACCTGAACGACGAGCGAATATGACGTTAGCACTTCGGTACTTCATACACCTCAATACTATTTTCGGAATGTACATCTTACATATACATGTAGCAGAATGTTATTATATTATTGTATTGCTGAAGAATGATCATTTCCCTCTTTAACGTCTAGTTTAGTTGTACTTATTTTATTCAGTACTGAAGTAATGATGCTGTCGATGTTATCACTAAATTGTGCTGATATTAATGCTAACTTCCGGTTTGAATGTTACTTTTTTTCAAAATGATTATCTATTAACTATAATCTCTCTCATATACATAATATAATATATGTAGGTGCGTAGGTCATTTCCATTTCATTTGATCCAATAAAATTATTATACTAAAGACATTGAGCTGAACCGTTCAACAATAAAAAATAGGTGAATTCAATGTGAAAGTTCAAAAAACAAGACATGTTTTATGCAAATTTAATTTTTGTGGTAAGTAAATATTACAGAAGACGGGGAAAAGATTAAACGCATCCTTGTAAAGCAAGACAAAATATTAAGGACTGACTTACATATTTAAAAACCCCTCACAAATGCATTACATTTTAGAATTCCATGATAATTTGAGATGAAATTTAGGAGGTTCTATCGATTAAAAATCAAAATGACCGTGGTACATGATCTACCAAAACTATTATCCCCGATTTCTCTTAAAAATACAAACAAACAAATTATTAAATCATTTGATTTGTGACAATTTTCTTATAACATCTAATCACATTTTCGTTCAGTCTTAGAAAATAATATCCATAGTTTGAGTATATTTTTTACCAATGATAAAGTTGGCGAAAGGAGAAAGGTGACAGACTTCTGCAGCACTATTTTCATGAAGAGATATATTTGAATTAAAATTTCTTTCTTTGTCAAAATGACAAAGTAAAAATTGTAAAAAGATAAATTCCGAAGAGGCTTTACCAATACGTCAAAATTACAATGGAACCATTATACTGGCATTCAAGTTCTTGTGTATTTTTGGAATACTTCTAGCATTACTGTTTTCTACAAAAAGCACCGTTTCTAAAGAAAATATTATTCGTGGAAGTTTTGTATTTCCTCGATCAGTATTATAAATTGAGATGTCTGATAATATGCCTATAAACATGATCGCAACTCCATGTACTTTCGAAAAATCAACTTAAAGGCCCACTGTACTACTTGTAGCTACTTGCTCCCTCTATATAGAAAACAATGCCTAATGGTGACCATTGGTCCCTCATGACCCTCTTTTTCATGTTAATTTAGAGCTGAGTTGATGAGACAACCACTTGTCAGTGACCTTCCCGGGTGGTCCAATCCCTCCTAGCTACACTAGTACAGATGGGCTTTAAGTCAATTTCAATGGCCTTGTGCGTCATAATATTGAAATATTCGGGTACTAAGTAATCCGAACATGATTTCTAATTTCATATTTTACAATGGGGTATTGAAATTGTCCTTGAGTTTATTTTTGGAAAATAGTTGCGATCGTGTGCTATAATCATAATTATATTCATAAAAAAATGACACTGTTTGTTATTGAAACAATCAACTGAGGGCTTGTTTAAATGACATTGCAGCGTAGGGCCGAGGTCCAGCAATCGTCTTTTCAATCAGTTTAATCAAGGTTAACTCGTGCCTACAAAATAGGCTTACTTTAAATTTATAGCTTTCTTGCTCTCTTGTACACAGACAAAGTTCAATTCTACACGCGACAATGTCAATAATCGCAATCGATTTATGTCATTCCAGAGACCGAAGATCTCCGAGTTGCAATGATTGTTCTATCTTGTTCTCTGACTCCTGCATCCAATTTATCAATACCATGTCCGAATAGAATTTCCATACGAGGTTATTTCTGTCCATTTTCAGCCTCTCCTTTCTCAATGTTCGATTTACGAGTTCATTTTTTGGCAACCTGACGCCACACCCGTCACGTGACCATTTCGTGATTCATCTGGCCAGGAATACGACGATGAGGATGATGACGAGTGCGAAGACGAGAAAGGCGATGATGGCGAGGAGGATGCATCGCCACCACCGTCGAATCCGCGCCTGCCTCATGACGTGCTCGACCTCTGCTTTGTCGATAGGCCGAGGTGCGATAGGCTCCTGGCCGGTGACTGATTGACGGGGCGTCATGAACGTACTCCCCGAATTGATGGTTGGGGGTAGGTAACTTCGCGGTAATGTGTTCTATGGAAGAAGAAGAAGAAGAAGAAGAAGAAAAAATCATTATCAAGAATCAACATGAATATACTTCGCTTTTAGCATGCGCAAGAAAACTGTCAAAATGCAAGTAAAATATTTTGATAAATGATTGGGAAAGTGCCAAATTCAAATGATTTCTTTTATTAAATTCATGATAAATCAAGTTCGTTTGCGTTATTGTATACAACTATATTGATTAAGTCTTGTAATAGTTTTAGCAAGATTGACCTAAATCCGTAATCATATACGAATTTACCCCTTTTTCTCGTTACATTTAAATTTCGTATTCTAAAAGTATCACAACATAATAATAATAATAATAATATTATTTTTTTTATTTTATAGCGCATTTCATGTCTGACATTTCAATGCGCTTTACATTTTTACAACATATATAATTATATAGAGTATAACACGATCATAAAAGGAAGATGAAACAGAAAAAAAGGAAGTGCTTACAAAGAGACAAATTAGAACATTACTTATCCTTAAATACTATGTTAACGATCAGAGTGATGTTTACATAGCAGATTACAAATTCATAATTCCCTATCTAAATTCATGTATTCATGAGAAAAAGATGTTGTAAGTTCTTTCACTGAAACTAATAGGGTGGTATTCTCGAAAGCGGACTAAGTTAAACCTGGCTTAACTTTAGTCCACCTTTACGAATACCGAAAAAGTTAGTCCATGGTTTAAACTAGGTTTAATCCATGGACTAAAGTTAGTCCGCTTTCGAGAATACCACCCTTAGACTATATTATCATGACTAAAGGAAGAGGTTCTTCATAATCTATTACAGGGGTAAGAAATACAACATTTACCTACCTTCTGTACTCTTGCAGGCATGACTTTTCCATGAGTAGTCTATTAAATGGAAGAAAACAAACCAATGGTATTCGATTTTAAACTTAGTGCCTCAAATAAATTACATAGCTTCGCCGAGTTATTTTGCGTTTCTATATAACGTGCAGATCATATCATCTTCGGCTTTATTAGAATATATTTTGTTTTCTTTTCCTATACTGTACAGAGTTATCAGCATAGAAGACCAAGCTTTATACATTCAAACAATGAAAATTAATACCGTCATCATCATGTCACTTTATAGAAAACTATTTGTCTCAGATGAACGTCAATGGTACCTATAAAGCTCTTCGATTTAATCATGGATTGATTTGACTGTTCGGGAAAATATTTGGTTACTCTGTACATATGATGAGCACAAAATGATTTCATACTAAAAATTGGTAATAAACTAAAGAGTGAATGAATCAGACTGTGATTTCTCTTTTTCATAGATGAATAATAATTAAAAGACATTGTAATGGAAACTCTCTATGCGTATTCAACAGATTTCAAGATGCCAATGAAAACCAACAACACTTAATTTTTGCCTTATTTTTGTGGAATTTGCACGTTATCAATGTTTGCCTCATGGAAGTTTAAATTTCTACTTTTTTTAAATATTGACTCACCACCTGATCCGCCGGGCCTCGTGCACTACTCTTAGGGGGTCCATCACGGTCACCCCTCAGCTGAAAGTTACCCCCGTACGCGATTGGAGGGGGGCTAGGTCCACCCATCGGGTTCCCCATAGGCACGTTCTGAGAGTCAAACAGATACGCGAAAAGAGTCATTGTGTCGTCCAAATAAGTAAAATCACACTCTCGTATGGATATTGGAACAGTACTAACTCACAAAATCCACAGGAAATAATCAGTTCTCCAACTCCAACTCACCAGGGCCCTCCCTGAACTCGCTTACGCCCAGTGTTGAAATCAAAATACTTCACTTTTCGTCAATAACATTCCTCTTTATACTTGGGTACAAATGCATTGGAGGCAAGGGGAGCCTGAAAGGATGTTTAGCTTATATTCAACAGAGAATACCAATGAGATCCTCTACGAATTGAAAGCATGTTTTGTAATCGCTTTGAATCCATTTCAAGAGCTCGTTACGAACAGGATATTGATGCCCTTTTGAGAGATGGTGTTTATGAAGGACTTTCAGAATTCAGACGCCTTTGAAGACACTTTAAAATCAAACATGCATGACCTTACGTTTCTTCGTGTTTAATCCTCTTTATATTTGGGTAAAAGTGCATTGGAGACAAGATGAGCTTGAAAGGATGTATACCTTTTATTGAACTGAAATTACCCATGAAATCTCTTACTAATTGACAGCACGTATTGTAATCGCATTGATTCCATTTCAAGAACTCGTTATACCATACAGACGGTGCACAGCTGGATGCCCTTTTGAGAGATGGTGTCTGAAGGACTTTTAGTCGCTTTTGAAGACATTTAAAATCGAACATGGACGACCTTGCGTTTATTTGTGTCTTCAACAAAGTAGCATTGCATTAAACAAACGTGGACAATAATTGGTTTGATTCGTCGATCTTATTGATTTTTCTATTGATTTATTGGGAGATATTCATAACAAAGTACAATATAATACAAAAGTGGTTGAAACAATACACACAATAATAACACTGTGATTTATCATTGCAAAATGCTTTACACACACTGTCACTGCAAGAAATCTTTCTGTTTTAAAGTCATTGTAAAAGTGGGGTTCTATCTCGAAAGGCCATTGCCCTATACGGTTCTTTCCGTTTTCATTCATTACAAACAAATATGCACTTACTTATAATCGTTTGTTAATATTTTTGAAAGTCTGCAATGTTAGGACTGTTCATCGTGTTTTGCGCCTGTTATCTCTTGTCATGGAATGTGTAAAGTAAAACGTAAACTTAGAAGAGATCAATTAGAACTTTTTAAGTAAAGAGACCAACCTGCGAAACTGAATTGACAGAACCGTTCGGTTGTTGATGATTCAACCTCGTCACACTCCCGTTCGTCGTCGAACCCGACTCGCTCCCTAATCGTTTTCTTCTCAGCTCGCTGGCGTTGACCTCTACCGTACCGTTCTTATCGTAGAGAGGGTTGACTCTCAAAGGCGTCTTCGTTGACGAAGTCGTATCGCCGAAGACCGATGCCATTTTCGCGTCGGCGACATCTTTCTCGCTGAGTTTGTTGAGCTGGACTCGCTGTTCAGAGTAAAACAAGATAATGAATGTTTAAGGTATAATATAATGCCATGAATGGGGATTTCATTGTTAACAATTATTTTTCGTTAAATCTATGATCATGTTCGTATAAACAGCATTGATTTCTGATATTTGCAATATAAGACCGACGTTCCGTTCTCGTATGATGGTAGCCTACTATATGCGCCAGTCATTGTCGCAGTTTAACCAATATTTTGTACCAGCTATGACGTCATTCTCTCATCATACTTTATATCGGAATATTCACATAGTCACATATTTCGATTATACATTTTCCTAATATTGTTTCGTCATTCTATTATCATGGTTGCGACAAGAGTCTTTAAGAGACAACATGGCGTTAACTTGAGTTTTTTTAATGCAGAACTAATGTCCTTTTGGCTTTCAGCAGATGTAATGAAAAAAAAGAGATATTTGAGTTGTGATATGTTTGGAGCCAGAAGGGCAATAACTAATATACATGTACTATTACACAGGGTTAACGCCCTTCTAGCTCTGAATAGACGCGACGTCACCATCTAGCAATTCTTTTCCTGAGCACAATGCGTGCTGAACATCAGTATTCTGTATGAATGTACATTATCATGTTTTGTACTTAAGTTAGAATATTCGTCATTTTTCTTCATACATTTATATCCAAAAATTAACAGACATGCAGGTCCATCTTTTTTTTCCCTACAACATGTAGACTGAGCGAATAAAATCATGGTTACTTCTTTGCATTCAGATGTAATTAAAGTGTATATCATTTGTAATGTCTCATACTGATGAAGAGGAAAAGTGTTGTATGCTTTAATCCACTGTCAATAGATAACCTACACGATTAACTAGGTAACAGAGATTATGCTCGAATACAAAGAGGTTCAGTAACGTTATAAGCCTATGTAGCCAAATTATCAACACATCAATTCTAACGACCCCACTTCGTCTATACGTCGGGTCACGAATAGACAAAAGAGGGTCAAGGGCAAAAGCAAAATGAAATTTTATTCTCTCAAATTTTTTGCACTGCATATTATTTCGCTCAAGTCGTTTTCATGAATAGATTGGTATTCCGACCGCGCCTTGCACGGGAACATAACAATAACGTGTTTCCCTAATTGCCTTGAACCTTATCATAATACACAACGCCTAAATACATATGTACTGAGAGTGCTGGAGATTTTTGGTAAAAAGAATATCGCAAGAAGTTTCTTGATGACACATGACTGTGTCCCAGATACGGTAATTGAAGTCACAGGTATCTCCAACGTGGCATTCACTTCAAGTTATATTTTATCCAATACCATCCACATCTCAAATATCATATTTTCGAAAACTAGTAGCTCTAATAGAGCTTGGATCGGACAAGCATCAAGCAAAATCATACTTGTGATATTCATTATTATGTTCAATTTTATGATCCTTTGTAACTTACGAGGCACAGAATGACAAAATACCTTGGATGTGCTCAACGTTCATCTCGAAGTTTACAGTTTAATTTCACAATCATGAAAGTTCATACAATATCAAGACTTATGAGATGCAGACGACATAAAATTGTTACACTATTCTCTCAATTTTGAACGTGGTTTTCAAACTTTTCAAACACCTCGCATGTCAAATGAAAATTGTTAAGGTGTCATGGAAATAGTGGTTCGTTGACTCTCAATCCAAGGGTTGAGGTTTCGAATTCAAGCCAGCACTACCGTCCTATGGACATATATTGATCCACATTTGCCACTCTCCACCCAGATGTAAATGGGTACCTGGCAATTGATGGGGGTTATAATAATTACAGGGCCAGAAGAAAGAACAAAACTAATACTAGTTTGGCTCCCCTGGGTAAACAAGATCGAATTGTTATTATTAATATTATTACTATTGTTGTTGTTTTTATTGAAAGACTATATAATTGTCAATTGCCAAGAAAGTGATTTGATGACGTGGCGCCTACTATATTTTACTATACACGGCTCAACGAATTCTACTGGCAGAAACCCTACAAGTTCAAACTGTTATTATTCCCTCCATGTCTGAAATGCCACGTAAACCATGATGATATTCGTTGCCGCTACATAGTTTGAAATTTGAATTAATATTATTTCAACCAACTAAGTAAGATGAATTAATAAATATCCCCCCCAATACTCAATTTAAAAGAAACGACACCAACATTAACACTCCTATCTGTCTTTGATAAAAAAAAGTGGAAGATTGCGTTAACGTTATAACATGAATGTGATCCATCGCAAAGAATTACAATTTAATGATTCCATCGCCTTCTACCAGCCTAAAAACCCACAAATTATACTCACAAATAAATCACACCCCTATAATTGACTCGCACTCAAAAAATCATAAAATCCTGTCGATATGTAGACCGTCGTTCGTCATTAATGTGTAGATGTCCAAAATACAATAATTTTCATAAAGTATATTCCAGAGTGAGAGATTATTTGAGTGGTGAGACGTTTAACACGTTGCATACAATGTGATGTAGTATACTGACAGAGGAAAGAAGTTATATCAGAAGGGTGCTGGGAGAGTATATATAGATGCGGGGCGGTAGTAATATTATGTAAATCCTTGTTGCAGGACACTTACGATGAGAAACTAGTCAAACATTGCTTAGCTCTCTAAGAATGCTACTCCTGGGAGGTGTTTCACAAAGATCATAAGTTGAACTTATCTATAAGTTGGAATTCACAATTATGGAAAGCCGTTAGCATCTTTGAAAACATTTTGTAAAAGTTAATTTAAAAGGCATAAAGTGTTGATTCAAATCATTCATAAAATATTGTCTAGCATCATGGGAGATTTCATGCTCTTGATGTGGAATTTATGAAAAGTCTAAAATAATTGAATTTTTGCTTCTAAATATATTTCATTATATGGCTACAAATGGCTTTCCATAATTTTAAAGTCCAACTTAGAGTTAAGTTCGACTCAGAATCCTAGTGAAACACCCCCGTTGGAAAGTTTACAGGTAAGATGGATGATTGTTTAGTCTTCTTTTGTGATCCGCCTTCACATGCGTTGTCGCCAAACCGTGCCACGTAAACTTACGTAAGATGTACTTATTTCAAAGAGTATATCATGAATATCTCATTAGCCAACCCACGATAAATTGATTTGATACATTATGGCTGTAAAATTAATTTGTATATAAAGTCATGTAGGTAGAAAATAGAGGACCATTCCAGTAGACCGACAGCCCAAGAGTTTGAAAAAGCAAAGTAAAATACAAAGTGAAAAGTGGCTATAGATAGACCCACGACACCAACAATGGACTGTGACCAAAATAGACAGGCCTATTTATCTTGTGATGACAAACCAATTTATATACTTTTTAGGTCAATGTTGTGACAATAATCGCTGTGATTTCAAAACAAACGAAGTTTTAAAACGCAGATATGGAAATGAAAACTCATAATAATTTTATGATGCCAAGTTGGATAAAGATCACTTTTCTCATGACAATAATTGTAACTTGCGACCAAGAATTTCCAAATGCGTTTTAAGAAAACAGCAATTTGTGACACTTCAGTTGAAAGCGTGATATACTACAAAGGGCCAGAAGTGCCCATAACCCTCTTTATTTAAGAATCGTGTGATACTCCGTGCGTTACATAACCAGACACAGCTTTTGAGAAAAGGATAACCTCTTCAAAGCTCAATGGAATGGAGCACTCCTTTGTTGCATACAATACTCTTTTATCTACCTTTCTATTTTCATTAGCGACCACTACAATGGAAAAAGATGGGTGGGTATCGTGTGAAGTTGAAGGAAACCCGGAGGGGTTCGAGTGTGGACTGAAAGACATTCTGAAACACTTACTAGCCGAGATGCATGAGTTAGCTTAAATAGGTAAAATATGTTGCTAATTTAACTTAAACAAAAAAGAAGAATGGTTCACAGAAAGAGAAATTTTAATGGCTATCATCATTGAGTCATAATACAATATCCAATAAACGTTGGTCACTTCAGCCTTTTCGATAACAACATATATTGCTGCCAGATTTTTTTAATATTGGAAAGCATTTGGGGCAATTGCCCTGGCTTCGTCGTTGTTTGTGCATTAACTCAATGGTTTGTTTTATTCCCAGAGAGGTCTCTTTTTCAAATATCGGAATTGTAACCAATCTTCGGTAAAACCAGTGGTGGATCCAGGGGGGGGGGGGGGGGGGGGGGCCCGGGCCCCCCCCCCCCCTTGAGAAAAAAAAATCATGTAAAATCACGTGATTTTTACCTTTTTGGGGGGTTGGGCCCCCCCTGGCGCTCAAGGGGGGGGGGGGGGGGGGGTGCAAATTGAAAAATTTTCGAGGACAAAAAAAAAATAAAATGTGCTCACTACCCCCCCCCCCCCCCCCCCCCCCCCCCCCACTGAGCGACTTTTTTTCGGCCGGCGCGATTTTCAAATTTTCGGGAGCAAACAAAAATGAAGAAAGTTGGGCCCCCTCCCCTAAGAAATCCTGGATCCGCGCCTGGGTAAAACTACGATATTCTCACATTATGTGCTTAACACACCTGTCTGCCTATGTCTGCACCTCTGCAACATCTTTCATTTTCCTACTTGGATGTCAGTCCTTATTTTATGGAACAAAATTCAGTACCTACGTCAATTAAGCCTACTTAAAAATAAAAGGGCAGAGATGATAATGGTTAAGTCGTATTCGTGCTTCCGAGTCATACAATCTGGCTTGATGTAGAAATTAGGGAAAGAAATATGGTCTTGATGCAGTGACATAGCATGATAGTTTGCTACATTTATTGTCTGGAGGGCGTCATAATAGCACGGAGATTGTACAAAATCTCCTTGTGATAGTGTTAAATCCTCAGATGATTTAGTTTACATATTTGACTACCCAGCTGAGCTAATACATGGAGCAAATACTGATACGCTCTGCTTCACCACAATCAGAAAAAACAAATATGCAACGTAAAAGATCGATTTTTTGGTCAGAATTTTCAGAATCATGCAAAGATCCACTGTTTTATTTGCTCTGTGTGACTTCTCCAACAAGCTACACCTCTCTTTCATTGATTTCTTTTTGGAGACTTGGCAGGCCCTAAATTTATTTTGAAAACCGAAGGTATTCTAATGATGTTGGTTTACCCATGGTCTCAAATATATTTGGAATGTGATCTTTATTTGCTTTGGGGTAACAGTAATATTCAAAGAGACATTCTGTAACCGACCACATTCTCTAACCTGTTTGAATGTCGAAACTTAGAGAGAAAAAGTATAGACATGCTTAAAGATCAATATACACTGTTGGTCATAATGGTGGAATAATTATTTTTACCCCAATTTATGGAATTATTTCGACAATTATTTATTCCTAATAGATCTAGATAGTAGTATAAATTCTCTGATTTTGTTGAATAATAAATTGTGAGAGTTTGTTTTGCGTGACTGCTAAAGCATGTGTAAGCTACTATGCTAATCGCATAGGGAACCTACGTCCTTAAGTGATAACTTACAGTAATGAGGATTAATGCTTCATAAAAGGGCACTAATATAGCACATCGACACGGTTTTGATCCTTGGGGGCTCACAGTAACGAGGCTATTACTTAGCCAATGAATCATGACTGTACGCAGCGGGGGCTAGGGTACGTCGCCGCCCCCACAAATACAAAAAATAAAGAAAATGCAATCATTTTTCAATAATTCATTGCATTTTGCCCCGACCCCAAACATAAACAAAATCTCTTTGTGGGCATGCCTTGAACCATAATGCATGGCCCTACAGAGGAATTTTTCCTTTTGGGGACCGGGGGGGGGGGGGAATGCAATGAATTATTGATAATTAATTGCATTTTCTTCGGGTGTTTGTATTTGTGGGGCGGCGACGTAACCTAGCCCCCGCTGTGTACAGTCATGATTTATTGGCTAAGCAATGGCCTCGTTACTGTGAGGCCCCAGAATAAAAACCGTGTCGATCAGCTATATTAGTGCCCTTTTGTGAGGCATTAATCCTCATTACTGTCAGTTATGACTTAAGGACGTCGGTCCCCTAGTTGATTAGCATAGTAGCACGCACATACTTTAGCAGTCACGCAAAACAAACACTCGCAAATTATTATTCAATAAAATCTGAGAATATATACTATTATTTAGATCTATTAGAAATAAATCATTGTCAAAATCATTCCACAAAATGGGGTAAAAATAATTATTCCACTTTTATGACCAACAGTGTAGATTCAGATTAGCTCCAAATGCTCTCCTCAAAGCTCGAGTGGAGTTACAGGAAATTTGTACAAAACAATACTGAAAAAATATCTTCTATTATATCATGAGCAAAATTATCTGATCGGCTTAGTTTACATGTAGCCACAAAACAAAATTTGATATGGCCTAGAAAATAGTAGAATGGGATGCTATTTTCGTCATCCCGGGGAAGGACACTTTGTATAATTTTGGCTAAGGACATGCATTTGCATGATTGGTGGTTGTCCTATTAAAGTGGTAGTTGTCCGGGATGGCAGTCCAAGGTGAAGTTGTCCTAGAATTATTTGCAAAGCCATATTAACAGGACTGAGCATACACGGGTCGAGCTGTTTACATCTGTCGATAGAACTAGTGGTACACAAATAACGTGTTTCTCGTCCGGACTTTAAAAATGAGAAGGCAGGGCATTACTATTTACTATTTTGCCATTTTTTCCAAGATGGCTGCCATGCTAAGTATAGCTGGCAAAGCCAATTTATTCACAGATATCGTGCTATGTTAGTATACTGATGCAATGTATGACAAAACAAATGATTTGTATCACTTTAGAAGCTATTTGTATAGACAAAATGTATATCACAGTTTTTTTTCTTCTGAATCATAAATAGTATATATTTTAAAAAGGAGGCGTGCGGGGACGACAAACACTCCATTTTTTGTAATTTGGCCTGATGCACCACGACAGTAATTACCCTGATGCTTCTTTGCTTAGCATATAGCATTTACTAATAGCATCTATACGCCACATTGTTAGTTGGTATGAAACAAGGAGGTCATGCCTGTATAACTAGAACTCCAGCATTACAAGACACCCAAGAACGTCAAGGGCATCTGCCGCTATTCATTATCTTTCCACAGGTCGATGCTAATGTATTGGACCGTGCGGGATATTGATTCTGAAAAGATCTATCAATGGTCGATTTATTTTGAATGAGAAGGGTGCGGCAATGGCGGCTTCGGAGAATATAGGCCAAGGCATGCAGTATTATCTCATCACCACAACCCTTATAGGCATAAATTCGTTTTATATTTTGCGATGGAAATTGTGTATGTACATGCATAACATATTACTTAAAGGTAGTGTATCCCTTTTGCAGCCAACATCAAAGTCACTTTCTCAATTTAAACACAAATAAAAAGATTATCATTTTGAAACTGAAAAGTAAACATATAAACAAGTAATCTTGCTTTCTGTTTGTATTTTGTATGTATTTTCAATGTAATTGTCACATAATATATATATATATATATATATATATATATATATATATAATATCATTAATAATTGGGAATTGGCCACTGATAGGCTTTCAGCCTTTGCTGATTCCCCCACATCCTCATATTTTACAATTATGTAGTTTTTATATGTTTTTTTTGTGTGTGTGTTTGTTGAAACGTTTTTTTTAATGTAAGTTACCGTCCCATTTTATGAAACCACGTACTTTATGTAATTTTTACAAAATGTTTTTTTTTTCTTAACTGCGTAATTTGCAATGTTGTTTAATTTACGTGCTGTTTCTTAATTGAGATGTGGGAAAAATATACTTGAAACTTAAGAAATTCACAGGTTTTTACATTCAAATTAAATTTAGATCGATTTCACTATTAATTTTGAGAACAAAGTTTAATCTGAAGTACATAAAAGAAAGAAATGGTTAGACGATATAAAAAAACTTTCGTATTAAATCATGAATGAGAAATTGTATTAAAAGGCAACAATCTTACCACAGCTGTAGTTCCCACGGATGGGGCTGATACCTTTCTGCTCTCACTTCTCTTTCGGTAAGCCCTTCTGACACCAGCATCGGCATCAGATACCAAGCCCGCCTCATCTTCGGCTCCTGCCATTGTTTCTTTAATCAGTCTCTCATCAAACAAAATTAGATAATTATCTCCAAGAAAGGTGTCTTCAGAAAATAGCGTGTAGATGGATGACTGGATTTCGCAGTCGCGTGTAAATCAGGAATGGATATTTACGTCTTGGGACCGAATTTAACGTCACCATCTAAAAGACGTGACTCGATTAGTTTTGAACCGTGGTCCTTCAGTCATTTCGCTGTTCTTTGAAGTGTGTCTGCTCTGTCTGTCGTCATTAATTTCTGGGAGCAATTTCACATGATTTCTCCAGACCGCCCCTAGCCTGGTTCAAAAGTACGTCAGAAACAATTAAAGACGGCGAGATTCAATTTGTGCAGTGTTCCCTTTTCCTCAGTCTATTATACGTCACAAAGTACCCAATAAATTGAAGATGGAAGCCTTCGAGTTCAGTTGCCTTAGTGTGTAAGCCTAAATGATGGTTGGTCCTGCAGTTATAAGAGATTATAATAATAAATTAGAGATCATGAATTATGCTCTGTTTCGGAAAATTAAGGGTCAGAATTTAAAAGAACACTAAACGCAAATTACGTTTGGATTCTACTGATACTGATCATTACAATATTATATATATATTTTATGACCATATTATTTTTACCATTGTGACAATTATTAATTATGTTCAAAGTGTAATATCACATGGCTTTAAATCTGAAAAAAAATTCCCTTTCGATACAATTAAATGACATTCAATTAAGGTTTATTCATCCATTCATAACATGTAACATGCTTACCATGCAATATGAAGAGCATCAGATAGTGTGTTCATGCTACATGCGATTACAGAAGCCAATTAAACAGCATCTTAAGTGATTATATGTGTATTAAAATACGTCCAGGCTTTAAAAAAATATGCTAAGGATACTAAAATGCATAATATCATACTGGTTCTTCATTGATTACCATCAAGTTATCAATAAAAACGGTGAATTTGTGTTTATTTCGAATACATACCTCAATACCTCAATACATCGCTCAACGCCCCCTTCCGTGCGCGGCGCCTATAGTGAATGCTGTATCGTTAAAGATCTGCCACGATGATGGGCAAGATGGGGCCTGGCGCTGGCGCCGCTGCTGCTAGTACCTTCACGATGTTATACACTCTGCATGTCAACAGGTGTTTTTATACAGAGTATTATCCAGACAGGATGTTATACTGCAGACGGTAAACAACAGAAAGTATAATTTGTGATATTATCAAAATAAGATGATGCAAATAATGAGATGTAAATATGATTATTTCAGCGATTGATAATATTATTTGCATGTAGTTTCATGAGCATTCATTGATAGCATGTTTACGATAACACAATCCACTCAGATGTGGTGATGTATACTGCAGATGTTTAAAACGTTAAACACACTAGTTAATTATCGAAATGAATTGTAAAAATGATAATATATATTATAAGCGGTTGCTAACATTATTTACATAGAGCTTGTGATTATTGTATTAAATGTGTTTACGATAATATAATCTACATAGGATGATGTATACTGCAGATGATGAAAATATAAAACATATACATGTACTTGCTTACATAATGATATTGATAAAGTAACTTATAATATTCTAACGGTTGCTAACATTATTTACATATAGTTTCACGAGCATTACATTGAAAGTGTTCACGGTAACGTAACGTCCGAGCAAATAAATATAACCTGACAACACAATATATCTAAACACATTCCATTTGCCGTATTTCTCCTTAAGCACGTTATCTTCATACCATCATCACATGTGTTTATATAATACACCAAAAAGATGAAATTTTACCATTTTGCTTGTTGTTGAGATGGAGGAAAATCGTCTGATTGCTGTGTATATTCAAATAGTGAAGATATGATATTATGAACCGCTGCTATCTCTTTCTTTCGGCCGGTGTTCCAGCGTGACAAAGGCCTTTTAGTTATGCCCCGTTAGAGCTTTGAACGGCGACAATACCGACTGCAGAATGCTCGCATGCTACCTATCTCTCCTAGCCAGTTTTCTCGCATGCCTGGCTTGATCAGTTCAAGGATTGCTACATGCAGGCAACAGGCTTGTATTAGCTCCTGATCGCACCTTTCACAGCGCTGGCATTGTTGCGACATGAATAGCGCAGCTTCTGTCAAATTATGAACAAGCGGTGGGTTCTTTTGTTATGTAGATGTGTAACAGGCATTCATACAGCCCGATATGAAATCAGTCCGTCACTGCTGCAATGTAATGTGTTTATAATATTACGACGTCAAGAAATGCAATTGAAACGCTCCCACATTATTTTCTCATCACTTCTGACCTCCGTTGATCAGTGCTCGTATCAGCTTGGATAAGCACAAACGGTTTATATGAGGAAGAAAAAAAGAAATGATTGATAGACCGATTTCCAATTCAATTCAATTCAATTCATGATTCTATTTTCCCCAACCCCAAACGGTATAATATGCCAGAAATGTAGGCCAATAGAGGTCTTTATGAAATTTGACGCACCTGTTTAGCCTTGATGCTTTTTTTCAGTCTGGGATCAGTGACGTAGCTAATTCCTCAGTTATTCCCCAAACTGAACAGAAAAAGAAAAGAAAGCGATTCTTGGATATTTGACGGGGGTGTGTGTGTGGGGGGGGGGGGGGGGAGGGGGTTAATATACATGTTACTACACTGTCGCCCATAAAGATGGAATAATTTTTCTCTACCTTTATCATTAAATGTTTGTGACAATATGATTTATTCTTGACAAAATTTATATCATCTCAGAGCTTTATTGATTAATCTCTATGAGCCTTTAAATTTATCAATAAAGTTCGGAGAGGATATATTTTTGTTTTTGTTTATTGTACCTGACTGCTGTAAACTTTATTTACCAAGAATAAATCATTATGAATTCATGAATAAAGTAAAGAAAAAGTATTCAAATGCTATGGGCAACGGTACGTGTACGTGTATTTGTTTATGTGTCGTCGTTTGGTTTTGGTGGCACAGAGTAATTTTAGTACTAAACAAGCTTAGACAGACGGGGGAAAATAGCGTCAGCCAACAGTAAAAAATCTAACACAGAGAGAATGTTCATAATGTTCTTAATTCATGCCCCGAAGCACTTGACAAAGGTCGGTATACGAGGCACCACAAGAATATTCTAGGGTACCTGTTAGAGACCATCCAGAAGGGAACTGTTACATCAAATCAATCAGACCTGATTTTAGAACCATACATGGAGAAAGCGAGGTATATCTACAGTGCCAGTTGAATGTACACAGACAAAACCGATTCCTGATATCAATTAGTCTGTGTTCTTTGGCAAAATCTGAAGAAACTACTGATATATCATTTTTTTGTTATCATTTTGATTTCTTACTGAATCTGTGATTTGCATTCGTCAATTGATTTGTTGATTTTTTATTAGTTTGTTAACTTTAATTTGTTTATTGATTGTATTTGAAATGATAGTAGTGAATCTTTTTGTGCGCCTTGAGTGCCATTATAGGCAGATATGGCTATACAAATCTGAAATTATAGTACTGATTGTGGAATTATCGGTCCCGGCCTTTGAAACAAATATACAGAAAACTTACTAAAACTAAATAATAAGGAAAGAAAGTACACTTCTCTAATTTATGATATTGCATTACAAGTATACTCTGTACAATACTTGGCCGTCGAGGTTGGCTCCCGGGGTCTTATTTCTTTGGAAACTATGCAACGACTGTTTTTTTCGGGACAACATGTCTAAATTAGCAGTGACCTCTAAATTAGCAGTGACCTCTTCATTTTGTATTTATTATGCACAAAAAAATCAACCCCAAACTGGAAACCCAACCTTCTCCGTGTAGGCTACCACGTTGCTCGTGTGATTGAAGTAGACCAGGAGCCATGTGTACCAGACTAATGCCCATTATCTATACTACAGATGCATGTTCCTTCAAATTCTATCTGCACTAGTTTGGCCAGGAGTGATTTAGACCTCCCTGCGTGGTCACCGACAGGTGGTTATCTCATCAAATCAGCTCTCAATTAATTTAAGAAAAAGAGAATCATGGGGGACCAACGGGTACCGCTTAGGCATTGTTTGCTATAGAGAGGGCGCAAGTAGCCACAAGTATAGCGCAGTTCCTTTTACTTAATATCCTGTATGGTTGATGGGGGACGGGGTCTAAATACTAAGGTGACAGTGTCAGGATATGAATTACGAATCATCTGGATTACTCCTGAAATGTATGAAGAAATTGAAATCTGCTACATTTTTCGCGCCCTAAATATATTGAGAAGTCTGAATTAAATACATGAATATTTTGATAAGAAGATAAAGAAAAGGAATTTGTATGATAGAGAAAGAGAGAGAGAGAGAGAGAGAAACAAAGAAAAAAGAATTGCAGAGAGGAAAATAACAGAGAGAAATAGAGAGGGAGAGAGAGAGAGAGAGAGAGCGGCAGAGAAAACGATATCATTTACTTTGATTTAAAAGGGGAAAAAAAATCAAAAGACATTTCTGATTCACTTTGTCTTTTATTTGCCATTTTGGAGAGATAAAACAAAACAAACAAAGACTAAGAATCTAATAAGTTATCAACCCTTAAGCAGATGCAGCCTCACAATCATTTTAAAATCATAACATCAATTTACAATTTTTTGATCTAGCATCGTTATTTTTGAAATGTTTGCCATAGTCTGCCATTATCCATATTGCTTTGTAATTGAAATGCAGTATCAGGCAAAGGTGATGTATAAGTTTGGAATGTCAATATTCACTTGATTATGCAAACGTTATCAATCAATTTGAATTCGAAACGGGCATTTATGTAAAATTTCCCTTTGATTCTGGTGCTATTGGTATCAGATTCTAAAATGTAAGCTGTTTTTTGAAAGATCATGAATTTAAAAGAGTGTATAGTATACTGATTTCGAACTTTTATTTAAGAAAACCGCAAACATAACTTAACACGGCATAGTTGAGCTTGTAGAGTTGTCGTGGTCGAGTGGATATACGTCACCGGCCTGTTGATCGTAAGGTCTGCGGCACAAATATCCTTTGGCAAGACATTAATCTACATTTGCCACACTCGACCCAGGTGATGTATATAAATGGGTACCCTGCCGGAATTAATTCTTTAAACTGCTAGAGCGCCGTAATGGGAGCCATGCTAAAGCCGGGGTAATGAATGTGGAGCGTCAGGAGTGTCAAGTCTGGCAGACTATTATGAGCGCTAATATTGAAGAACCCATTATAATTATTAGTTGTTTAAAGGTAGGCGTTACTACTGCAGCTAGAAGGGATTAGACCACACAGCGAGCCATCGAGGTCACTGTGACAGGTGGCTATCTCATTAACTCAGCTCTCATTTAGCTCTCATTTGCCTTTGAATTGATTTTTCGAAAATAGTTTTGATCGTGTTGATTATGTTTCTGCATCTTTTGATATATTTTAGTACGTAAAACTTCTGGAATTTTTGGCAAGGCACCATACATTTATAGGCTACATATTAGAGTACTAAAGTTCTAACGTCATAGTCGTCGTCATGGTAGCGTTTCACGAAATCGTCATGTACAAGTTCACCGACATCCCATTGGCATACGTGTATTAAGTTTAACACGCGTTTCAATGGGATATCTGTCATCTTGTTATATTCATGTCATATTTGTA
Source organism: Strongylocentrotus droebachiensis (assembly GCA_035222895.1). NCBI lineage: Eukaryota > Metazoa > Echinodermata > Echinoidea > Camarodonta > Strongylocentrotidae > Strongylocentrotus > Strongylocentrotus droebachiensis. The sequence goes on along the minus strand of JAVYIG010003768.1, from coordinate 6,526 downwards.
ATGTGTGTTATGAAAGAAAGATGAATAATACTTGAACTTGAACTTTTTCACGAAACGATGCCCAGATTACTGTTCTAAACAACAGAGCCTGCGCATGAGGTTCACCGCGAAATCATTCAAGCAACGTGCTGGAGCAGGGCAAATTTGGGCTGGTGTGACACCATCGTGGTGTGACACCATCGTTTAGTACAAATTGTTTAGAACCAGCAACCTTGACTACTTTGCCAGTATGATGTCACACCTCGGTACTCCATTGCAGTGCTAAAATCACTTGAGCGTTGTATTTTTTTCGTTTTTGTATTCTTTTTCATTCCTGAATTATGATGATATTCGCGCGCTCTCTCTCTCTCTCTCTCTCTCTTTCTTCCACTCTCTGATTTCCTCATTCTCTATTGTACGCGTGCACGTAAGCGGGCTATTCACGAGTACATATTAAGCCGAGAGGCACCATAGGTATTGCACGTGAAATATGGCGTCGCCTGCTCGTGACAAACTGGTGTGGAGTGGAAAACTATGGATGTCGTGTCTCTTCGTTTTGTTTTTCCCAAGCTTCATACGATGCGGTAAGTCTCAATTGAGTGTCTTAGATTGAGGGGTGGTGAATATTTACCTGTTGGCTAATTTAATTGATATTGATATCACCAAGCCTTAGGCTAACTGGCTCCTATAGACGTGCGTGGAGAGGTATATGTAAACAAACCCTAAAATGCGGTATGAGAGTACAACACATTTACATGTCATGATTATAATACATAATAATACAGAATACATGACATTATTATCCTTAAGAAGAGTACTAATTTCTTCAGCTGTCCTATACCTGACTACAACAAAATTAACATGTGTACTCTGTAGAGGTGTTGAACTATTTCCTTTCTGAAAAGGGCATACAAAAACATAATCTAATTCATCAACAGACTCATGCATATCACAACATGGGCATTCAATACTAATTTCATTAAAAGCTTCTTTGAATCAGTAATTATTATTTGGTAAACGGTGCGACCTACATCTAACACGGCTCAATGTTATTATATCTTTTTTACTTAGCGAAATTAAATACCTTTCAAAGAGACAGTCATTTTTAAAGATCCTATAATTTGGGCATACACTTTTGACCAAATTGTTGCCATCACATCTTGTTTTGAAATATCGTTTAATCTCAACTTCAGAGTGCTCAGTGTCCAACTATTGCTAAATCCTTTCCCTTGCTTTAGCCAAACAATACAGCATGGCTCAATATTTTCCTTCAATACAAGATAACCACTTGAAAGTAGACATGTCGACATTCTGACTAATTAACCTTTGCAAAAAAATAAAATTTGACTGAATATTTAGAGGGGGAACCTTTTAATATTCTTAACCAGAAACTAACCATTCGATGTTATATCCGATAATGGTTTAGTAGAAAAATACGTTTTTAATCTTCTTATTACACCTAGCTTTCGTTTCACCTTTAATGGTTCGTCCTGAGAATTGAGATGATTTAGTACACCCGTTGTAGATTCATTCAATAGTTTTGAAAATAAATTGAATGATCTTAAAATCTTGAAGATCTAATGAGGTGACTATATTGGGCTAGCGACAGAATAATGGTATTGTATCTGCCTTTTGTTTCTTTTGAAGTTGCAATAGAGGGAGAAGTCCGCCTTGTCAATGGTCCCACTTCACACGAAGGTCGGGTTGAGATATACCACAATGGCACGTGGGGGACTGTATGTGATGACTACTGGGATAACGCGGAGGCTAAGGTAGTTTGTCGACAGCTTGGATACTCGGGCGATATTGGTGCAGCCAGAACTCTTGCTACATATGGAGAAGGATCTGGCCCGATATTACTTGATGATGTCGCCTGTTCAGGATCTGAATCCAGGTTGACTGATTGCAGTAGCAACGGATGGGGCTACAGCAACTGCGGGCATTCTGAAGATGCTGGAGTTATCTGCGAAATAAATGGTACGTCCTATAAATAAAAACGATGTTTTGGAACCCCTGTTTGCCCATCTGTCCTCTAGATAGGCGAAGTTATTGTTACACTATTTTCTTTTAAATATCTTCAAACTGTTGCAGAAAATGTTCAATTTTTAAAAAAGCGAAATTCTTCATTGACTAAAATTCACACACTTAAAAAAAATAACGAGTTCATGTTGGGCAGCAAAGCTTGGTTTATGGGTATTTTGGGTGGTTTCTTTTTTCAGGAAAATGTAACGCCCTCTTCTCGATTGACAATAATGCCAGTTCTTACATTTTTGTAATGCATAGCTATAACTATTTTCTAATGAGGAAAGTTTGGTCCAACAGCTTTAACCCTTACTGTACTGGGATATTTTAAGCACCTCAATGACTGGGGCAGGCCCCCCCCCCTATGATCTCAGCCGTCGAATGTCCGATGAACATAAACATTTACATTTTTGTAGATATTTACGTAAGGAACATGATGGTATAATTTGTGAGAGCACATATATTATTATGACATACCTCTTCCTGCTGAGATGGGGTGAAATTGACCCGGCTGTCGGGTCTGTTTCAGGGGATCTCGGGGCTAAACCCGACAACTACGGTCAGGTTTATAACCTTTTCGTCAATGAGGGGTACAATTTTACGGGAAAATCGGGGTGAATCTTTTGGGACAGCCTCAGACTAGTAGACTAAATTGTATCTGCGTTCTATTTCTTTTGAAAGCTGGATCACAAGGAGACGTTCGCCTTGTTGACGGTCCAACTGAGAGTGAAGGTCGGGTTGAGATATACCACAATGGTCTGTGGGGTACAGTATGCGATGATTATTGGTATGACGCTGCTGCGATAGTAGTTTGTCGACAGCTCGGATACTCAGACAATGCTGGCCAAGCCAGGAGTGGTGGTACATACGGACAAGGATCTGGTCCGATATACCTTGATGATGTTGACTGTTCGAGTTGGGAATCCAGGTTGGAGGATTGCGGTAATCGTGGATGGGGCACCCACGATTGCGATCATTCTCAAGATGCTGGAGTTGCCTGCGATATTAATGGTTCGTCCTAAGCGATACGATATATTAGAACCTCCATTTGTAGATACATGTTTATTTTCCCTCTGTAAAGGTGAAATTTTGGTTCCAATACTTTTGAAAAATAACTTGAAAGCTGTCGCAGAGAGCTTTAAATATCTTCATACAGAAATTCTTTTTTGACTGATATGCACCCTCTTTCTTAACCTAAACGAGACCATTTTCGGCAGCAAAGTTTGATTTAAGGGTACTTTGGCCTTTACATTTTTCAGGAGAGTAAAATGCCCTCTTCCTGATCGTGGATAATGTTATCAGTTCTTATATTCTTTGGTTAAATATACAGTGGTAACTATTTCTTTTTAAATTTTGGTCCTCTGCTTATATAGGAAAGAAATTGACCTTAATTTTTTAGGAAGTATCTGACATGCCATCCCAGAGAAAACTGTATCGACTCTTTTTGTGTGTGTTTTGTAATGTTTAGTCATACTTCCTCCTGCTGACAAAGTCTGGTAATTGGGGTAAATCGGGTGAAATTGACTTGGATTTTCGGTCTGTTCCTGGGTATCTCTGGGCTTACCCCAAATGCTACGGTCAAGATTAAAACCTTTTCGTCATTGAGGAGTCAAATTGTACGGGTATAATGGGATGATTATTTTGGGACAGCCTCAGACTAGAAGTAAAGTAGCTGCATTTTATTTATTTTGAAAGATGAAACAGGAGACTTACGCCTTGTTGACGGTTCCACTGCAGACCAAGGTCGGGTTGAGATCTACTCCAGTGGTGTGTGGGGGACAGTATGTGGTGACTTTTGGGATGACTCTGATGCGAAGGTAGTTTGTCGACAGCTTGGATACTCAGGCAATATTGGTGACGCCAGGAGTGGCGGTACATACGGACAAGGATCTGGCCCGATATACCTTGATGATGTTGGCTGTACGGGATCTGAATCCAGGTTGACTGATTGCAGTAATGGTGGATGGGGCAGCAACAACTGCGGACATTCTCAAGATGCTGGAGTTTATTGCAAAGGTAGGTCGCGAGCACTCATACATTATTACTGCGCCCTTTCTGTTATATACAAATTACCTCTGTTTTGTAGATACATTTTCCCACTTCATCGGCGCAATTATTGTTCATATATTCTTTGAAATATCTTCAAAACGTTTACAGAGAGCTTCAATTATTTTCATAGAATTGTTTTTCTTTGACTGATTCGCAACTCTATCTATCCCTTAACGAGAGCGTTTTGGGGCAGCAAAGCTAGTTTTAAGAGTACTTTTGAATGTTTATATTCAGGAGAGTGCCCACTTCTCGATAGACAATATCGCCAGTTCCTACATTTTTGTAATTTTTTATCATATCTATGCTCACATTGGGTCCAAGGGGCTTACGAGAAAGAACAAAAAATGACTTTAATTTTTAAAGGGGCATCTGACATCGAATCCCAAAGGGAATTTTATCATTTCTTTTGGTTGTGTGCTATATTAAACGTACCAAGACAATTTCCCCTCCGGAAAATTACCCCCCCGGAAAATTACCCCCTGACGACAATCACCCCACGAGTACAATTACTCCCCCGAAAATTACCCCGAGGACAATCACCCCCAGGACGATTAGCCCCTGGACAATTAGCCCCTGGACAATACCCATCCCCCGAGGATAATTATCCCTACCCCTGAAATGACCCTAGGACACTTACCCCCGAAAATACACCCCTGTTTATTAAAGGGGAGGTTCACTTTGATAATAGGTTGGTTATAATGAAATCAGATTTTTTTTCTCGGGGGGGTTTTGTCCTCGGGGGTTATTGTCCACAGGCGGTAATTGTCCTATGCTGTCATTGCCCGGGGGTAATTGTCCTCGGGGGTGACTGTCCTCGGAGATTAACTTCCCGGGAGATAATTATCCTTGGGGGTAATTGTCTCGCTGATAATTGTCCGGGGGATGGTTGCCCAGGGTTTAATGGTCCTAGAACCATTTGTAAAGCTCATATATACTACTTCTTGTTGACAAAGTTTGGAGGATAGATTGGGTGAAATTGACTCGGCTTTAATGGGGTCTGTTTTGGGGGATTTGGAGGCTAAACCCGACGGAAAGGGTCAGGCTCATATCATTTTCGTCAACGAGGGTAACCTGTTACGGGTAATATGGGGTGACTATTACGGGTCAGCCTCCGACTAGTAGTCTTGAATCTGCTTTTTATTTCTATTCGAAAGCTGGAACGGAGGGAGAAGTTCGCCTTGTTGACGGTCTCACTGCAAATCAAGGTCGGGTTGAGATCTACTACAATGGACAATGGGGGACAGTCTGTGATGACAGTTGGGATGACCTTGACGCGAGGGTCGTTTGTCGACAGCTTGGATACTCAGGCAATATCGGTGTAGCCAGGGTTGGTGGTAAATACGGACGAGGATCTGACCCGATATACCTTGATGCCGTCGGCTGTTCGGGATCTGAATCCAGGTTGGAGGATTGTAGTAATCGCGGATGGGGCATGCACAACTGCTTTCATTCTGAAGATGCTGGAGTTATCTGCGATATTAAAGGTACGTCCAAGCAATAAGAAGTTTTAGAACCCCCACTTGTAGATACAAGTCTATTTTATCCTCTGTATAGGCGAAATATTGTTCCAATATTTTTATCATAACTTAAAAGCTGTTGCAGAGACCTTCGAATATTGTCGTAGGAAAATTCTTCTTTGACTGATACGCACACCCTTTCTTAGCCTAAACGAGATCATTTGGGGAAGCAAAGCTCGTTTGGCGTTTTACTCTCCTTTGGCATTTTACTTTACAGGAGAGTAAAACGCCCGCTTCCCGATGGACAATATTGTTAGTTCTTATATTTGTTTAATGTACAGTTTTAATAATTTCTTGTTAACTTTGGTCTTCTGCCTAAAAAGGAAAGAAACTGACACTATTTATTATGGAGTATCTGACATCCAATCCCAAAGAAAACTTGATCAACGTTTTTTGTTTTTTGTTTTGTGTTTTGTAATGTTCAGTCATACCAATTCCTACTGACAAAGTTTGGTGATTGAGGTGAAAGAAAAATATAGTGAATGGCTGGATAACCCACTCAGCCTTGTTTATATGACAAAACTATTTATACTTAGGGTCCAGAAAAATTAAATGGAAAATAAACTCACAATTGATAACAAAAAATAAACAGCGATTTTACTTATACTGTAGTGGTAAAATTGGAGACATCTATAAAACTCAAAGACATCTAAAACTGAATTACCCCGTCACACTCTTTTCCAACTAAATTGGCAAAAGCAGGCATATTTTCTTTCAATATCAAAGCCAACTAGAGTTCTTCTATTCAACTATTTGCCAAAAGATGTTTAATGTATTTAATAATTTAATATCTAAAGGTAGGCCAATGTATTGACTTGGCCCTCGGTATAAAACATAGGTAAAAAAAAAAAGAAGACAAGTAGATAGGGTGAAATCTACCCAGCTTTTTTTTTGGGGGGGGGGGGGGGCTTCTCGGGCTAAGCCCGACGGTGGGAATTGATAATCTTTTCTTCAACGAG
>JAVYIG010003767.1:0-183256 GCA_035222895.1 Strongylocentrotus droebachiensis | reverse complement strand
GATTATATAGATAATAGAAAGGAGAGTAAGAAAGCTGGACGTACAACTCCTCTCAAGCTTACAGTACAGACAGGTGATGAAGAACTTCAGGTGAGGATTTTGTCTAATTGTAGATTTCTATCATGATCAGAATAATCCAAGCATAAGATATGCTCGCTGACTCTTTTTTTGAAGAATAACATAGAATACAGACATCCTGAAGCTTTAGGTCTTGCACTCATTAGAGTAAGGCTCATGAATGAGCAGGAAGCTGAAATAGGAAAATATAATAGAAGCTAAATGAGCAAAGCACATAAAATTCGCTCTGATGAGGGCAGGACAAAAATGTGTAATAAATGTATGTCTGTATCCATTGCTCTTTGATTTTACCATCGATTCCTCTTTTTCTCATTTTTTTTTCTCAATAGAAGGATATTAAATTAGTTATAAAACAATAAGGCTTTGTTTTGTCTGTAACAATATTTTTGTATAACTTTGAATTTTATAGCTTTATAAAGATTTGATGAGTTGTATGTTGCTGGAGAATGTTTTAAACTTTTATGTGTCAAAATTTGATGAAGATAGTTATCAATAGACATTTTATGGATAGGTACAATGTACATGTACAGTAAGCAAATAATTACCGTTGGTGAAGGTGATGGGACAAACTATCACTTCCGAGGCGATCTGGATGTAGCTATCTTTCCGAAGCGAAGCTGAGAAAAGATGGCGTATATATTCTGATCGACGGGGAAGTGATAGTTTGCCATCGCCTGAAAACCAAAAGGTGATTATTTGCTTTATATTCCACATCTAAAACAATTTAATTACAAAAAGAAAAGGACGTGTATGCATCTACATAAAACATATACTGTAGGCCCAAATTCACACCAAAAAAGTTTAAGTTTAACCCAACCCCTTGAGGGTAAAGTGCGCGCATGTGTTTTCTTTAATTGCGCTCATTGGTAATGCGCGCTTAATTACGCCTGTTTAAGTGCGCGTTTCGATAATCTTCAGTGAAAGTGCATTGCCCTTTGTAGATAGTACCTCTATCTTCAATAAAAGTGCGTTGCACTGTGTAGATAGTAGTACTATCTACACAGTGTAACAAAGTTTTTGCTTCTCCCATCAATAATGGGCGAACTATCTTTCCTCATGTGATTTACTTTTCACCAATCATAGAGCAAGATTCTTAGTATGTGGGATATAATACTACATATGAATATTATTAGTCATGCTTGTAAACACTATTTCTGTTAACTTAATATTTTTGCTTATACCAGGGAGAGAATAACGGACCTTTCTCTGGCAGCTCTAAGACTTGGACTTGGGCAAGGTAAGATTTTTTTTTCTATTGGTGAGATAAAGAAGTGATCTAAATTCACATTGAAGACATGTCTAGGTGCTTTTTACATTTTGTATGTGTATTTCTTCATGTTTAAAAAAATTGTTAGCTGTAGCCGTACAGTTGTAAATAACAAATAATATTGAAATCTAACTATAGATATTTTATATTATTTTGTGGTATACACCTAATGAACTACTGAATTAGAGTGTTACAACTTAAGTAATTTCATCTTCAGGGGTGGGGTATGATAATATTTCTTGCTATTCTCTGTTTCACAGCCCAAAGAGCCCAATAACCGGTCTTCGGGATATCATGCAGTCCCAGTCAGGTATTAACAAACCCCAAGCCAGCTCATACCCTGGGCCAACCAGTCCTCCAGCCCAGATAGCAAGAGCACCACCAGTTGCCGCCACATCACCCCTTCTGGTCTCCCCCACCCCCTCCCCTACCCAGAGACCACAGCAACCATCTGCCAAGGGCCACACCCCCACCCTCTCCCCCACCCAGAGACCGCAGCAACCCTCTGCCAGGGGCCACACCCCACTGGTGAAGAAGTCTCAGAAGCAGAGGAAGAAGGAGATGCAGGCTGCTCTGATAGGGGGAGGGGTGGATGAGAAGAGGAACGGGGACGGGACGGATGGACAGGTAGTAGGAGATCACAACCCTGTGGCTTGCCCATGGTAAGTTCATCAATTAACTCTAATTAATACTGATGGATGTTTGTTTATTTGGTTTAATAATGTTGTTAAAATATTGGGTTAATTTTACAGTTAATACAAGTATGTGCATTCCAGTTGCAAATAAAGAATACACCAAATTTCCAAAAACAAAAACAAATTGTTATACTTCATTTCTTGCTACAAGCATTCATCAGTTTAATGTATACGTGATTGTTTAGAATGCATGTGGTATGTTTAATCTAATTATGCCATGAAGAAACCAATCATTTAATATTTTTTTTACCACACATACATGTATTGCAAAATATACAGTGAAACCTGTCTATAAAAACCAACAAGAGAGACAGGAAAAGTGGTCTTTGTAAACAGGTGGTCTTTGTAGACAGGTTTCTTTAGTTCATGTTTCAATTAGAAACTATTTTCAAGGGAAACATAAATGTGGTCTTTGTAGACAGGTGGTCGCTAAACCAGGTTTGACTGTACTAGAAAGTGGAGATACAAAATTGTCACCTAAAGGGATCATTTAACAATGTTAAATCTGAGATACATGGCCCTACATGTTATCAGTATCTGTGATATGGTGTTATATTGAAGCCCTACAAAAATTGCGCTTCAAAATGATCAAGAAGTGCCTCAAAAAAGTAAAAACCTTTGAGTGACTGGTTTTACCATACTTGTTTTCTCAATAGACTGTAGTGTTATGAAAACCGTTTGGCAAACGCAAAATTTGAATCAGACAGGCGCTCGGCTTGTAAAAGTCAAGGGGTTCCTGACAGACCTAAAGGTTTATAATCATCATTGCAACATGAGCCAAATCAAGGTTTTTTTTAAAGGACCTAAGACAAAGTTACCGTATCTCTTTAATGAAATATCTGATTATTCTTGTTTGTGAACAGGGCCAATGTGGCGCCACGTCGGCCAACTCAAGTTTCTTTCCGTGACCTCCAAGCTCAAGATGAAGATGTGGAATCCATCTGGGATCCTGTCCCATCTTCATCACCAGATAAGAAAACTTTCTCTGCATCAAGGAAAATAAGGTAAGACATATATTTATATTTATCTTCTTAATTTGCCCAGGGTGCATATTTATATGAACTATTTTCATTTCCCTTGAGTTAAAATCCCTTAAAATACATAGATCATGGCTCTCAAGTTTTTTATTGTATTTCTTCTTCTACCTCACTTGTTTTTGTTTTTGGGAGGCGGTCTTTTTTTCCTAACGTACATTGTCATTTTGCAGAAGAAGAAAAAGAAAAAGAATAAACATGACTTTAAAGTAACCAAGACAGTTTTTTCACTTTTGTTCACTTTTTTCAAATTTAGTACACAGATTTTATTATGTTTCTGGTTTTTAGCAGATATTAAATTTTAACAGTATATTAAAAACACCTCAATAAATGTACATCCAGCTGATTTTTTTTTTGATGGTTTCCCAAAAGAAGGCCGTTGATAATACATAGCTTGTACATCCATCTTGCCGGCAGCCACCAAAATGTAATGTCAAAGGATACACACAACTAGAATGAGGAGTCATACATTATAGCTGTGTCATGTCAGTTGACAATATACAGTGTGAATTGTTTTCTCACCCCCCCCCCCTCCCATATTCCAATTGGACCAAGGGTTATGGAATTTATAAATTCTTATTGAACTGACATATATATATATGACATTTCTTGATTCAAACTGACTTCCATCCTTTTAATAATAGATGAAGTATACGATTGGTGATCTATCACATTGATATCTGACTGTCAAAAGACATTGTATATTTGAAAAGAGAGTAGCGTTGTTCATGATAGCTGGAATCAACAGGGTATCGGGTATGACTAATTGAGTTGAGATGAGTGATGCCTTTTTGGAACCACATTTTATATTTTTAGTTAAGTCCAACTTAAAGTCGATCTTAGTCTTTGTGAAACAATCTCCATTATCATACACGTGACATATGTATGTTGTCTATAAATAAACATCACATCATACACCGTCCATGTGATAAACCGTTCGACCTTCTTGTCTATCATGTACTGTACATGTGTGTGTGTATTGGGTTCTTACAGACGTGTATCAATCAGATATGATTATTTACGTCTGGGGACCGACCTTTAAACGTCGCCATCCAAAAGACGTGATTCAGGGTCGAACATGCGTCCTCGGCTGAATCAGTTTGTAACTTCCATTGTTCGCTGGATTACAGGCGCACGCCACAACGCCATGTACTGTACATGTATTGTAAGCTGCACTGTGGGCTGGTAGAAGCTAATATAACAAGACAGTCATTACATCCTCCTCACCCATACTCACTCTCAATGAGAGCAACAAAGGTCAGAGTTCATACATCTGGATTAATCATCACCCTAGAAGTGCCATATCTAATCATCCGCTTATTAAACTGTAGTAGCCTAGTGTTATCTGTGGTGAGGAAACCCTTGTCGTCGTCGTAATATATTGTTTATTTCTTCTTATTATTTCCATATCATTGCCCCAATTGGCAATTTCTTTTTTTATAACAAACACAAAAATTCACATTATGAATCGTTAAAGTTACAACACAAACTAATAGATATGATAGAAAATTAATACTTGTAGTTAAAAAATAGAAATATGAAGAACAAAATGTGAAGAAATTAATGAGAGAGTTCATAACAGTACGTTTAGATGGTTATTATGTCCTTTAATGTGCAATTTTTTATTTTTTTTTCTGTTTTTTTTTTTTTCTTTTTGTATCCATGTACATGTACATGTTGCCTGTCCTTATTCATGAACAATTCATAATGACCTGTAACTAATGTTTATCAGACTGAAGATCATAACCAGAAGTGCAAGTAAAACTTACCCCCAAAAAAATCCAATGAAGAAAAAAAAAAAAAAAAACTAAAATCTACACTGTATGCAGTCATGGTCCGTGGTGCAATTTGGCAAGCTATAGATTTGGCTGTATTGAAGTTGGAAGGGATGTGAGGCTATAGTGAAGGGAAAGAACAAACCACCCCTTATACCCTTTTCTAACTGCACTGATTTTCATCGGATGCATCCGGACGCATCCGATGAAAGTGCCAGTTAGAAAGCAACAGAGGAGAAAAAGGCGATTAAATAGCCGATGAAAAGAAGAGAAATAGGCGATTAAATTCTCATTCTATCGGTGTGACACCAATGAAACGTCCAGTTAGAAAACGTTCGGGAGAAAAAGGCGATTAAAACAGCGATTAAAATGGTCAAAGGTCGCAGTATACAGGCGCTTTATCGTAACCAGCTGTGTTTGTTGACTTAAGGTTGAACATGTTGCATGCTAGCTAGATGGAGCGCGGGCTTAATAATTACGCAATAATTCTTCACTTCCGGCAAGGGCTCGCCACAGCGAGAGAATTTCACCGGCAGTTAGAAAGCAACAGGGGGGAAACTGCGGTTTCACCTTTGTTTACATAAGGAAAATTCAATCAGTATTTTCATCGGTGTGACTCGGATAGAGTGCAGTTAGAAAAGGGTATTAGATACAGTTAACAGGTTAATGGTTTTAACACCTGCAGTAGCCTATCCAGCGGCTCATTATCTTCATCATGCACCAGTTATTAGTTACCCTGCAGTCTTTCCAATTAGTGCTCTATTCGGGTGATTAGCATGGTGATTGTGCATTGTGGTTCATGTTTACGTTTATTTTATGGTGAGGAATTCACGCTGCGATTGTGTTTTCCTATATATTTATATATACCTGTATCATTTTCACAAAGTGATTATATTGAGAGTTGTAGTGAGAATTTGATTCTGTTTACTTTGGTGGTTTCTCTTGTTGTTGTTTTCTTTCTATTTAGTTTTCGTCTTCTGGTATGTGGTCTTGTTTTATTTCTTTTACATTTCTATTTCCAATAACTTATCCTCTCATTCACGCTGTCACTCTTTTTTCTCTCTTCCCATTCACTTTTTCTTTTCTTTTCTTTTCTTTTCTTTTCTTGTTCTTTGTGTTTGTCTACTTTTGTATTTAATTTCTATTCTAATATCTTTTTTCTTGAATTATCTTGCACCACTTCGCATCTCCCTCCTTTCTCTCTCTCTCTCTCTCTATTTATCCTGCTCTCACCCTAAAATCTCTTTCTCTCTCCCTCTCTCTTTCTCTCCCCCCACCCTCTCTCTTTCTCTCCCCCTACCCTCTCTCTTTTAGCTCTCTCCGTGTTAATACTGTGTTTTTTTTTCTGAGAGAACAAACTAGCTCAATACAAACGCATGATAGCAAAGATCTTTTCTCTCTTTATTTGTCTCCTAGTTTTGGACTAGCCGCCCCGTCATCGTCATTTCAAAGAGTCCAGGATCCAGAGATCACATCCACCAGTGGACCAGCTTCTCCTGAGAGCCCTAAAGAACTCATAAAGTAAGAAATATTAAAAATTTGCACCTCCTAACATTAGTTGGATATGTATAGACACTTGAAGAAAACAAATTCAGTGGAGTCTTGTGATTTGTAAAGTCTACCTTAAATTTACTATCCTATAATCGGTTATGGATCTTTCAAGTTTGTTTGTTTTATTCTGATTTTACTGTTACTTTCTTTCGTGACCTACTATACAACAGTCTGTGGCAGAGGAGTGGTGCTGTGTCTCCACCTAAACCCTCAGTCAAGTTTCCAGATATCATCCGATATAGTGCAGTCTAGTGATTCGCAAAGTCTACCTTAAATTTGCTTAAACTTTTTTTCATAATCAGTAATGGGTCTTAAAAATTCTTTTATTAGACAATTCTTTTATTTTATTTGTGACCTGCAGTCCGTGGCAGAGAAGCGGTGCAGTGTCCCCTCCTACACACTCAGTCAAGTTCTCAGATATCATCCAAGCTGAATCAGAACAGAAGCAGTACCTTGATAAAGCCAAGAACAAGACTCTAGCACAGATTCAGGTAATTATAAGTGTTTCAAAGCATTGTGCAATGATGAAACAATAATAGAAACTTAGAGAAAATACATAAACAGTCAATGGCATATGCTGATTCAGAACAAAAGAACAACCATAACTAGAAAAAGTTAAAATACCTACTTCAGATAAGAGAATATAAGAATAAAAGAAAAAGTAGGGTATGTAAGAAAAGAGATAGAATAAGAAGAAGAAGAAGAAAGAAAGTAAAAAGTATATTCATTCATCATGTATATTGAATGTATACTAAAAACAGGGCCTTGAGACTAAATCAGAAACAAGGTTGAACACAATTCAGACAAATATAAAGTATGTGTTTACAATTCGCATGTATTTAATTAAGTACTTATGATTGTCAATTATATGTTGTTCCTGTGAAATTACTGTGAAGCAAGATTGTAAATGTAAATATGAACAATTATCCTCTATGGACATAATAATGAAATGAAATGAAATGAAATAAAGCCAAAAACAAGACTCTAGCAAAGATACAGGTACATACAGCATATACATTTTATATGTTCAAAATGATTTTCACATGTCATAGTATAATGATTTTAAACCGAGTATTTAATATTTTTCTTTCAATTTGGAATCTGATTCTGAATAGCCATATGACAATCTTGTATCTGTGTCAATGTCTGATAGATGCATTAAGTTTATCAGGGATGCCAGTTTTCAGGTAATGGCCTGAATTCAGGCCCTTGCAAGTTATTTCAGACCATAGTTTAGGCCTTTTTGGTGTACAAAATAGCTCATTCTAGGTGATTTTCAGGCCCTCTGATCAATTCTAACTGGCATCCCTGGTTTATGATATCCTGTGCTGTTATGTTAGTTGGGTAGTAGACATCATATATTATACTTGCATTCAATTGTGTTATTTTCTTTCTCCCTCCCTCCCCCTTCTCTCTCTCTCTCTATCTCTCTCTTCCTCTCCCTTCCTCTCCCTCTCTCTCTCTCTATCTCTCTCTTAATATTACCCTAGATTGAAGAGAGAGCCATAGAGGAGCTCTACACCCTATACCGTGGTGCTCATAAACCTGATGAATACATCACGGTAGGAAGGGTTCAGCATGTCGTGGCCACTCCCCTCTGGAAGAAGAAATCAGAAGACAGATGATAGCGACTTAAAGGGATCGTTTAACAACATTAAATCTGAGATGCACGGTCCTACGTGTTATCAGTGTCTGTGATATGGTGTTATATTGAAGCCCTAAAAAAATTGTGCTTCAAAATGATCAAGAAGTGCCTCAAAAAAGTAAAAACCTTTGAGTGACCGGTTTTACCATACTCGTTTTCTCCAATAGACTGTAGTGTTATGAAAACTGTTTGGCAAACGCAAAATTTGATTTCGATTTTCAATCATTAATATCTTGATAATCACACAGGCAATCGGCTTGTAAATGTCATGGGGTTCCTGACTGACCTAAAGGTTTATAATTATCATTGCAGCAGGAGCTAAATCAAAAATTTTGTTTCAGAATCTGATGCAAAGTTACCGGATCCCTTTAAGACTTGGACTCAAGTTTGTTGGTCCAGATAGTTTTTGACAAGACCAAATCTTTTGTCCCATTTGTCACCGACAACATTAACAATTTTAGTATACTGGATGATTGTAAAAAAGTTGGTAATTCTGTCCCACAGCTGCGGTCACACCTACATGTATTATCAAGAAATATTATAGTTGCAATATGTATGATGAACTTAATTACATGAAACGAGGTAGCGTATGAGACACGGAATGACATGGAATGACAATATTCTTTGGCCTTATATCGTCCAAAGGGTTTATAGTTAGTAGCACAGTATAGGAAGCAATAGTCTGCTCCAATATGGGATGTGAATGTAGGCCTTTACGATGTGCCCTGCCTCTTGCCTCTTGTTTTGCATTGAGTACAATTCTTGCTGAATTTCTTTTAACATCATCATTATACTTTTTCAACTCAATACCATGGCAGCCTGAAAACTGAGGCATACAGGGTCAATGAGTTGCTTCCAGTCCAGCTGGTAAATAAAGAATTGTAAAACAACATTGCACTACATGTATGTGTTTAATAAAACGGCTTATATACAAGTATGGATTGTAAGAATCATATCATCACATTATGTCAGTGCTTCACAGTATTAAAGACCTTATCCGGTAAAAATACAACTTTATGTTAGAAAGCTGAATGATCATAGATCATATAGATCACATAAAGGAATACACTGTAGTATTGCACAAAAGCAAATCAAAACCTCATTTTCTGCACCCCTCCAAATTACGGGCCACTAGAGTCAAATTTGCTGCCGTTACAGTGACGACGTGTTGATCCGATAAGTTGAGGCGATGAGCGGCGCCTTATTAATGCTTAATTAAGATGATGTCATTTTGTCAATAGCTGATTTTTAGGTGGACAACTTCCGTTTTTCAAAGCTTTAGATTTCGAGTTTTTGTTGGCTTTGGCCAACCCTTTTAGATGATCCTGGATCTGCTGCTGCAAACTTTGTTTGAATATTACAAGTGCTTCCCTATCACTCGCTTAGAAGGTGGCTTTTCACTGTGCAAAATGATATTTGTCAAAGGAAATTTTAAAAATGTATTTCATGATTCAGATTCTATCATAGTGAAACAATTGTTATGTGAATGTTTGTGTCAGGAAACGTTGACAATCTTCATTTTTGTGCCATGTGTATTTATGTGATACAAGTATTGTAACAGTTTGCCATCTGGGTCTGTGAGTTGAACCCCATTGCCTACTTGAACTCAATAATTCCTGTATAAAGTCAGTAGGGAATGACAGAATTTAGAAGTCAATGGGTTACATGTATAATCTAGGGAGTATGACTGTCTTTATAACTATTATTTTCTTATATTTAATGTGGACAAGTGTGTATTGAATACACCAAACGACTTTATTTGGATAGTTTATGCTTCATATTTGTAGTCAAAAGAAAATGAACTCATTATACGCCGCACAAATAATATCCCTGTGCCACTTTGTATTTATCATGGAATAAATATACCAAAGGATTTAAGATTATTTAAATGTTTCCAGTGCAAGATTAATCTACAGGTGCATTAAAAGGGTTTCATGGTGCTAATTAAACAAGACCTGAAGTTGTATTTTTTACAAAGCCATTGAGTTGCACAAAGCAATTCTTCCTTCAATTGATACCTATGGTTTTGTGCAAAAAAGCATGTGTGGCAAATGAGCAACTGTACATAGAGATGAAGAAAGCAACCAAAGTGCTAAGAAAATTTGTTACACTTTTGAAAATTTGAAACACGTATCCCTATGCATGTATGGATCTTCAAATGGTTTGGAGTAAAGTGTATCATTCTACTTCTGTTTACAATTTAACTTCACTGAATTTGAAATCATTTTCTATGAAGATGTATTGTAGCTCTTTTACCCTTATGGAATTAAATTCTATATGTGTGCTACGTGTGAATTGCTAGTTTTCTAGATGATGTATTCAGTAAAAGTTTGTATTTTGATTTTACAGTGTATACATTTGCATTACCCTCATACATGTTTGAAAAAAGTATTTTATCTGCTGTGGACTGCTTTTATTTATTTGTAACTCTGTTTCATCTTTAGTTATATTTTCATGCAAGCGAAGATTATCGTGTTTGAATTTTGATTCTCGGTGAGGAGATGATAGATATTGTAAATATTTTGTTATATTAATCACTATTTAAGTTGTTTTCTATCTTCTTCAAAAACAGAAGTTGTAAAACAACTTCATTATTCTTGATTTTCTATTGTACCGCTGATTTTAATTTGTAGAAGATAAATTATTATTAGCAGTGATAATCTACTGTAGTACTGGGTAGTTATTTATTTAATTCATTCTGTCAGTTTTCAATTAAATGAATATTATGTTTAAATACTTTAATACATTAATCAAAGATTGATGGTGATAACTTGATTTTTTTTTGGGTGAAAGTTCATGTGATATTACAATTTTAAATATTTTGCCTATATATGTGTACTTCCATTGTCTATAGCCATTTAAATATTTAGTTTGTTTTTGGATTATAGTCTTATTTGCTTGTTTCTTGACATTCCAAATGTGAAGCTGGTCTTGGGACAGAGAGATTCATTTGTAATAGAATATAAAAATGATATGTTTATTGTACCGCTGGGAAAGAATTCCTTGATTGCTGTAAGTACATAAATCAGTAGCCTAGCAGAGCAGGGTGAATATTGGAGCATGTTGAGCACCTTACGAGGTGGATATGTGGGCTTTAAAAATATCCAATATTATTATATAAAAATATGAGAATCATAGATTTATTTGTGAATGTATCTATCTAGCTATGTCCAATAGCTTGGAAGTCGTTGGGTGACAATAAAATGGACCTTGAGACACGGGTTCTACATAACTTCCTGCATTCAGCTGTTCTAGTTAGCTGCTCAAATGATAACTGTCCACTGCTTGATGTTATCAGTCCATGTCCTAGTTGGTCTGCCCCTCTTTCTTCTCCCATCAGTTCCTCATTGCAGGATGGTGTTTGCCAAGCTATTCTATTATGTGTGAATGTACTAGAAGATAACATGATTATCATCATGGTAAATGTATAATCTATTGCTTGAAACGTATTTGCTATGCATGCTCATAAATGGACATTGCGAGTGAAAGAATGCATATTTGAGCCAATGAAAGAATTGAATATTGTTCATTGCTTTACATCAGTATTTATTAAAAGTATACAAGCTTTCAAGTGTCTTTAAGGTGCTGTGAGGCTGTACATACAGATTGTTTATTCATTTACAAATATTTTTGAATGAAATAAAACATTGTTTTCCCTTAAAAAAAGAAAGAATCATTTGTACTTGCCTTTGATTGGAGTACTGTTATCAGCTAATGCCCCCCCCCCCCAAAAAAAAAAAAATTCATTATAACAAGTTTCTCAACTGTGATGTGAGGCAAGGCTACGTGGATGTAACTACGTGGATGTGACTGTGGTATGCAAAGTAAAACATTCATATCGTTTATGAAGATGTATATTATTTGTCATCGTATTTGTCTTGAAAAGAATACTATATTCCTTCAGAAATTGAACTCCAATCTTATTCTTTTGACAACTTCATCTTCTTTTTCCAGCAATATTGTTATCTTGCATTGTTGGCCAAGTTTATAAAGAACCCAAATATTATGCCATGATTCTTGACCATGCGAAAATGTTGGTTGATATTTTGAGCCAATTCAAATAAAATGGATGCAGGGGCATACCGTTTATTTCAAGATGTAAATATGAAGAAGAAGAGGAGGAGGAGGAAGAACAAGAAGAAGAGGAGGAGGAGGAAGAACAAGAAGAAGAGGAGGAGCAGGCGCGTAGCCACGGGGGGGGGGGGGGGGGGCACGTGCCCCCTAAAATTTCCAAGATCGGTTGAGACTTTTTTAGACCCCTTTTTTTTACCTCGATCGATTACATGTATGTGCCCCCCCCCCCCCAAACGTCGAACTCTGGCTACGCGCCCGAGGAGGAGGAGGAAGAACAAGAAGAAGAGGAGGAGGAGGAAGAAGAACAAGAAGAAGAAAAAGAGGAGGAAGAAGGAGAAGAAAGACGGGAGGAAAAGAACGCAATAAAATAGCACCCCCACAGTCCCTAAATCGCTAGTCATGCACTCTTCCTCTTCTGTGAATGGAAGCGCGCTCATCCCCTACTTAAACGTAGAACCCATATGACTGTGTAAACAAAAGTTAGCTACTTTCTAAGACGAACTTGCTGTAAAGCCTAGTTACAAGACAAAACAATTACCCAATCAATAGCCTTCCGACTCTTTTCATTCTGTCAAAAATCGTTAGCCCAAACCAGCCCCCTAGTAAAGAAAATCAATAAATTACGCTGAGGTCGGGCAGATGTGACGATCAATTGAAGACGGATATAGAGAGAGTCTGTATTGATAAGAAAAGGGTGTGTCCAATGGAGATTGCCTCCCGGACACCGTACCCACCGTGGGAAGGGGGAGGGGGGTACTTACATACTAGGACATACGGGGGGGGGGGGTGCCGCTCTAATGGGTCACCTTTTCACCCAAAACATGGGTCCCACTTTTATCAAAAATACCATTTAAAATTGGTCCGTTTTTCCGAAAATTGTGGAAAATGCCCCAGAATGCCCCCTAATAATGGGTAGGGCTTTCGAGGCTAGAGCGAGCGGCACACCCCGTCCAAACCAAATATGAGTACCCCCCCCCCCCCCCTCCGGGACCGGACCACCTGGTCTCTTCGAGAGGGCCTTCGGTCCTGAAATGCGCTATAAAAAACGAACTATTATTATTATTATTAGAAATGGGAAGAAAAAAAACTCGGGGTGAATAAATTGAATGTATCCATGATCGAAGATGATCACAATGATGGTCCCTCCAAGAATACATACGGATGGAACCAGAAGCCTTTATAAATGCGAATTGATGAGAGTATAAATTTAAAATACACTCATTTTTATGTTCAGAAGAAGTGTTTCCAGTTCAATCTTGTAGAACACCTCCCTGGATATACACTGTTGCTCATAAACAGCGTGGTACATTAAAACACCTCCCTGCATTAACTGCCCTGTTCACTAAACTCAAAAACTTTCCAAGGAACCGTCCTTTCTATCAATTTTGTACGAGGAGGTAATACCCCCCCCCCCCGATCAATTTCCACGCAAACTTTCAATCAAATTGTGTTTTCTGAAATTTATTGGACGTCAATAGGCACCAGCCATTGAAAATCCACAACTTGACATTTTGCGTTATTGTCTGTTAAGTCTCAATGCGACCCACTCACAACGGTGAGCTTCTCCAGTTATAAAATGGGGAATAGGGACACAGGACCCATGTTTCCCAACTAGTGAAGCGCCCCAATATTGAGCAAATTTAAAAACTGGCTGCCGTGATAAATGATTAAAATAATGGCCTAAGAAATGCAGTCTTGAATACAAAACGCCCGAAGAAGAAGAAGAAGAAGAAGAGCAAGAAAAAGTATGAGGTGGATGAGGAGGCGGCAGGAGGAGGAGGAGCTGAATGATGATGCTGATATGATGATAATGGTGAGAAGAAGAATAGATATATCCAAGAGTAAGAAGAAGAAGTAAGTCCAACGCGAATATTTTTCGAAAGGCATATCATAACATTAAAATATGTAAGTTGTACAAATAAAATTCTTCATCGTGGAAATGGTGTGTTCACATCGACGGTGGCATTTTTTTTCAACGCAACAAATTTGCATTATTCAATAAATTGTATGGCGGCAAAGAACTGAGTTTACCAATCGAGTATGCACTGCCCCAGGCCCAATGGGTAAATTACCTTTTCGTTGGAACTAAACATTATGAATCCATTTTCTTTTCTTTCTAATATTTTCCTTCAAAAGTTTGATACCGTTCCATTCGATTGTTAGCATTCACGCAGTCGTTTGATGTTATCCGACAATGCAAGGCGAATACATTCATAATTGATACGGGTACACTAGAAGAGCAGAGAGGGGAAAATCATCATTACAATTAAACAAATTTGTTTAAAAACACTTTAAAAAATCATTTAAGAATTATCCTTTTAAAGTTTAAGTCTAATAATTATAAAATATATGACAAATGAACAATTATTTTGCGGAGGCATGTGTCCCTTCTTTTATAAACCCCTATGATACAGTGAATTAATCCTAGGCATACAGCGTGTGTAGGTGTATGGCTAGCTGTAAAGCGACCCGAAAATGTGTTGCACCTGTAATATATTCTCACGTTACACATCTTGCACATGAGAGTTAAGACGAGGATAATAACTTGGAAATAATCTACTATTTCAACTCGCCAAAGACTCTATAAATTGATGTATCTTATGTGACATGGGTATTTGGTGAGTATCAATACAGATATAGTTGCTGTCAGTGATTTTTACAAAGGTTAATGAGTTGAAAACGACAGATTATCGTGATGTTTTTAAATGGGTGAGTCGGACTTTTCGGGGTCGGTCAAGCCCCATGGACAACGTACATTGCGCTACATACTCTCGCTGAACGCTCGGGCGAATCCAATGTGACAAAGTGAGACTCTTGGCACTGAGCTGAGATGGACTGCATACTTTGGGGGAAATCATAAAATTCGCTCAGAGTCTTTGTTCTCAAGCCGTTGCATTTACTAAGAGAAGATGAGTCACTACTTTGAAGTATGTAAGAATGCTTGGGATGCAGGATTGTGATAATGATGATGTATCATGTAATTTCATGTTGGTATGTTTACTTTGTGAGATCTAGTCGTAGTTTTTTTAGAATTCTTGCATTGTCCTCATCCCTGTCGATTGTGGGGGGGGGGGGGGGGGGGTTGACTGCCTTAACCCATCTCATTCAACAATAACAACAACAAGTTTTGGGATAATCACCTTTTTATGTTTAGACTTTAGAGACTATAATAATTTTTAATAATTTGGATTTATTAGCAATAAGGTAAATAAGAGCAAAAGAGAAGATTGGAAGAAAGGAAACACAGTGACATAGAAATATTGTTATATTCACTGTATGATGTTATGTAGTGTTGGCAAGCAGTATATGGAAGTACATTTAGACAACAACAAATCAGTCTATTTTGTTCAGGGATATGTTTCGCTGAGACTGCATCTGGCTTCATCAAATCCCTCTGTCTTGGTCCCGGAGAAGAGCATCAGAAGACAAAAAAAAGAGTTCAAGCGGACAGATTTTGCTGTCTAGTATGGAGCTGCTTCAACTCTTCATGCTTATAGTTATTTTGTTTTTCCAGTAGCGGTGCCAGGTGTGAATAATATGCTTTCCTGTTTCTGAACTTGAAAGAACAATACAAAGGAGATCTATAAATTAGAGAACAGAAAAAGAAAAGAAAATCTTCAAAGTATTTCAGTGGATTACTATGTTAGGCCTAGACTCCTAGAGTGGCCTACATCATTTTCATCCAGCAGGTTTCCAGAAGAGAGCCACTAAAACTCGTAATTTTTTTACCCGAAATGAAGTTTAGGGCTAATATTTTTGGCATTAATGTCTCTATTTCTGCTGAAGTGTAATCATCCATGTAGTACTCTGATATTTGGTGATGCTTGGGTGTGGCGCACAGTGCACAGTACCTTCCTTGAAGGGAAGTCCACCTTGATAATGAGTTGGTATAACAAAACAAAAAAAAGGAACAGGTCAGTGAAAGTTTGAGCAAAATCTGATTGAAATTAAGAAATTATTCATTTTATAAGTTGCGATCAATCAAACACAAATTTGCAACTCTGTAACATACATTTATCTTGCGATTTGTGTCTTGTGTTCGGTTAAAGGTAAAGACCAGTTATGGTCATGCGATTGCATTGTGAAAGAAACGTTGTGGAATCGATCAGAAAAAGGTTGATCATCTAGCATCTAGCATCTGCAAGGTTCTGGAATCTGGAATCATCAAAATGATAAGAAATTTGGCCCATTCTTCGTAAAGTTACAAGCACTATACACAGAAAGATGTATATGGGACTACCCTATATCTCTCACAGACCATGAGAGAAACAAATTTACTAAATATATGAATTAGTAGGCGGTTTCCCGGCAAATTTTTTATCATCATGTATTAGTCAAAACATATTCTTTCACATGATTGGTAATGAGAGCTTCCATTTCATTTTTTGAAATTGGGGCGTTTCCAATACTGATCTTTACCTTTAAGATTTCGCAAATTCAAAATTATTTTAAAAATTCAAACTTTCACTGACCTCTTCCTCTTATTTTTCTGCTTCTATTAAATCCAACTCGATATAAGGGTGGACTTCCCCTTTAAGCAGCATTAGCATCTCACTAGTCCAAGTTATACCTTAAAATCTGCTTTCATGTTTCATACTGTACATGTTAGTGCTGTAGTCAAACGTTTAACCGTCCGGTATCCGCCCGCCCATGGCGGATTCTGTTTTCAATTGGACGGTTTCGTTTTCCATTTTTTTTTTTTTTTTTTTTTTTAAGTTTCGATTTATGCCCCTCCACCTTGCACTATGCCTGGCAATGTCTTCCAGCTCAGTAATCTTTGTGTTGACTCACTACTCCGAAACTAGAACAACACTCCAATTTGTCTGTCATCTTGGTTTGAAAGTAATCTTTGTAATAGATCTCAATATGTAGTTTATAATAATAATTCATCCAACACACTGCGTACCACAAGGTTCTATCCTAGGTCCTCTACTGTTTTTAATTTACATTAATGATCTTACACATTCTTCTAAAAACAACATTGTTACTATTATTTGTGACAAGTTCACAAGCACAAATCGGCGCCTTCAAATGCACCTCTCAGTTAAATGAAAGTCTTTCCTGCTTTTTCAAACAAACCTGGCTTTTTTTTTAATCGTTTAACCGAAAACCGTCCGGTTTTGACTGGCGGTTAAACGGAATTGGAGATATCCGTGATGTTACAGCACTAGTACATGTATATGTACCTGTTCCAAGGAATGGAAGAATGATTGAATCATTGCAATCAGCCAGGCACCAAGGTATCTTGCGCTCATATATGTTCATGTCTACACCTGTACATGACTACAATGGAGGTGGATGTGAGATTTCCCAAGAAAAATCTGACTCATTTTAGCCTTTTTTAGTATTTTACTTTTAATAGCATTTTATAAAAGGATAGATTTTCACTACCGTAAGTCATTAAGACTTCACTAAGACTCACTAATTTAAATTTTTTCAATTACTTTCAACAACTGAGTGGTTTTGAATGATTTTTCCTTGAAAAGATTTGGACTGGGAGCCCATTTCTACTGGCCGCCCTGCCCATCCCCACCCCCCCCCCCCATCCCCACCCCCCCCCCCTCATTCATTTTAGCCTTTAAACAAAAAAATTAATATCATTTTATAAAAGGATAGATTTTCACTACGTCAAGACTCACTAATTTAAAAATTTCAATTATTTTCAACAACTGATGGTTTTTGAATTATTTTTCCTTGAAAAGGTTTGGACTGGGAGTGCATTACTATTGGCAGTCCCTCCTGAATGACATAAAAACTCCAGCTCTTACAATGTACGCTTACATACATGTACATGTACACACACATACAGTGTACATGTAGCTCAAGACCATCTTGAAAATGGATGTACATGTAATACATTGTAAATACAAGTAGTATGATATCGAGACACTCCCTAAAATGAGCTATGATATAATTATGTAAGGCATTTCCTAACTCCCCTAAATGTGCAAACCTACACATTTAGAGCTACATGTACATGTACAAGCTACATGTACATGTACATGTACACTGTACAGTACTTACTTAAAACCTTTTTCACTTTTTTAAATTAACTATCAGTTTGATATGTCTCATACAATATTTCCAACCATGTTTCACACTGACCTTGCCTACATTGTACTCACTTTCGTCTTATAAATCAACATAATAAGTATTCCCAAAACAGATGTGGGGCTTGCATACCGTACATAAACTGCCCTCATACAACATTTGAAGAGAATTACTTTAATTAGGCAAATGAATTCCACATCACACATCCATCCTCAGTGACTAATATACACATACTATTTGTACATGTACAGTATATCAAATTTGTTGTAATTCTTTGTTAACACTTTACCGGTAATCAAATTGCAAATGGAGTTCAAGTTCAATATTAAATCATAATTCATGTGGATATTGTTTGTAATACCTGTACATTGTATACAAATAAATAACTTGAATACTGTTATTATTTTAGGCTATTTTCCCACCAGATTCAATCGGCAGTTCCCTCTCTTGTTCGTTTGCTAAATTCAATCAACTGAAATCTTGTTAGACCTGTTTACAATGTATTGTCATCATTCGAACTCTCTCCTTGTCTCCGTCTCTCTCTCTCTCTGTCTGTCTCTTTCTCTTTCTCCCTTTCTCTAGCTTTTTCTCTCTCTTTCCTTCTCATTTCCCTCCTCCCCTCTCCCACTATTTCTCTATTTCTGTCTTGTATTTCCTTTTCTCAATTTTCTGACAATGTGATAATAACTCATTAATAATTTTCACCAATATGTATAAGTCATTGACGTTCACCAATGTTAAACAGTATAATAACATTTCCGTAATGGCATTTGTATTAATGTATCATTTGACATTTTACTTTTACAATGCTTCATCAAGCTGAATCAACTCAATTCTCGTTCATTTGCTTACATTTTTTTTGGTCATTAATTGAACTCTCTTTTCTTTTTTCTCTTTATCCTTTCCCTCTTTCATTCTTGTATTTGATTGCTTTGTGAACATTGCTTATTGGTGTATGGTTTTCTTCCAAAATGTGTGTACTTTATAATACACTTATAGTACATATAATGTATACAAATGCTTACAATGACGACATTGTAGGCCTTTACATAGCAGACTTGCATTCAGGGGATGACGTGGGAATGCTTTTAGAGTAATGTCTCGTACTCTCGTCCCCCCCCCCCCCTCAGTCGAGCTTAATTCTAAAATTCTAAATGTACAACACAAATGTGCAGTATCTGCATATGTGCAATGTAATGTAATTTACTCTCTCTCTTTCTCTCTCTCTCTCTCTCTCCCTCTTTTCCTCTCCCCCTCTCTCCCTCTCCCCCTCTCTCCCTCTCCCCCTCTCTCTCTGTTCATTTGATGACTTTAAAGTTAATGTATGTTCAAGTACTCGCATGTACATGTATGTGCAGCAGCGGCGACATTCATGGCCGTGACACCAAACCAGGGTGTGCGTGCAAAGTGTGTTAGCTCTGCATTTAGGTACATGCATACACGTGTGTGCTGGGCTGGCTAAATTCAGGGCATCCTTGCTCAGTCCCTCTCGGTGATGGTCGTAATATATTGAGCAGTCACGATAGCTGAAATTTGTTATTTGGTTTGTCGTCTTGTTGTAGCGGATGGATGTAGGCCTACATTGTACACATGTGTGCCTTCTTCAACAAGTCCCTAGTTCAGGATTTATGCATTCAGTTTGAGTTTGTAAGTAAGAAATGTTGATCGTTCCCTGAATCACCAGTATCGGTACTTGCAAAATGCTGATGCATGTACATACACTGTAATACATGTTCAGTGGTACAGTTTGTGTGTATCGCAGATGTGCTGTATTTTGATAAAATCACCAAATGACAGCCACGTCTTTAAATTTTGTATACCGCTTTGAATTAAAGTTCTGTCGTTTATCGTTATAATTGGTCATTTGTTTGTTTTTCTTTTTATGTGATTTTAGCATACTTTTTTCTCTTTTTTTCCCATCATTTTCCAAAGCTCTTTTTGAAATTTTGTGATGCTTCATTTCTGTTCTCTGTTGCTGAAATTTTATTCATCAGATATATGTACATGAATTGACTAGAGCCAATTTTGATCGAAAATAATGATTCAGATTCAGAAGTCAGAACCTCTCGATGTGTTGCCAGTTTAAGGATCTTAAAGCTTATTTTCCTTTTTAAAATTCCTGGTATGGTCATGCAGAAAAAAATGGATGCAGTGTGTGAAGAAATTTTTGCTCTTTCTACTCCTGCATCTGGTATAGTTTTTAGGGTTCTGAATGCAAAAACTATATTGAGCCAAACCACAATACATGTATGTGGAATGATTGACCAAAAAGGGGTTTAACTAAAATCAACCTTGGTACTTTGGATAATGGATTGAAAGCATGGCTGAGTCACTGTTGAATCTTCAATTTCTGCAAATTTTTCATTTCTCTCTTGTTTTATATTTTGACTGCAGATATCTGGCGTAACAATGTTCATCTAGCTGCGGGATACTCTGCTGTTACATGTACTTCCAATGCTTCTAATGCAGAGAACTAAACCATTACCTGCCTGCAAAATGGATACCCTGAGAACTCTTTCTGTTTGCCTTGTTTTTTTGCTTCCACTCCTGTCTTCTGCTCAAAGTGATCCGTGCGGGCTGTCCTCAGTGAGTCCTGCAGGCTGTGTATGTTCAGGACGCGACGTGGTATGTACAGGATACTGGCCAACGTATCGTGAGCTTCATACTGGGGATATCGACCAATTAGAGTCCCTGACGATTAAAAACACCACCAAGACAAATCTTATCAAATGTGAATCAGTATTTGGTACATTGACAAATCTTAGGAAATTGGATTTGAGTAACAACCGAATAAATTTCACGAGACCTAGGTCATTTAGTTCCATTTGTTTTCCAAATTTAGAGCAGTTAGTTTTAGATGACAATGCTCTTAGGCTGAGTGCTCACACAACGTTTAAGAGTCTTGATAGGCTTCGGGAGCTACATCTGAATAATGCGCTCTACAGGAACCAAAGCGTGTCGGAGCAGGTCACGCATACATTCATCAAATCATCCATGCCGAGTTTGGAAGAAATCATGCTCAATGACAATTTGCTTGGAGATCTGAGTTCGAGTACCTTCAACTTCAACTTGTCATCTGGTTCAAGTCCTTTAAGCAGAATTCACCTACGTAATAGCAGACTTGGCATGATCAACACTAACCTCTTTGAAGTTGAAACGCTCCCCAATCTCTCGTTCATTGACTTAAGCATGAACAGCATCACAGGCCTGCCGATAGAGAACCTGGAAAGCTTTGACAAGTTTTCCAGCGCGCTCACGATCAACTTGACCGGCAACCCTCTCACCTGCAATTGCAACCTCAAAGACTTCGTTGTCTGGCTGCAGTCGAATGACACCGAGGTGACCGTGGTCGATCAAGAGAAGCTCAACTGCTCCATGGACAGTATCGTGCATGGGGGTAAACGCATCATCGACCTGGATCCGATGGAGCTGGAATGCGGGCACATCCAAAACACGGACATGGATGAACAGATGAAGACTTCTTACATCCTGCTGATAGCCGTGCTGAGCATCATCGGGCTATTAGCCCTCGTCATTCTCTTCATGAGACGAAAGGAGATCATCAAGCTGTGTAATCAGATGAAGCAGGCCACCAAGGAAACCTTTGATACACACCATACATCATACGTCTACAGCGATATCACCCAAGCGAGACGAGAAACCCCGGAACACTCTGCAGTAGATGTTTGATAAGCTGCCAGCCCTCTGCAAGGTGAGTCACTCTATTTTGGCGATCCATTCATTTGTTTGTATTTATTCTTTGCAAATAATTTGTAATTTTGTCAATGTTATTTTTTGTAATGTTGTCTTCTACATGTACATGTATATTATACAGACTTCCTCAAAAAACAGCATTGAGGTTTTCTGTGAGAATCTTGTCTGGACAAATTCCATTTCAGGGCGGTGAGACCATTAAAGAGGGCGCAGTATTTGGAACTCAATTATAATTTTTCCATCGAGGATGTTGGTTCTTATTCTGCCCTAGATGGTGCCAGGTTATACAGGAGCAGAATATATTTATAACAAAGTTACTTTGTTTTTCCTCTTCTCCTTGTGCTATTAAAACTGTCCATTATTTGCACCTTTGAGCTTCGGTATAATTTCAATTTCAATTCAATTTCAATTTATTCAACCATAAAAAAATACATACCGTATACAATAATAATTCATGATAATATAAAAACATGGGGTTAGGGGCCCCTGAAGAAGTTTGAAAACAAACTTGTGATTGGGGCACCAACCATGACACATACATATCGAGAAAATTAACAAAAACAACATTAATGGGAAAACAAATATATAAGAAAAAAGATTATAAAGACCTACATGTATATGAGGATAGGACATTTACAGCAAAGCACCAGGAAAGGACGCACACAGGACACGACGTCAAGCGACACTGCGTCACTATATGCGCCCCTGGCTGGTGCTTGGCAGTATTACAAAACATTTATATACAAAATATAAAAATATAAAAAAAGAACAAGTGGAGCAAGTTATTCATTATTTAATTGAGCGTGGTTTTTGTACTGCAAGAACATTTCATTTTTCAAGAGTTTTACTTAGTTTAATATCATTGTCTAGGTCATTCCATAACTAAATTCCATTACAACGTAAGGAATTTTGACTAATTGTAGTTTTGGGAAGAAATTGATGAAGATCTGCGTGTTGACGGGTGAAATATGAGTGATAGGAGGCATTAGTGCTAAAAAGATCATTAAAAATATCTGGCAAGGCATTTGTATAATATGACGTGGACTCGTTAATTTGGTGACAAATTATGAGTCAATCCTTCAGAATTGTCACCTCAATCGAAGGTGCCATTTTCTTGCCATTTTGCACCACAGACCCCTTTAGGTCTTGAGAAATGTATCTGATGATATATTTGGCAATACCAGTGGCGAATTTCATCTCTTATTTCAGCAAGATGGCTCTTGACATTTCTCTTTGTAATTCCACCATGGGCGTCTTATTCATGTCAGGGGCACTACGGGTGCGGGCTTTGATCCGATGATAAATCAGGCATCAGTGTTAAAACATTACTTTATTTAGCATCAAATGGGTATTACCGAGCTGCCAACCAGTACGATTTCATCAGATTTTCTACGATTTTTAGAATTAAATACGACAGTACGATTTTCAAATAAATATTTATTTGTTTGTGTGTGTGTGTGATATTTCCAATGGCAAAATACCTATTCTGTCCAGTACAGTACCCGAAAAGCATCTCACATCGGCTTTTTGGGGATGTTCACTGGTTCATTGAGCACACCAGTCATGACGAAATAATACATATTCAACCAATAATCTGTAAACAAATTCTTCCTGTATGTTCTGTAAGAACTGTAATAGGCATTGATCATTTTTCTTTTAAAAAAAAAATCAATTTCTGTCAGTAAATACAACTTTGGGGATTAAAAGAATACAGTTTTTGAACTCCAGAGGTTGGCAAGGCTGGTATTATCCTCCTATTCTATTGCTGATATCTAATTAAATTTGTAGCTAGTCTGGGGGGAAGGGAGGGGGCAGATGATGAATCGGGCATCACCATTGAGGGCTCTACATCAGGAACAAGGTGGCGCTTTTGGTGCACTGCCTCTGTCTCCCGGGAATTCTGTCACCTCCCGGTAACTGGGCTCTGACCAAGCACCGTGGGACATGTGAGGGGTGTAGTAATGAGTTTAATACCCAGCGCTAATTGGCTACAGCTAACAGTGATGCTAGACCCAGGTGTTTTGATGGAGTAGTGGTGCAAAGAGCTGGAATTGGCCTGCAATATTTAGAAGGTTTTGTCACCTCTTCACAGTATTGAGAAAGTTTTGAAGCACACCCATACCATAACTTTTTCTGAGAATTCCTTAGACAATTGGTTATTATGAGTCATTGAAGGGGGCACTGAAATTACAAAAATAAAGGCTCACAATGAGTGCAGAAATTACGCCCATTACTACGTGTACTCATACATGTACTCCTGGGATATTTTTTAGGGCTCTGAATAAAAACTACAGTATACACTGTACATGTAAATTGAGCGAAACCACAACATTTAGAAATAGATTGACTGTCTGGAAAGGGTTAACAGAGGTCAAAGGCCTGTGGTGTCCATTGTAGCAAGGGGGGGGGGGAGGGTCAGAATAACATGACCTCTCCAGCCCCTCCCCCCCCCCCCAAAAAAAAAAAAAATATATATATACATGTATATTCTGAAAAGAGATGACTACAGTGTGGAAGTAGGATGAGATGAGAAGATAATTGGATCATAGTTAGTACATGTACATGTATGTTCTTCTATACCCTACCCGTAATCAGTATCTGTTCTAAGTTACATTTCATTCACCCCTGAAGAACAATGCCCAACCCATGATGCCAGTTCCCTCTCAATGACCATACTCGTCCTAGGCTTTTGCTTATCACTGGCATTCATATATTCAGGCTACCAGAATTCATTGTATACACGCTGTAGCTACATGTGCATGTACATGTATACAGTGTATGAGAACCCTATAGCTTGTCTTTAAATAATTACATGTACATGAACCTTTTTCCTAATCTGAAGGTCATAAACACGAAAGCCATAGCCTCAACAAGCCTTTACAATCTCCTCTTCATCCTAATACTGTACATGGAGTTGTATCATACAGGAAAGCCCAAGTCTGAACAAGCTTTTACAATATATATGGGTCATTCCATCGGGTTGGGTCATAAATTGTGACATGAAGGTTCAAAATTCAGAGTTGGTGAATAATTTGTTTATTGTTATATCCTGTTTCTAACACCAATCCTACAATAGATTCCATTGGAATTGTGTGTATTCCTTTGCACACTTACATTTAAAATGAAAAAACAGACACAACAAAATACCAACGTTACAAGGACATCTTTTTTTACTTGCTCATTTATTTTCTGACCTGAAACTTTGTTACAGTCTGTACTCCACTTTTTTTTGGTGTGGAAAACATTAAGATGATGGGAGCAATAGTTTAGAATACTCAAAACTTGAACACATCAACATTATATCAACTTATAAACATGAAACAAATGAGGAACTAGCAATTTTCAGATCATGTTTTTCTTCTAAAGGGTTATCTTTTCTCTTGCATAGAAAATCTTGGCTGCATTCTAAGAAATGTGCCAGTTAATTGATGCATGAAACATATTAAATGAGATGATGACACAAATGAAAGGAAAGCTGCAAGATTTATGGTCTATATTCACCTCAACACCTCGAAATACCAATGTTACATGGACATCATGTCCGAGTAACATCCGTATGATATTAGAGTTACTGACCTCTTATACTCATTTAAACATGACAGACTATATCAAATGTCATCTGAAATATCTTTCATCCATTGACCAGTAAATAAAAAAACAAAATATTCATACAATAGGTGTATTGGTTGATATTAATGATTAACTTTATACTTCTTCAAAATAGTGATTAGATTGGAAAGATTTTCGTTTCCAGGAATATTTCGATGACTTGTCATTTTGCCTGCTCTCTTGATCGATCTCTCTGCCGGAGCTGAATCCTCAGGCAGCAATCTAATAAATATGCATGAAAAGAAATAAATAAAAACAAATGAGTAAACAATATTAAATGAGATAAAAATAAAACAAAACTGTAAATTGCTTCTGTGACTTTTCATTTCAAAATGTGTGTTCTGGTTGATAATTATGAGTACTTGTACATTGTAACATTGTAAGAATTAAGGATGGAACAACTACACAGAGGATTGCAAGATGGATAGGGAGGCATCATCCTCACGTTTGGCTAGTTTTGCATGCCCAAATAGAAGTAGGTATTTGGTTTTCATTTATTATTATTTATTATTCTTTTAAGTTCAATATTTGTGTTAAATTATTAATTTCTTAATTTGTTTTGTTTGTTGTTATTTATCATTATTGTTTTATATCTTATTTTTTGGAGGGGAGGGTAGGTGGTGAAAACCCTTTAACCTCCCTTTAACCTTTGTAGGAGGGGGGAGTGGGAGCCACATGGCAAACATCAATAATGATTTTATTTTTTAAAAAAATATTTAAAAAAAATAATTAAAAAAAAAAAAAAAAAAAAAAAAATCATTATGTATCCAATTCTAATTGAATCGGGGGAGGGGTCGCATGCCCTCTCCCCTTTAGCTCTCTCCATTTTTCTCTATCTCAACTCCAACCCCCTTTTTTGCCCAAAAGTTGGATATGTCGGGCCTTAGATTGAACTTCCTAACAATTTTAAATAACTTGTGTTTTTCCTTAGGCTTAGCCATCATTTTTCAATGACAATTAATGGCATCATATAATTAATATTAATTAATTTAACAGTTGTGAGAAAAATTCTGAGGTATAGGAACATCAGTTATATCTTTATTTACGGGATTCTTATAACAAAATTCAATTTCTGTCTAAGAAATTAGCGTTTTAAGGGGAAAAGTCCGGCAACGATTTTGCATGTTTCGTTATAACACATATATCAGTATGTGGGACAACAGTAAAATATTCACTCACACGTGATGGTTTTGAAACCGTTTTAAGCTATAAATAACACAATTTAAAACGGAATTACATTTAAACAAAATGGAATTTCATTGTCTATGATAATAATTCGGGCTATAAAAATAACTTAAAATACATATTACGTACCAATTTGGGCGCTGACGGGCGAAAATGGCTGCCCGACGTTATATGGACATTGTCACGTTTGTGGTTGCAGCTCAGGGGTAGGTCGTCGCACACCATAAAAAAACATGTGTGCGCGTTCGTGAATAACTAGCAGGTCATTTTAACACCAAAAACTGAAGCTAGCGGGCTGGTTTGATCTCAAACACCCGTAATTTCACACCGACGTTACCAAATTATGAAGGACATCGCGGGGGATTGTTGTGGTAAATTAATTATTTTCTTGTATTTACCGACCGATTTAATCGTCATTCTTTTAACATATGTTCATCAGGGGTTGTACCTTCCTAATAAGATGAAAGTTTCTGAGAAAATATCCTGCTAAATTTGTGTAAAATGTTAGATTACCGCCGTTACGAAAAAAGTGCTTAGGACATTGTTGGTAACGTCGGTATTGTGTTTTTTCAATATGGGATAACTTGCCGATTTTTTGCACATTTCACCTGAGCTTCTCAGACATAGTAGGGGTATTAAAGGTGACATGTTTTAAGTAGGAAACATTGCATTATGATGAATTTTTTTCCAGAAATGAGTTCATGAAAATGACTTGTTTTCATGTCACAACTTTCACCCTTAAAATCGCTGAGACATCGGTAGTTAAACTCTCACCAAAAAAAAAATATGATGAACAAGTTTCTGTTTTCATGTTTATTTATTCTGTCATACATTACTCTTAAATAAAATATACTTTTAATTTTCTAAAAATACATTTAAATTTGAGAAAATAGCTTCTAAACATTCAAACACATGAAAATGCTGAAAAGACCCAACCCGATGGAATGACCCATATATATCCTCTTCATCTTCATACATGTATATGTACATGTAATGTACACATGTATTGTACATGGACTTACGTCATCCAGGAAAGCTCAAATAATTTGCCCTTGTTAGAACTTGGAACCAAACAAACTTTGTCAAAGCGCCACCCAAACACAGCAAGCAAGGGCTACATGTACAATGCAACTAAAGGATTTTGTTTGTTCGTTTCGTTTTTACGTTTTTTTTTCTTGTTGAGTCTAGTTGAGGGCAGGTCCAAGCTATTTGCTTTGTGACGTACGGGACATTCAGAGACTTTAAACAAGAAATAACAATGGATGACATTATTTATATGGCTATCTTTTGGTATGAGTCTGTGGCTATTATAGGCTAGTTCATTTGTGAAAAGTTTTAGTTCTCACCAATTCATAAATTAATTTTTAATGAAATTAATGTGCTGCGTGACGTACGGGACCAGAGAATTTCTGACTTTTTCAAAAATAAGTTCATCATAAAAGTTCTCTGAATTTATTAAATTATGAGATTTATGGTAATGATATCTTAATTCATTATGGAATCGAGCATTAATCACAACTATTACCATATTTTTCTGACCTTTCGTTGTTATGTAATATACCAAAACATAAATGTGTGTATGTGACGTACGGGACACGTGACGTACGGGACAACTTTTCCCTATGGGAAAATGCATTGAAATGAAGAATTTTCATCAAAATTTGTTAAATGTGAACAATTTTAACTTAAATCAGTGACAAGAGTGTTTCAGAACCCAAATAGATCCTCTGACCATCACTTAATATCCTCTGTGATAATTTATGAGGTAAATCAATACAAATATATTACTTTAACAAAGAAAACAAATTGAATTACATTCATACACACTATATAACCATTTTTATTCCATTTACCCTGATTTACCCATCTATCATGTGCAGTCATGCTTCTTTTCTCATTTCTTTAATCCATTCCATTCAACATTGCAAAATGTTTTTAAATAATAATTAATGAAGAAGATGAACTAGCTTGAAATTGAAAACTTGTATTTAAACTTGTTTGAAACACAGGGGCACACTCGGCACATCATATTTTGTCAAAGAACATTTCTTATGCTCTAAGTGTTTGTGAACAAAGATACATTACAAATATGAAGTCTTTTCTTCATAGCTTGTTTGAATAACTTGATAGTAATATCATAGAATTTTGAAGGAATTCAAAGATAATGCTGAACATATTGTCTTTTCTAAATCTTGTTATCACAGATTAGAACATGTACATATGTTGCTGTCATATATTCAAGAATTTTGATGTACATTAATGTAGCCTACATGTTTGTGAAAGATGGATACAAAAATATAAATCTTGAATGTATTTCGTATTGATTAAAGACATCTTATTAACACCACCAGATATAAGAAATTAAAAACCTAAAGGTTTGTGTGACCTTTTCCACAATTCAAAAGATTAAAGCGAAATCAACAAAAATACATGGGTGTAAAACTTCAGTGATAAAAATCCTAAGAGGGTGAGAGTGTCCAATATTCAAAAAGGCTATCCTTTCTTAAAAGTTATGATTTACATGTAGTTTTTAGGAGATCAGAATTCCCGAGCTGGCCCCATAACATGTACAGTGTATGCTGTAATCCTTTACCATCATATATGACATTTAAATAGAATATTAAAAAAACCTCACATGGATCGAGAGCTTGATACCATACATGTGCTATTCTTACCTGCAGCATCTATGAGTTGTAAAAGCCAGCTTCTGGTGCATCTACTACCATATAATTTCATTAGACTCATTCCAGGAACTAGTACACTATTATGATTTACATATTTAGCATCCTGCCAATGTTGGGGACATCAACTGGCAAAATACCAAAGTTGATAATACCAGGGGTCTGGCTTGAAGACTAATTACATCAAATTCAGTACAAACAAGTAAATTCCTAGAAGGGACCCAGTTAGAATGTTCATATATCCCTGTATACAACAAGTTTCCTTACACAGTATGTATTCTCCTTTTGGTCATTTCCTTTTTCACATCTTGCATTGGTTTTGTATGGGGTTGTCCCGTACGTCACACACTTGTCCCGTACGTCACATTTCTTAATTTGATTATGTAATCAACACAGAATTTTTGTAATTTTTGTTAAACCTATTTTTTGTTAGGTATTCATCTAAATTAGAACTTCCTAGAATATCTTTAAAAAAATAAATTATTTTCATAATTAAAATTAAACAAATTATGATCAAATTGTGACGTACGGGACATCACACTTTGGAACCTACCTCATTTGCATAATTAATTCATTTTGAAAGTTTTTATATTTTTTCCCTATTTTCTAGCATGATGGTCTACATGTCCTGAGATATTTAATTTTAAACAAATAATTAAAATGAGATACAAAAATAAAAATGTAATGTCCCGTACGTCACGCTAATTAATAATAATCGAAGTTCGCGACCTTGGCACTCTTCGTATTTTGATAATTTTTTTAATTTTTTATCAGATTCATAAAATTCATAGTTTCAGCTTTAAAATGAGGTATAGTTTGTTAAATATATATAAAGATGAAATTTGACCCCTAGAGGGGACAATAGCTTGGACCTGCCCCTGATAGGATGCATGATTTGTATCACCTGCCCTGAGAACTATAGGCGTGTTTTCATCAGCTCGAGATTGCCAAATAGCCCACTATTTCTGATTTGGAAAATAATCCTGAAAAGTTACAAATCGCGTCCTCATCAGCTCGAGATTCGACATCGAAGCTTGAAACTCGACCATGAGAAATTAGCTCGAGATATTTTGCTCAGCGTTCGCGCATAGTGCGAGTCTTCGGGCTGGTGAAGACGCACTGGGCAAATAGCGGGATATTTTGCAAACTATCCCAATATATCTTGGGATGATTAGCCCGACCAAATATCCCGCTAATTGCAACTTCGGGCTGATGAAGATGCAAACTAACTGGATAATTTGCTATCGGGATAGTTGAAATAGCGGGATATTTGGCAATCTCGAGCTGATGATGACAGGCCTCCTGAGAACCCATCAGGATCAAGCACACTGTACTGAATGCTGAAAGGGTAAAAAGGATAGGAGGGCAAAGAGTCAAACTCAAGGGATAGGGGTATGGTATCCTTGACTACACAACACCTGCTTGCAAATTATAGATGAAGCAGGGGTCTTGTTAATTATTTTTGAAGGAGGTAATTTGAATTTTATAGGAGGTACCATCACTGCGAGGGAGCGAAGCGACCGAGGGGGGGAGGGTGTGTGAGGGGGGTGTCCCCCCCTCCCACGGTAGGGACCTTTTGGGATTTTCCACTTGAAATCGTGCAATCTGGTGCATACCTAAGAAGAAAATTTGTAGTTATCTTTCCTACCTTGTATTACACATATATTGTAATAAACACACATATTGTTCATGTTTAATATTACATGAACAATCATAACTCATAAGAAAAGTTATTAAGTTGATAATTATTTATCACTTTGTACCATTACTTTGTAATTTTTAATTAAACTGAGATGATGCACCATACTCAATCTTTCTACATCATGATTTGTTGAATACATGTACAGTATTTAAATAATGGGCAGCAGAGGCTAGATTTTGATTTTTTTTTTACTTGTGACTTTTATTTGGCTCCCCATATGAATTCTCATTTAATTATTTTTTTTTGACATGAAATTATTGAATACATTTAAGAATTTACTTCAGTTCCTGTTCATTTTATAATGTTATATCACTGTTTTTCCTAACAAAGTGAAGACACTGTATATTTGTTTATTCAACTTTTTTAAGGAAATAAATGAAAATAAAATAAATGAATTAACGGATTGGCTTCCGATTGCGATCGGAAGTTAGTTTTGAATATTCGCGGAGCGCGAGCCTGCATATATCATGCGAGCTAGCTGCGGGGATCCGCCGGGGACGGCCGTGGCCGGCCTAAACTCAGCCGAGTTCAAAACTCTGTTGCCGATTTGCGCATCTCAGAATCTAAAGTACGTTGTCTCTAGACATTGCACGCACGTGTATAGGCCCCGGTTTCCGTGATCTTCAAATATCAAATCGGCAACGGATAGTTTGGTTACAGCGAGCTAGCTTCAGTTTTGTTATGATCAGTGTGTATATATTTTGTGCAGTGCATGCATCGTCTTCTCGCGTGCACATCGGGATCGCAATGGGGTAGGGACGGGCGGGCTTGGCCGCCGCGCTGTGGGGGGAGAACTGCGATGTAACGTTAGATAGATAGGTCTAGGTAAGTACGGACGACGTCGCATTCGTGATCGTAAGGGATTTCGTCGACTGCGGCCGTGTATGTGCGGCACTAATTATATCTTGGACGAAATTAAGGAAATTTTGGATTAGCATTGATTTAGATCTACTTTCTGTGATTTTTGCAAGGTTTATTATAGGAATTATAGCCGGTAAGAAACGAGTGAATAGGCGGCAAGTTTTACCGGTTACCGGCTTTAAACGACAGCCCTGATGAAGAAATACAAGAGGGAGTTAGGCTCTTGGTTTAGTTGCCCTCTTGCTTGGGCGGGCTGATCGGTGGATCGGTGAGTCTTTGGTGAAGATGCCATGCATGATGTCTTCATCTCTTCCGCCTGTCAAGGCAGGTGGCGATTGATTTCCGTTCCTCTCTGAGAGATCGCCATTCAAGTATTCTCCGCCAGTTTCTTTAAAAATGTTTCTGCGAGAAATGTGTTTTCAGGGGGGGGGGGAATGTTGTAGACAGGTGGTCTTTCTATAGATGGTCGCTTTATAAGCAGGTTTGACTCCACCATTGATCTCAGTCTCCATAACTCATACCCCTTTCAAACCGGCCTGATTTTCATCGGATACATCCGGACGCATCCGATGAAACGGCCAATATGAATGGTACAGAGGAGAAAAAGCAGATAGAATAGCCGATGAAAAAAAGAGAAATAAGCAATTAAATTCTCCTGCTCAAGAGCAGAAGAAATTTTCTTTCTATCCGTGTGACACCGATGAAAATGGTCAAAGGTCCCAGTGTATGCGCGCTTTATCGTAACCGGCTGTGTTTGTCGACTTTTTGTTGAACATGCTGAATGCTAGCTATATGGGGCGCGGGCTTAATAATTGCGCAATAATCCTTCACTTCCGGCAAGGACTTGCCACAGCGAGTGAATTGCACCCTCGGTATGAAAAGGACTGCAGGGAAAGTGGCAGTTTCATCTTTGTTTACATTTGGAAAATTCAATCTGTATTTTCATCGGTGAGACTCTGATAGAAGCACTATGAAAGGGGTATCAGGATTAATGCTTTAGAATTGTATTTTTTCTTTAATTAAACACACAAAACAAAACTCTTTTGAACAAATGACAATGTTATTGTTGCTAGATTGAAAGCATGTTCATAAGTATGCATTTGCTCTAAAATGAGCATGAATTCAAAAAGATTTGTGTGGTACAGATGATAAGGGAAGGCAAAGCTACATGAACCATACCCCCTTGGAATGAATTCACACCCTTCTTGGGATGATGGAGTCTCATGACGCATTTTTGTGGCTCCCTCCGAAAGTTGCCCTCAGCGCGGAGGGAAAGGTGCGGAAGCGTTGCCAAGCTTGCTTCAACTTGAATAATGCAATCTTCTTCACCAAGAAAGATTCAAGGCCCTTTTACACCATTTTGAAAACTCATTGATATTTTTGGGGCTACCTACTGGAAAAACCATTAAAAACGCAAAAGTTTGCTCACGCCTATTTTTGGCTGATTATTGCGCATTTGCCACTCGTCGGTGCTCTGCGTGCGTTAGCATGGAAGCGAGGAGAGTTAAGTGAGCAAAACTATTTATTTTACCGAAGTTTGCATTTTAAAAAATTTCAGATTTTTTGTTTGCCGATAGTTGCTATAGACAAAACACCAGAAAGTGAGAAATTTCGATGATTTTTGGTTGCAGTGTAAACGCAGCTCTTGAGACAGAAAGAAAAAAATAGCAGACTTACATGTTGATCTTGAAAAATGAAAGATGAGACTGTAGTCTCTGCATGTCTTGCATTATTCAGATCAAGGTTAAGAAGATAGCTTATGGAATACAGTCATGTACATGTACTTGTAAGAGGTCAAGAAGTATTTCTCTTGACATTGCCACAGGTGATTTAACCACCCAAAACACTTTTATACTTGAGACATTAGCTGCATTTACACTGCAAGCTAAAACCGTTGATTTTTCTCACTTTCCGATTCCGATGTTTCGTCAAACACAACAAAAAACTTTAACTACAATGTACAGTACATGTACTTTAGTTGGTTCCACCCTTTTCTACGAACCGGTATATCAAAACCCATTTAAAGCTAAGCCTAGGAATAGGATACACTTTTCCATTTCATTCTTCCGATATTTATAGCTGCTCTCAGGCACCTTTGCCATCTATTGGAATGACTCATGGCTCTGCATAAATAATGATTACTTACACGTACATGAAGATTCATGATGTTCAATGGAAAGGAGAGGAGAAGGACGGAAGATTTACATGAAACTTTTTTTTCTCTTTTTCCAGCTTTGGTTACTATTACAGCCTTCTGTCACATCCTACATGTACATATGAATAATTTACTTAATTATATTCCTATGACGGAGTGATATAATGATAATATGTCCCATTTATAGCAGTGCTACTATACAAATATATTCTACTTTGGCTCATACAAAATATCATGTCTTTACCCCAGCTTTAACCAAGCTGCCATGATGAGATTGCTAAAGAAGTAACAAATTCCTACCTACTACCTACCAGGTACCCATTTACTTCACCTGGTTGGAGACTGGCAAAGATACATTTTAATGTCTCCGCCCAAAGACAGAGCATGCAACAAATTTCTACCTACCAAGGTACCCATTTACTTCACCTTGGTGGAGAGTGGCAAATATACATTATAATGTCTCCCCCCAAAGGACAAAGTATGCAACAAATTTCTACCTACCAGGTACCCATTTACCTTCGCCTGGGTGGAGAGTGGCAAATATACATTATAATGTCTCCCCCCAAAGGACAAAATATGCAACAAATTTCTACCTACCAGGTTCCCATTTACTTCACATGGGTGGAGAGTGGCAAATATACATTATAATGTCTCCGCCCAAAGACAGAGCATGCAACAAATTTCTACCTACCAGGTTCCCATTTACTTCACATGGGTGGAGAGTGGCAAATATACATTATAATGTTTCCGTCCAAAGGACAAAGCATGCAACAAATTTCTACCTACGAGGTGCCCATTCAGTTGCTCAGTGGGCTTGGGCATCTCTGCCTCAGATTTTAAACAAAATTCCAGATTTAGCTCATTCTGCAATCATAATTATAAACCTTTGGATAAGTCAGGAATCCCATGACTTCTACAAGACGATCGCCTGTCTGATTTTCGAGATATTTATGATTGGAGATTGAAATTTCGAAAACCGTTTTCCCAACGGTTTTTATATCACTAAAGTCTACTGGGGAAAATGAGTATGGTAAAAACGATTTTCACTCAAAGATTTTCACTTTTTTGAGCCACTTCATGATCATTTTGAAGTGCAATTTTTTTAGGGCTTCAATATTACACCATATCATAGACAGTTAGACACTGATAATATATAGGGCCATGCATTTCAGATTTAACATTGTTAAACGATGCCTTTAAAAACCCTGTTACATTCAAGTGTATAACTTCATCTAGGGGTCATTGGGGGAGCTCTATTTATTTTGTATCTCAATAATTGATTTGTTCTGTGATTTAATGGGCTCTACTTATCACATTTATAGTGGTTGTTAAGTGTGATCATTACACCTTGTCAAACCATTTGGGCGATTCAGTAGCAGGCTAGTAATAAAAGTCACACAATAAAGGAAACGTTGGAGAGAATATATAACTTTAATAGGGATAGGATGAAGTTTCTTTGTTTATTTAATATATTAGTAAAGTAAAGGAAGGGTACATACT
Organism: Strongylocentrotus droebachiensis; assembly: GCA_035222895.1. Lineage (NCBI taxonomy): Eukaryota > Metazoa > Echinodermata > Echinoidea > Camarodonta > Strongylocentrotidae > Strongylocentrotus > Strongylocentrotus droebachiensis. The sequence goes on along the minus strand of JAVYIG010003767.1, from coordinate 147,679 downwards.
AGATACATTGTAACTTCTCTATCTTTCTCTCTCTCTCTCTCTATCTCTCTCTCTCTTTCTCTCTATCTATTTCTCTCTCTCTTTCTCTTTCTATCCCTATCTCTTTCTTTCTCTCTCCATAAAAAAGCATGCAAATGTAATCATACATTGTACATCATTTGTAGACTTTGATTGGTATTTTTTTTATCATGCACTTTTAACGTTCATAACATAATGCGCAAGTTTACTCACCCACAAATTTTAATTGCAGTCTATATATTCAATCTTTTTATAAAAAAATATCAAGACTCATTTGTTGACATTTAATGGTCGTAAAGCTCATCTGGGATACAGTTTGAAGTGTTAAGAAATCTCAATCATCATGCTCGTCATGGATGCAAGGGTTCCTAATTAGGTGGATGGTGTGTGTCATCAGAGGCCTGTGCGCTGATTTACGATCCTTCACACCCTGCATTTTTAATCCAAGAAAAAAAAACACTTTCCCCGTGTCCACACACAACATTTTCCGTGATTAGGCGTGATTTGTTTTACCGTTTCGGGATAGTTATAATGTTTCGCGATAGTTAAAAAAATGTATACAATGAAATTGTGTGTGTGGACGCTTACTAACTATACGTTGTATAACAAAACGATGCCCAAACATGCGTTTCGTTATACGACGTATAACTAATCACACCTTATCACGCCTTATCATGGAATATGTTGTGTGTGGACGTAACTATATAACTAGTCGAACTAGAACGGTATAACTGGGCGGGGCTTAACGTGAACTTGAGCGAAAGGAGACCTGACCTCTCATTTCCGCTTCCATTTCATGATCGCAGTAGCAAACTGCGCACCTACATGTACATGTATACGACATTTCGCTGTAGAGTTTCAGGATTACTTTCTTTTGTGTGTGGACATCCTGGAATTTATACGATGATTAATTATACGACGTTACTTGTGTGTGGACACCCTGAAATTTATACGATGATTCTTTATACGACGTACGTTTCGTTATAGAGTTTCGGGATAAATTGTTTTGTGTGTGGACACGCTGTAAATCCAAGAAAAAAAACACGTTGTCTCATTAGCTGGAGGAGGTGGAGTTATTATTCATTATTCAGTGTGTGTCAGCGGTAACAAGAAATGATGATAGCTAATGAGCGTCTTGCTGGAGGCCAGAGAGTTATTTGTTTTCGTACTGCATCGAGGCAAAATTATGGGCTGTGATTGAGAGTACTTTATCACATGCACTATCAACAGAGTAGAGTCACTGGTTTGTATTCGTAAGAGACATTTATTGGGAAAAGAAATACATTTACAGATTTCAATCTTAGGAGGTATTATTGAACCTCAATGATTTATTCGAACTTCTAATGTTTAAACCACCTGATGAGAAATAAATAACATTTGAAGTGCTCACCACAAATTTTGTGGAGTAAATTAGATTTGCCCCCTAATGTTCTTTTTTTTTAAATGTCCAACTCATGGATGTATAACAGATCATTGTGCATTTTATTTTGTATCTGTGAAGAAGATAGCAAGATTAGATCTCTTTTTTTCCTTCATAAAATCAAAGATTTCTTTGTAAAGTTTGGCTGGGGTTCTTGGCAGCCAGCGCTGGGAGCATTGATGGGAGCTCACGAATGAAGCCTTATCACTCATGCAGATCATGTTTGGCTATAGCCTACCGAGAGAAGGAGAGAAGCAGTTTTGGTTCAGCTTGGATGGGCCCTATTCCCATCTGTTTTCATGCGTGTGAAAATTCATCTTCTGATGAGTAATTAATCCTCGCGAGGTATCTCTCTAACCGATCAAGTGTAATGAAAGCTAATGACATTCGTTTGTCCCCACTAATGAAGCCGACACCCTGGGCAAAAGTGAGAGCTAAGAGTCCCCCAAATTTTCTTTCTTTCTCTCCCTTTCTATGTTTAATTTATTCGCTACTAGGCCAAGAGCATTAGTTTTAACATGGAAATTTTTGGTAACAAGCTGATTTTTTCAGGATAGGTCCAGGAATATGTCTAGATTTACATACTAAAAGTCCTCATAAATCCTCCTTGAGCGTTTTCCGCAATCCAAGATGGCGTCCAAAATGGCCGCCATGTCCTAAATTTCTTATAGCTTTGCAATTAGATAACCCAAATACAAAATGTAAATGTCTAAATATATGTTTTTTAGCATAAGGAACTCAATAAAATACATGTTGATGAATTTTGAAACACACAAGTAGCTATAAACCAACTTTAGCCCTTTTCGAAATCCAAAATGGCGCCCAAAATTGCCGCCATTTCCTGTATTTCTTATAACTTTGCAACTAGATAACCCAATTACCAAATTTAAATGTCTAAATATACGTTTTTCAGCATAAGCAACTCAACCAAATACTTATTAACAAATTTTGAAACACACAAGTAGCAGTAAAACCACTTGAGCCCTTCCCGAAATTCAAAATGGCACCCAAAATGGCACCCAAAATGGCACCCAAAATGGCCATTATTTCCAATTTTATCTCATTGTACTAAAGTAGATACGTTATGAATATAATCAAATGTCTAGACTAGAAAAGCACAATTTGAAAAACATATCAGTACAACAATCTTTTAATTAAAAAATACTTCTTATGCATAAAGTACACACACACACACACACACACCCACATACACATATGGCTGCTTCCATCATCCTCAACGATATCAGACTGACAGTGTGCAACCGTGAAGAGTGCTCAAAAATTAGATGGAACTGAAAATGTAGACACATTAGTACCAAGGTCGCTAAAGCTTTTTATACATAATGACTGTAAGATATGTGCGGTATGGATGTTGCTTTGCTGCAGCACTAGTTGGAGGTAGACTTTCTAACTGAAAGGATGAACTCAGAGAACTGCGACCAATTGCCTGTTTAATTGTATGCAGTGACGGTAGTCATCAAAATATTAAAAACTGCTGGCCCCATAAAGGCTTTCCCGGCTCTTTTGTTTACCTTGTAATGGGTGCTTCCACTGCGAATGTATCAAACAAGTCATAGTCAAGTTTCTTGTGGACCATATTGAAAGTTTTACGACTGCCCTGACGGTAGATTGCAGAGACCGTATCACACCCTGTCAAAGCATAAAGAAGCATCAGGCAATTTCTAGTGTCCCCTATGGCATGCTGAATTTCATGAATGTTGAAGACCGTGACAGGATTACTGCGGCATAGCATGTGCATATCTGTGGAAGTGGTTGCCGGAGCAACTAGCATGACCAGTAAGTCTGTGTCCTTACCATCGACAACAACGGACACCTGTATGACTCTGCTACTGCTTGTTCTGTAGCGACAATCAGGGTAGTGGCATCCGCTTCTGCCTGCTTGAAACGTATTTTGTCACGTAGAGTTTGTATAAGTCTCATCTTATTGTTGCTGTTGGCAAGGAAAGCTGTTTTGGGTTGTGCTTGTTGGCATATGATATCATCAAATAAAGAGGTGCATCTTTGGGCTATTCGTCTCAGCTAACTTTGTCGAAGTTGCACTTCCATATCCATTGAACACTACAGTCAAATGAGAGTTCCATAATGCTTAAGGGTGCAGTAGGCGACCACCATCTTAAACAAAGAGACCATTTCTGGCAGGTTGGATTGCTTGGAGAACGAATTCAGCAGGAGACCCAGAGAACTCTTTGTTTGCTTCCGCATCACCCCACCTTTGAAAGGGAAAGTGCGTGGGAAAAGGTTCATTAGCCAAGAACGATTCCATCTCAGTGTTGTTATTCAGTGTGACACATGTGATTCTGTTGAACAGTAGCGTTGGGTTGACTTATGTGCTTTGTCCCCTGATTTTCACTCTCTTACTCTTTGCACCAATGGTCTTCACCTTGTCCTTACGATGCACCTAGCTTGATATCTGTTAACTTCCTACCATTCATCGTTTCGGATGCCGCTACTAGGCCGATTTGTACAGGTTAATCACAATTAACAGATGAGCCAGCGACGATGCTAGTTGACAAGGAGACCAGGCAATTAGTTTCGTATTCAGCAAATGGTGATGTGCCTGCAGCCATCCAACAAAGATACATATTTCTTTATTGTCTCTTAATAATTGACCTGGTACTTTGCTGTATGTCTTTATGCTGCTCTGATATACCAGTGTGTACTCCGGTAAACTGTTCCAGTTCATCACAGGTAGGAACACAGTGAGGAAGTGCATGAACCCACTTAGCCAATGTACTGTCTGTGATTCCACGTCCACGAGCCTTTTTCTCTGGATGTTTTCAGCTGCCGCATCAGGAACTTCTCAATGGTCTGATCAGAGAAGTTTCCACCCCAGAATGAATCCACACGGCGGATGGTGAAGTATCCCTTTTCTGCAAATTGTGTATATTCATTTCCTGGCATGGTTTGCTTTAGAGCTTCCATCTGTTGTAAAAACAACCTGGCAGATTTGAACGAGGGAAGATGTCCTGCAGCATGGAAATGTTGTATCATTTCCCTCACACAGCTGAGATGGAGCTTCCAGTCCCCTGTCCTTTCAGCTGGAATGAAACATTGCAGAAGAGACACATACATGTCGGATATACTGCAACCAAAGGTTCCCTGACCTACTGTGTCCTGCTGCCCGGTCAAAGAGTTGTGAAATTATCTGACTTTAACTGTTTGACACACTCTTCTCAGGTACAGCAGTCACCTTCTTGTCCTGGTTGAGGAGTGCACCATACAGATTCGCTAATTGGTCCTTATCTATGCTGTCTAAGACGCCAGGTTTACCCATCAACACGCCAATGAGGGCAGCTGAAGTAAGAATGTGAGCATGGAGAGAAGGGGAAAATGCATGACCAGATTGCATAATTGTATGACAGACCCTGTGGTGTACACTGTCTCCCATAGCTCTGCAAGCATACTTCAGCCCATGCAAGGACTATATGCTGCCGAGATATGACATGAGGAGGTTAAATCCACCAAAATAGGTCTTGAGAAGAAGCTACAATCTCTGCTGCCTTGCATGTACGAGGGCTGGTCAAATGTTACTGCACATATTCTTAAGTTATGTTTTTCACATTGTGACTGTGCAAAGTATAGTGCAGTGTAGATGGTACTCGGATTGGAGGGGTCTAAATTTATGAAGGGCAGAGTTTCAATTCTCGTACTGGTCACTCTGCATGGCCACTTTCATGAAACCAATCCATGATGGACAAAGCTCATGTTGCTCAGCTCAATATGTCTATCTGTTCACGTGAGCCACTCTTCCGGTGTTTATACACAGCTATTCCAACAATATTGGCGACAGAAATGACTAGCTGAGATGACATGGCATATGTGCTATAAGCCAGTTCATAGATACAATCTGCGCATGGGCAGATAAAGGTCATTTGTACCAGAAAGGTAAAACCCACAGAGATGAATACTGGATATGTGCTCATGAAAGTTATGTAACATTATTCATTTATGCACCAACGGTACATTCTATGATACGCAGGTGTAAGTATTCTTTTCAAGAGGGCAAACAAAAGGTATTCTAGAAGCACATCTAGGGCTTTGGCAGTTACTATTCTAATATGCTCAAAGTGGAACTTCTCCATGTGTAAAAGATCTGTGGATATTTGGGGTCATTTGTACCATGTGCTATCTGTAAACTCCCTTATTGAGCTGTATTTCCTGTTTGAAACCTTGTGACTTTTCCCTTTGCAACATTAATTGGTACTAATGTGTCTCCATTTTCAGTTTCATCTAACGTTGAGTACTCTTCACGGTTGCACACTGTCAGTCTGGTGGAAGCAGCCATATGTGTGTGGGTGGGTGGGTGTGTATACTTTATGTATAAGAAGTATTTAATTATTCAATGAAAGGTTTATTTGTACTGATGTGTATTACAATGGTGCTTTTCTAGTATAGACATTTGATTGTATTCATAACGTATCTACTTTAATACAATGAGATAAAATTGGAAATGGTGGCCATTTGGGGTACCATTTTGGATTTCGGAAAGGGCTCAAGTAGTTTTACTGCTACTTGTGAGTTAAAAAATGTATTAATAAGTATTTGGTTGAGTTCCTTATGCTGAAAACATATATTTAGACGTTTAAATTTGGTATTTTGGGTTATCTAATTGCACAGTTATAAGAAATACAGGAAATGGCGGCAATTTTTGGCGCCATTTTGGATTTCGGGATGGGCTAAAGTGGTTTATAGCTACTTGTGTGTTTCAAAATTTATCAACATGTATTTTAATGAGTTCCTTATGCTAAAAAACATATATTTAGACATTTAAATTTTGTATTTGGGTGATCTAGTTGCAAAGCTATAAGAAATTTAGGAAATGGCGGCCATTTTGGACGCCATCTTGGATTACAAAAAACGCTCAAGGAGGATATACGAGGACTTTTAGTATGTTATTCTAGACATATTTTTGGACCTATCCTGAAAAAATCAGCTTGTTACCAAAAATTTCCAGGTTTAAGCCTATTTTGACCTAATGCTCTTGGCCTATACATGTAGGTATTGTTTTCAATTTGGGTCTATCCCAGAGGGACGTTACATGATGTCTCCGCTCTCTCCCTCTCATGCCCTTTATCTTCCCCCTTCTCTCTCTCTCCCTCCTTCTCCCCCCCCCCCCCAAAAAAAGGTTCTTTCTTACTCTCGCCTCGTTTTCAATTTGTGGTCAGTCCAAGAAAGAATTCTGTGATGTCTTCTATATTTCTTACTCCCTCTATCTCTTTCTCTCCCTCTCCTCTCTCTCCTCTTTGGGTCTATCCCAGAGGGACGTTACAGGATGACTCGGGTTTCTCCCTCTTTCTCCCTCTCATTCTCCTCCCCCCCCCCCTGCCCTCTCTCCTTCCTTCTCTCCCCCTCCCAAAAAAAAGGAGTTCTTTCTTACTCTCCCCTCGTTTTCAATTTGAGGTCAGTCGAAGAGAGAATTCTGTGATATATGTCTTCTATCTTTCTCATTTCCCCTTCTCTCTCTTTCTCTCCCTTTGCTCTCTCTCTTTTACTCTTCCCTTCCTCTCTCTTTCTTTTTCTTGCCCCCTCTCGCCCTCTCCCTCTCCCTCTCTCTCTCTCTCTCTCTCTCTCTCTCTCTCTCTCTCTCTCTCTTCCTCTTTTAGCCCCTATTTTCATGAGGTACACGTGTGTATATTTATATTTTTCTAGGTTTAGTATACATGTACATACTTGAAGTCGGGTCTGACACAGACATCGTATTCTGTCATCTTATCTCGTCTGCGATCAGTTGAGCTTCTTCACTTTGACAGTATCTCTGCATCTCGATCTCTCGTAATTTACATCAACATTTGTATAATCCCCTTTATCTCTATTTTTAGAAGCCTCCAGCATCGCTCCTGTATTGGCATTATATTTTGGCTTAGCAAAACATGTGAATTTTTGTGAATTTTTTTGATGTATTCTTTGTGAATTTATCAATTTTCTTTACCTACTGTACCGGTATCTACTAAAGTATTTTTCTTTAAGTTCTCCTCATAGTCTATTCTTATATGCACGTACAAAATAAGATTCTTTAATAAATTTTGTTGATTCATACCATAATATGGGACCTCTTCACCGAATAATACTACATGCGAAGGAAGTTTTACCATATAGGTAATTGGCAGGAATTAATGCATTAAAATGGTGTTTATGATACATAGCACTGTAACAGTAGGTGGGTAAACAATACTGAAACTAGTATTAAATGCATACCATCACATAATAGTGCATTGACAAATTGACAAAATGCACTCTTACTCGTACCTTATTATTGGCATGTCCTCTAAAGTGAATTAGCAATTAAGTTTGAATCACCAACACCCATTAATGATCAATACAAGCAGAATGACAGCCAATGATACAGGCAGGAGTGGCATTGAAGATTTAATTCACTCCTGATTATCCCAATTCACTCCACCGGCGGACGGCGCAAAATTAATTATCCCCTCTTGTCGCCAATGCTCCAAAGGGCCGAGTGGTTTGTCAATATATGCACGGTGCTTAATTGTATGTGGGTATGTAGTACAGCTTGAAGCACCCAAGCCCTAGCAGCAACATGGACATGCAGTATGTGAACTATTGACATTAATGAAAGCTGCCCAAGCGAACTTAATGATAGGACGATGAATGTTCCCGGCTTGTTAAGTCTCAAGCGTTTTTCAGTCAATTGTGATTTAGTTTGAGGGTCTTATCGCAGGGTTGCGATGTCTGTCTGTGTGTGTCTGTTGTAGTTACTGGGAGCAATTTAATGACGCAAAATGATTGTAAGAGGCACATGAGGTTACATATATATACAGTATATTGATGGAATGTAACATACAATTCGATATTTAAACATTCTTGTTAATTATATTTCTTCATAGAAATGCGTTGATCAATGTCATATGATACCGTAAATCTCTGTGTATAAGACGCAACCATATTTTTTATTTTTTTGCCCTACTTTCAGCTGCAGTGTTGATGTTATGCAGCGCCAGCGCCGCCCCCCCCCCCCCTCCACCTCCCCCCCCCCCCCCCCCCTCCTCCCCCTCCTCCCCCTCCTCCTCCTCCTCCCCCTCCTCCCCCTCCTCCCCCTCCTCCCCCTCCTCCCCTCCTCCCCCTCCTCCCCCTCCTCCCCCTCCTCCCTTCCCCTCTTTCTAAAAGGGACTAGGGTTAAATTTCTCCTTCAAAACTTGACAGCGCCACAATTGAAAAAAATTAAAAGCAAAAACACAGATCCATCGTATAAGTTTCCATCAGCGAGGCATGGTCCACAAAGACATCTTTATACACACACACACACAGACACACACTCATGTTCACAGGTTTAGTCACATTTCATCCTGACTTGCTTTGTAATGCACTAGACAGAGTGCCTGTTCAGGTTTAAATGAACTTTAATGCATGCAGGCTCATGTTAAGGCCTTGGGACGACTAGTTTATAAATGCATGTCTGCATGACAATAGAGAAACAAGAATGCTAGTGGTGTGTAGCACTATTTGTAATGGAAATTTGAATGTACCATCAACTAAACCAAATGCAATAGAGTGGAAGTTATTTGCATCACAGAGAAAAAAGGAACACCATTTTTGTAGACCGGTGTTGTGGTCCCTGTAGAGGTGCCTTGGTCTAGTGGATACATCACCAGACTGTAGATCACATCTTTCACAGTTCAAGTCTCATCGCGACATTGATATCCTTTGGCAAAACATTAATCTACATTTGACACCCTCCACCCAGGTGTAGTAAATGGGTGGAGCATGCAGTGGTCTCATAATCCGAGAAGTCCTGGGCTCCAAACCAAGTCAATGCACTATAGTGTCCTTAATTAAGGCATTAATCCTCGTTGCCGAGGCCCTGGGAGAGGACTCAAAGCTGTTGTTCCCCTGGTTACTTACAAGCATACACATGCTTTCTTAGCAGTCAGGTTTTACAAACCAACCCCCAATCGCATGTACACAATGTGGGATATATTCCACCCTATCTACTTTAGATATGAACCAACTATGAACATGTGTATGGTTCAAGACTTCAACTTCTTTTTTATTGACTTTTAGGAGTATGTTGCAGTATGTCACTGTCAGTACAAGTACAGTAAGGGTCTCTCCTACTTCTTCATAGACAGTATAAGTGTTTGTACCCCTTCATCACATGCACATGTATCTATAAATCTTGTTACTGTATCTTGTTTACCGAGTCTTTGTGTGTATTATACATGTACATGTACATACAGGTCTGTATGTACCTTCATTCTTCTTTCCTCTTCTTCCCCCTCTTTATATGTTGCTAAACTTGCACTTCGACTTCAGTCTTATATCATTGTTTTGATTCTTGATTGTCCCATAACATTTTTGTACCTGTCTCGACTCCTTCTGAATTGTTTTCTTCAGTTCATACACTTCTTTGTTGTGACTATTAAACTACTTCCTGTACTTCATTGTTTTGATGATTTCTGCCGGACTTCCCTCCTTGTGTCTCTGTTTACTTAAACTTTTACTTTCCTTTCTTTTCTTTATTAAACTCTCTCTGTCTGTCTGTCTGTCTCTCTCTCTCTCTTTGTTCTCCATTTTTTTCTCCTTCACATCTCCTCTACTTCATCTCTGAAATGTACTCCATTAAAAAGGAAAAGCCCCAATGTTTTTTGTTTATTTCAATTTTTGCATTGACATTTACAAGTCGTATATATTTAGTTCACACCATTGTGAACAATCTTCATGAATATAAGTAACACACCTGCCTTATACATGGATGCTGCAGTGAAAATGCATGCATGAATTTTCTACATCTTCTCACATGCAACCTTGAATGCGTAAACAGACCTGTGAAGACGACCGCAAAAATCTCTATTGCAAATTGGCAATGCTTTATGCTTACCATGGCAGGACGAGACAAGACTCTGACGAAATGACGAACCTCCCTCGCTCGTCCTTGTAGCCACAGGCAATTCCTCACAACATCTTGCATTAGTGGCGCACCTAAAGCCCCTCTGATTGAATGTGAAAGGTTCATTACCTGTGTGTCGCCCTTATTATTGCAGGTCCTGTGCGTTTAATGGGGGGACTGCTCAAAGAGGAATTACCTCACAATCAATCTAATACCAAGTGGTCTGGTGAGGATTAACTGATCTAGTTACCTGGGTTCATGGATGGATTGTACACTGTTTTCCTTCACTCCTGGATTTAAACTGACTTGGCCTCGAGAGAAACAGTAATATGTACATATTTACAAACGCTATAGAGATGATCTAATGGTAGTTATGATTTGTTATGCTCTCAGATATTTACAGCACATATATTTGTACATGTGTATATATAGTCTGAATAAGAGTGTGACACTAATAACCTGTTTCTTTTCTTTTTTTCTTTTTATGGGACAATTCGTCGCCCTCCACCTGCAAGATGGAGGTTTATTTAGCCCATTTTGTTTTTTCACATTCATCCTCAATTATTGTACAAGACTACTAGTATCTACATGCATGTACTAAGTACAAACTGAACATTTTCTATCTGTTTCTTTTGTATTCCTTTTATTTATATCATTTCCCCCTTCCTTTTTGGATGGTAGATCTATACCTCTCCAGGTACATGTAAATATTTACTAGTACATGATGCTGGTTCTTGGTCAGTCTCGAAGAAAGTGCAATAGAGTCAGTTATCTTTGTATTTGGATGGAGATGCCCGGAGGCTTGATTATTAATGCAAGAACAGTCCTTTGGTTGAATGTTGTATAAAGACGACTTTAAACAGAAGGTCACATGGTAGGAATCAATAAAACCACCTGTCTCTAGAGGTTAAGTCAAGATTCTAATCCATCATGAGCTGTACTCTATGAGAAGTCTGTGAAGATTACCATGCACATCACTTTCATCTCTTATGAGTTTCAAGTAAACTCTTTTAATCATTAGATTTGGTGAGGACGATAGACCTGTTAAAGGGAGTGTAAAGCGACGGGGCTACGTGTCTTTCCCGTGGCCTGACTCAGGGCCAATCCGGTATAATACGACTACGGACGACGGATCGCAGCAATCACGTGTGTGTAACATACGCGAAACCGAAGCGTGAACTGATGGCGTTAATCAGTATTTGCCAAGCTACACGGCCTTTAACTAATGCATTTTAATATGCATGGCTCTCTCCAGAACCCCTGTTAACCAGCTATTCAACTCACCAGCTATGAATAGTGGCATTCCTATGGTGGAAGCCACTTTGCACACATTAGTTGTTGCTCTGACAGGCAAACCTCTAGCAAGCTTCTCATTTGTCAAGAGTTGCTTTTGTTCTAAAAGTATCATAAAGCTCGTAAACAGGCCTTTTATGACAAAATCCAACAACATTGAACATTGATTGGAAATGCTAAAGGCAAAATGACAACTGCTCAACACATTCAACTGATGAAATGAATATGTTCATGTAAGTTTGTGCTTATTTCTAAGTTGCAAATAACTACAAATACCCCCTTCACTGCATGGCAAATTAAATTACCTTCTCACAGTTTTTCTCAATTAAATCACAGTTCCATTACTAGAAATCGAATTACCTTTAAAAGAGAAAATGAGAAGAGGAACAAAATATTCATCTATTCAGAAAGGAGTGAAGAGCTGGGTGTTGATAATAGAAGCCGCTTGCTACCAGCCGATGCCCGGAGGACTTTCTGGAGAAGGTGGCCATCACCGAATTTCACGAGAATCGATCTCACCTCTACGCATCACATATTGCACATTCCAGCAGGTGGTATAGAGAGATAGAGAAAGATTGCGTGTCAGGAAGAGAGAGGGGATGTCATGAGAAGAGGGAGGCTGAGAGGGCAAAGAGCAACATATATATATATAAAGCTGTGAAAAAGAGAGGTAGAGGCAGTGAGAGTTTGAGAAGGATAGACAGAAAGAAAGAGACAAACCGAGAAAGAGAGATTCATGTGAGGAAGAGAGAAGGGGGGGGGGGGCTGGAGAGGGAAGAGGGAGGATGAGAGGGTGAAGAGCCACACAGATACATATATAAGACATAAAAAAGACAGAGAGGTAGAGGCTTAGAGAGTTTAAGACAGATAGACGGAAAGAAAGAGACAAACCAAGAAAGAGAGATTCATGTGAGGATGAGAGAGGAGGTGGGAAGAGGGAGGCTAAGAGGGCGACGAGCCCCACAGATACATAAAGACATATAAAAGAAAGAAAGGTAGAGGCAGAGAGAGTTTGAGACAGATAGACAGAAAGAGACAAACCAAGAAAGAGAGAGGGAGAGAGGAGGAGCTGAAGTATGAATGTAAAAAGTGTAAGTTTCAAAACACATCTTTGGTAGATGTAGAAGAGTCGTAGGCAGCGTATAATGAATCATGCCTGTGAGAAAGAGAGAGAAAAGAAAGAGAAACAGACTGACAGACAGACAGATGGACAGAGGAAAGAGGAATGGTAGGGGGGGGGGGCAGCGGCGAAGTACAGGAATGTGAAAATTGAGTTTAAAAACGCATCTCAGGTAGATATTACAAGAGTCATAGGCAGCATGTAGAGAATCATGCCTGAGAGAGAGAAAACAAAGACAGACAGAGGAGAGAGGGAGGGAGAAAGATAGACAGACAAAGGAGAGAGGGACGGAGGAAAAAAGACAGACAGAGGAGAGAAAGGGAGGGAGGAAAATAGACAGAGGAGAGAGGGAGGGAGAAAAATAGATAGACAGAGGAGAGAGAGGGAGGGAAGAAAATAGACAGACAGAGGAGAGAGGGAGGGAGAAAGATAGCCAGACAGGGGAGAGAGAGGGAGGGAAGAAAATAGACAGACAGAGGAGAGAGGGAGGGAGAAAATAGACAGACAGGAGAGAGGGAGGGAGAAAGATAGACAGACAGGGGAGGAAGGAAAATAGACAGACAGAGAAGAGAGAGGGAGGAAGAAAAATAGACAGGGGAGAGAGAGAGGGAGGAAAACAGTCAGACAGAGTAGAGAGGGAGGGAAAGAAAATAGACAGAGGAGAGAGGGTGGGAGAAAAATAAACAGAGGAGATAAGAGGGAGGGGGCTACAGCTAAAAATAATGAAAAGTATACATGTAAGTAAATCAAAACACATCTTCAGTAGATGTCGAAGTGTTGTCGGCAATGCGTAGAGAACCAAGCCTATAAGTTTGAGAGAGAGAGAGAGTGAGTGAGTAAGAGACAGGGAAAGAGAGAGAGAGAGAGAGATGAAGGAAAACAGAAAGAGAGAGAGAAAGAGAGTGGAAAGAGATGGGGAAGTTCTGGAGAGAGATAGAGAGAGAGGGTATACTAGAAGAGACATTGTTAGAAAAGCTTACATGTATTCGCCATGGGAGACTCATTAATGTGGAGGTACTATGGGGAGGGATATTGTGAATGCCCTGTAATAACATGAAGCAATATACCTGCACATTTGTTATTGGTTTTGCTCTGTCAACCTTAAAGGAAAGAACAGCTTTTCCACCTTTCACATGCAGCACGCACACACACAAAAAAAGACCTTGTTTCCTGGGCTTTCACTTCAATACACTTTTTCATCTACATGTATTTTATTAGTAGCTCTTTTACTAACTTTAGTGGCATTCCTCACTAAGCCCGGTCTACTTCATCACTGGAGCATTTGATAAAGGGGTAAAAACATTCACTTGTCTTGACAAAAAGGGGAGAATTTTCACTTCTTTGTAATACATTTCAATTTCAATTTCAATTTGCTTTAGATATCCAAAATGTAACATAATATCATTTGCAGGAAATATGACATTTGGCAAATAGGGCCTGCTGGTACTTTTGCTATCACCATGTTTCTGATTTTCGAGTTTATATTTGTCATCTCAAAGTCTATTACTTCTAAAGCTTTCAGCAGACGTTGCAATGCGATTCTACATACTCCGTACATGAGGGGGGTAAGAACCGGCTTCAAAATCGAATCTAGGACCGAGCAATTGAAACAATTCAATCTATTCCATGTTTATTAACTCAACCTTCTTAAATGCACGTTCCAATTTACAAAGAGATGAATCTAGCCAAAGAATGTAGATTGAACATAGCATGTTGGGCGTCCCTGGACCTGTGTGTGTGCTCAACTATATATACATTCGTGGTTGCGTTTACCCATCAGCACGTTTGTCATGACAACGTGTTTCAAATGTCATTGGGCCGCCCGGGGACTGGCGCGTACATGAATGGGGCACGTTGAACAGGGAGGGGGAAGGCTTAGTTGAGGAATGTATGTTTGTATGTTGTCAGTGTGTCAAATCATTAATGTCAGGTCTAGCAGTCCAACTGGTTGCTGTAAGCTAGCATTGTTTTAACTGTGGGTTTAGGTAATCATAATGCAATCAAGATCTGATAATTTGATAAGCAACAGGCTTTTAAATAATTTTACAGAACACTTACCATTTTAGGTTATATGTACTGTGTGTAGCTGTATACAGCAAATAATATGTTGTTTTGATAATAAATTGTATTTTGTGTATGAAAGAATATACGTATAGGAAATTCACCAAACAGAATTGCGTACATCCCATACTTTGAACTTCATCACTCATGAGAACATGCAAAATATACCATAAAACTGGAAACTGTCACATGCATAAAACTTTCTCAATTACTGTGAAGTGCTCATCCCCCTAATTGAAATACAAAACATGCTGTTAAAACAACTGTCTGCCGCTATGAATGATGTTTGAAAGCTTCTTATTTTTGCAGTAGCTGTGAGAAAATATATGTCAGTAAGTTCTAAAGTTTGAACTAATAAATATAAGGGAAAATGAGAGGAAAACTATTTCAATAAAAATTTGGAGATGCTTGAATCGATGTGCATTTCTTTCAAATTCATAGAATAGTATTAGATCTATAGATGAATTAACAGAGATCAAGTCTTATAAATTACACAGGTTATGGTTCAATTAGGTAGTATGGGGGAAGAAATATCTTTGTTACACATTCTAACCATTTTCATAATGTATCAAAATTAATGTGTTGTACATGTATTGCCTGTCTTTGTGAATTGCATCAAATTGCACTAAATTGCACTTCACAAAAACTTATGCAATACTATGCATTAAATTTAGTTACATTACTCAAATTGCCTATTTAACTTCTATAAGAGCTGATTCCGCTGCAGACAATATGAAGAGTAAAAGCAGTCTAAATTCCTGCACAGCTCTGTATGAAATGCCTGTCTCCTTCTACAAATACATGTGATGAAGCTGTCTGCATCTCTCTCTCTCTCTCTCTCTCTCTCTCTTTATTTCTTTCTCTTTCTCTTTCTCTTTCTCTTTCTCTTTCTCTTTCTCTTTCTCTTTCTCTTTCTCTTTCTCTTTCTCTTTCTCTTTCTCTCTCTCTCTCTCTCTCTCTCTCTTTCTCTCTCTCTCTCTTTTTCTCTTTCTTTTTCTCTTTCTCTCTCTCTCTCTCTCTCTGATATTGGATATTGCTTAGGCCCCCGTCTCATAAATAAGACATTACGTTCCCTTTCATGTCAAGGGGCCTTCTATGAGGAATAATCAAGGAAAATGTGAGATTCAGTCGCTGCACATGCATGTAGCCATTTGGAAGTTCAAGAAATAGATTGATTTTATTCATATGTTTGAAAATATGATTAACATCAGGCAAAATATTAAGAGAATGTGCGACAAGGTTGCTTTGAATGCATCTACAATGTATTTTGTTTAAATTTAAAGAAATTAATCAATTTTTATCTCAATATTAACAAAATGGGAAATTGTTTGAAGAAAATGTGATACAAAGTAATTGCAGATTTGGATGTCTCATACTCTCATTAGGAATTCAAAGAAATTGAAATTGATTTTTACTTGAAGAAATATTTATGAGCAAAATATGATGGTAATCACAGAAAATGTGGGATATAAGAATTTGCTGTGTATGCATTGCTTCAATTTCACTTTTTTATGATCATAACAAAATGATAATCTTGGTCTCTTTTCATGAGGATATTAGGTTAGTACCTTTTAGAGATGTTTGAAATTATATTTTTCCTCACATCTTTTCCAGAGATCATAACGTTGAGAATGCAGGAACTATACGGAACACACGATTTGCACAAACCCCTGACAACTAAATTATTCATATAAACCTTAAAGGTAATACAAAGTTTTGGTATTGGGTCATGCATTTGGTTCAAATTTACTAATGGAAGCATATGCGATCCTACAATATTCAGTGATCGTTGTCGCCGTTGAAATCGAGTCTAAAGTTATGGAATTTTAAATAATAAACTCCTTATGTTGTATAGCTCCCTCTCAAGGTCAAGATATTAATTAAGCTATAAAACAATGTTTATTAAGCTATAAAACAATGTTTATTGACTAAATTCGACCGATTAGCTATTTCCGTTCGGAAATTATATATCACAACGACATATTCTGAGATTTTCATGGTCGCAACTACCGTTGTACGGCCGTAGGCGCTATTTGAAATTCATCAAAATTTACCGGGAGCACCGGTAAATTTTTA
Organism: Strongylocentrotus droebachiensis; assembly: GCA_035222895.1. NCBI lineage: Eukaryota > Metazoa > Echinodermata > Echinoidea > Camarodonta > Strongylocentrotidae > Strongylocentrotus > Strongylocentrotus droebachiensis. The sequence goes on along the minus strand of JAVYIG010003767.1, from coordinate 130,825 downwards.
TGTTCAATTTTTCTCGAAAGCAGAAGTGTTTTAGGGGCTAAATTTTCGAGTGCTTATTATACATCCACAGGGGCATCCAAATATATCAAAATTGTTAAGAATTACTATCCACCCAATTTTCAAAATTTCCCAAAATTTTGTACTACTAGTTTTGTCACATGTTAAGTTTGGGAAAAATTGATCTGTCCCTATTCATTTTTCTTAAGAATGTGACATATTAAAGCTTACATCCAAAGTATTTAACAAAGGTCCTAATTCATTGAGTCCACCTTTCATTCTTGAGTTACGAAAAACACAAAAACATCAAATTTACATGGGGTGGAATAATCTAATTGTTAATTGTATACATTCAAGTCAATATTATTTATAACAACACTAGGTCTATTTAATCAGTTAAAGAACAAAACAAGAAGAAGCAATATCTAATTAAATAGAGTACAGTTTATATATAAACGAATCAGGTCATTGTTTTAAGAAACAAAAGAAATGAAAGTATCACCTGTGACGACATGTTTACAAAATACCATTGATTGTGAAAGTCAATTTCTCTTGCAATATAAACTGTCATTGATTCGTCATTTCGTCAATTGCAGAACATGGATGACTGCATCCATTTATGCAATATTGAAAACAGCCAATCAATACGTGATGATGTCACAATGGTTTGGAAACGTTTGCCTAGAGTATAAAAAAAAATCAGGTCACTGTTTTAAGAAACAAAAGAAATTGACAGTTGCACCTGTGACGACATGTTTACAAAATACCATTGATTGTGAAAGTCAATTTCTCTTGCAATATAAACTGTCATTGATTCGTCATTTCGTCAATTGCAGAACATGGATGACTGCATCCATTTATGCAATATTGAAAACAGCCAATCAATATGTGATGATGTCACAATGGTTTGGAATAGTGCTGTAATATCACGGATATCTCCAATTCCGTTTAACCGCCAGTCAAAACCGGACGGTTTTCGGTTAAACGAATACAAAATTAAATTAAAAAAAAAAAAAAAAAAACTATTTTTTTTTTTTTTTTTTTTTTTTTTTTTTTTTTTTTTTTTTTTTTTTTGTTGTTGACCGACTCTGTCGGCAGCAAGCCAGGACTTTCATTTAACTGTGAGGTGCATTTGAAGGCGCTGATTTGTGCTTGTGAACTTGTCACAAATAATAGTAACAATGTCGTTTTTAGAAGAATGTGTAAGATCATTAATGTAAATAAAAAAACAGTAGAGGACCTAGGATAGAACCTTGTGGTACGCCATGTGTAAAAGTTGGATGAATTTTTATTATAAAGTACATATTGAGGATGACAGACAAATTGGAGTGTTGTTTTAGTTTCGGAGTGGTGAGTCAAAAAACAGATTACTGAGCTGGGAGACATTGCCAGGTGGAGGGGCATAAATCGAAACTTTAAAAAAAAAAAAAAAAAAAAAACGATTTTTTTTTTTTTTTCGTTTAACCGAAACCGTCCAATTGAAAACGGAATCCGCCATCGGCGGTCGGATACCGGACGGTTAAACGTTTGGTTACAGCACTAGTTTGGAAGCGTTTGCCTAGAGAGGCGTGTAATGTATTAGCACTTCAATATTTCAATCAATTCATTAGTGTCAGTCTGGTATTGCAATGCTTGTAGTAAAGGTATTCATGTTTTTCTCTAGAATTTTCTTGATTAGCGATACTCTGATATAACAATGACAATGTTTCACTCATAAATGAATGGGGTTTTGTTCTGTTCAGAGGACATATTTTATTTGAAGGGAAAATTAATTTTCAATGTCAATTAGGCGTGTCTGCACTATCTCGAGATTGCCAAATATCCAGCTATTTGAACTATCCCGATCGCAAATTATCCAGCTATTTGCGTCTTCATTAGACCGAAGTAGCAAATTAGCTGGATAGTTGGTCGGGATAATATCCCAAGATATCTCGGTCTAGTTTGCAAAATATCCCACTATTTCCGAACTAGCGGGATAGTTTGCGACCGTCTTCATTAGACCGAAGTACGGAGTCAAATATCCCGATCCCATCATGCACAACGATTTTCGGTTCGCACATGCGATCTATACCGCTCAGCGCGCTAGTACAACCACTGACCTCGAGTAAACACGGAAAAGCGGAAATCGTTGTGCATGATGGGATCGGGATATTATCCCGACCAACTATCCAGCTATTTGCTACTTCGGTCTAATGAAGACGCAAATCAGCTGGATAGTTTGCGATCGGGATAGTTCAAATAGCTGGATATTTGGCAATCTCGAGATAGTGCAGACACGCCTAATAAGAATTCTATTGCATAAAACAGTCCAAAATGTATCAATGTCATTAACTAGATGAGTGAACAAACAAATGTCATACTACATTGTATATTTTCACCATCCATATGGCTTCCCAACCTTTTAAAACTTATTTATCAACATGTTTTGAAAATTAAGAAACTTCATACATGTATAAATGAAAGAACCTTGAGTGAACACATATCCATTAAAGTGTGGAAACCAAAGTTACCTTGAAAGTTGAAAGAAAGTAGAAAATCAACAAAATAAAGTTCAAATTAATATTATTTTTAACAAAGAAGAAACTATTTTGAAGTCACATATTAGCAGATTTTTTCTTTTGAGAAGTTGGTTATTAGATTTCACTTGGTTTCCAAATATACGCTGTCATATGAAAGAAATAAACGTTCTTTATGTTGATTTGAGCATCTCTAAAGAAATAAAAACATCTTTTATGTCATGTTTCCTGTGTTTACTAATAAGTCTAATGCTTGATAACCCAATTAACCTACATTACATTACTCACTACCGGATCTGAATCCATTTTGCAAAATTAGAATTTCCATAAAAGCTCAATTATTATTGTGCTGATATTGCTCGGGTGAGCAGCTTTGTATCCAAATAACATCTTACCGGTATTCAGACTTGGTTGGCAACATCCCTCTTGTTGCCATAGCAACGTCATCTTGGATAACCCTTGGGATGGCGGACTTGAATTACATGTTGTGCTATAAGTCTATTCAGTCTCCAACCTTTTCAGAGTGTTTTTCATCTTAAATATGAAAACATATTTTGATGCTGTTGTGAAAGGAGAGTGAGAGATGGAGCTTTATGAATACAGATAAGTCTTTTTCAATGCAGTGTGCCCCATTTTTGATGAATAATATCTCTTAGAAGATCGGTGCCTCTGTTATGACATCCTGTATATATGAGACCAAGTAGGCTGACATTCATGGTTTGAGTTCACATTGCAGATATTAAAGGCTTGTTCAGTAAAAAGTGCATCATTTTTTTGAAAAAGTGTAAATAAATGGCAGCTTTTTGCAAAACATCAGACACGTATTCACTAAGCTTTGTGTTATTAATACAGAAAAATGTGAAGCGTGTGTTCGTATCATAAAAACGCCATTGTTTACCACTTCATATCTTAACGAGGCTTCAGATGTAGAAGCAGTCTTTTTAAAGCCATTAAAGGTTAAAAGTAGGTTTATTGCCATGACATATTGAAATTGACTTAATTTGGAGAGGATGTACTCGTAAAGGAGTTGTTAGATGTAATATTTTTGTAAAGCACTTTGGAAATGTATAAAGTGTTTGTGTAATCCCTGAATATTGTTATAACCAAATTATCTGCCTTCAATTTCCCTCGCCACAAATGAATAGGCGACCAGTAACTCATACATGTAGCAACTTATTTTTATTTCTATAGCAATAAAAGTACATGTACTTTTGATGGCTACAAGTATAATGAGACTGTGCCAGTTAAAGAAGATGGAATTTTTGATAGGAATTATCTCAAATTTTGAATATAATTATGATGAGAATTGATTTAACTCTTTAAGGAAAAACTTAATCTAATGTATAGATCATGTCGTCTCAAGTTGTGAGCCAGAAGATTCTTAGGCAATGTCAATATTACTGTAAAAGTATAGACTTCTATGAATTGTTAATGATCATCTTCTTTTTTTTTTTGGGGGGGGGGTCTGAATTAGACTCATTTATTATCATTATGGCGTGAAAGTTATGTGAATCTGGGGTATTTTCAAAAATCTGTTTATATATATTTTATTTTAATTTATTCACACAAAAGGTTGGGGTTTTACAGTAGAGAAAACAGAAAACAAGTTTATGTCCTTCTAGCATCTAGCATCCAGCGAAGATTAAATCATCTTGCTTCTCTGCTGCTTTGAAGGCTTTATTAGTGCACTATCCTCCTCACTTTGCCATGCGAGGTCAGAGATACTTGTTTATTGATCCATCACATTCACCTACCGAGATGCAAATAATCTTATTCTTGCCTTGACAGAATTGATGCAGCGGACAAACCGCTTCTTGTCCCAACCTAGATCTATACTAAGTAGCTTGAAAGTGACCTGAATTGAAAGGACTCACGGAGGTGTAAATGGAATACATGTATCTAACCCCCTGTTCACACTATCATAATTCATGGTATTACTATACGAGAATCTTTAAGCTATAAAATAACTTGTCATTTCTAGTATAAAGAAAAATATATAAACATTTTGTCAGGATGGTGCCAAACAAGAAAGGACAGGGTTTGGTAACCTGGCATTATGTCATATTATTAAATTAATAAAGACCCTGACAAAAATACAGGGACATGCACCAAAAAATTATGATGAAAGAGAGAGGTGAATTACCTATTTATAATTAAAGTCTTAAAAAAAACAGTGATAAAAGTCTGAAAGACCTGATTGATTACCATTTTACGCTGAACTCAACAATATGTTATAAAGAGAAATGCATGTCTGAACATTGCATCGTTAATAAAAAATGTGTAACTGGGCGGGGCTTATCTTTAGTGCGCACTGATGATCAACCAGCTATCGTGTCAACTGACCTCTTCTTAAAGGTAAAGACCAGTTATGGTCATGCGATTGCATTGTGAAAGAAACGTTGTGGAATCGATCAGAAAAGGTCGATCATCTAGCATCTAGCATCTGCAAGGTTCTGGAATCATCAAAATGATAAGAAATTTGGCCCATTCTTCGTAAAGTTACAAGCACTATACACAGAAAGATGTATATGGGACTACCCTATCTCTCTCACCAGACCATGAGAGAAATAAATTTACCAAATATATGAATTAGTAGGCGGTTTCCCGGCAAATTTTTTATCATCATGTATTAGTCAAAACATATTCTTTCACATGATTGGTAATGAGAGCTTCCATTTCATTTTTTGAAATTGGGGCGTTGCCAATACTGGTCTTTACCTTTAACTACAGGTACATGTGTACTTCCTTTATACGTTTCTTCATACGATGTTTATATCTAGTCTCCATGCACACCCCTTCGAACCAAGGATTATCGTACGTTTCTTTATACAGGTTTTCCTGCTGTACGAACGGGCTATAATACTTTGTTGACGCTTCAATGGAATGAATATCAAGTACCGTAGGATATAGATGGATAGTTGTCAGAAGACAAGGTTAAGGCTGCTGAAACAGACGGTCATCGGTATCGTTTAATTAAGCATGCTGGTTGGTCCACCTTCACAGGTTGTGTTAGCATATATATCTTTGAAGAACCTTCACTATGAACATGACAGACAATGAAAGCGGACAAAATATACAGTTCCTCAGGTAGACAAAGGGACATCCCTTCACTGCTATTATGTAAAAATGTGTAGAACAGGTGTCACATGCATATTCACCTGTTCTACACATTTTTACATAATAGCAGTGAAGGGATGTTCCTTTGTCTACCTGAGGAACTGTATATTTTGTCCGCTTTTATTGTCTGTCATGTTCATAGTGCTTGCCACCTCACCCTATTTCTCTTTCCTTACATCTGTCGTTTTGCCATAACTTCCACAATCTCTTTCTCTTAAAAATAGAATTTGTTTTGCACTGTTCCTCTCATTTCCTCCCTCCATCTTATCTCTTAAAGCCCCACTGCACTACTTGTAGCTAGTTGCTCCCTCTATATATAAAACAATGCCTAAGCGGTGCCCGTTGGTCCCCCATGATCCTCTGTTTTCCTATGTAAATTGAGAGCTGAGTTGATGAGATATTACCATAAGTCAGTGACCAATAGGGTGGTCTAATCCCTCCTGGCCAAACTAGTGCAGATGGGCTTTAAACTTATGTTCAGACATTTCTAATCCATGAAAGGGACCCATTAATGGCACGTTCAGATATGACGTTGCAAGATCACTTCATAGTTTTTTTGATGACGTAAGGTTCAATACGCTTCACAGTTCCCTATCCTATAACAAAGAGCTCGGTGAATGCGCTCAAGTCATCTGTTGTGCTTACATATAGTTGCCATTCATTTCACGTATTTGACTCTGAGAAAAATGCCAGTCGATTGTATGGGTTATCATAGTCATTTATGTCCATTATCCCCCTTCAAATCACACTTTCATCCTCTTTATATAGCAAAGTTCTAGGTTTTTAACAATTGCTGATTCCTTTAAACATTTCAATTGCATAATCTTATGACATATAGTTTTCAACTCCATATGAAGTGACTGTGATACTTCTTATGTTCGAGAGATATTTCAATTTCCCATTTCTTATCCTGTACTTTTGTCATGCCAGAGTTTGACCTGTCGATTCCCAAGATCCTCTCTGATTAATGTTATGACGCAAGAGTGTTAAAATTTCATGTAGCTCTAGGCGTCCCCATTGGAGTGTCGCTTCTCCATCGCATCAAAAGGCCTGTCTCAATCAGCTCGAGATTGCCGAATAGCCCGCTATTTCTGATTTGGGAAATAATCCCGAAGTTACAAATCGCTTCTTCATCAGCTCGAGACTTGACCTCGAAACTTGAAACTCAAGCTCAAGATAGTTTACTCAGCATTTGTGAATAGTGCGAGTCTTCGGGCTGGTGAAGACGCACCGGACAAATAGCGGGATATTTTGCAAACTAGCCCAAGATATCTTGGGATAATTATCTCGACCACATATCTCGCTGATTGCAACTTCGGGCTGATGAAGACGCAACTAATATCTAGATAGTTCAAATAGCGGAATATTTGGCAATCTCGAGCTGATGAAAACAGGCCTCATGCATCGCATCAAAAATTGAGCACAACGTATCCTCTTTCCTTCGTCACACCAACTAGAGACGAAGGAAGAAAGGGCAGATCTCCTCACCTACCAAGCATTTTGTCTCCTTTTATTTGACAGTCCCATGAGGGAAGGCTTCATTCATTTATAGCCCTCTTTGTTAAAAAATGCATGAATTGCCTCATCAAAAATAGAAACCCAATTATTTTTATAGCCCCACCGACATCGCGGTTCTTGGCGGAGCGGGATCATGCACTACTGTGTGAAGACATTGATCGTGCAGTTGCTTTTTTTGCTTGGCTGGCAGCCTGAAACAAATTCCGTGCTATTTTGTTGTTTGGGAAATAGTCTAGGTTCTTCTTTAAAGTGACTCAGTAACATTCTTAAACGTTGAAGAAAAAATGTAATTTTGTATGAAATGTTACTTATTATATTCCTTCTACTGTAAGAACCCTCTAAAATGAAAAAAAATCCTCTAAAAAATTCTCAAACCACAAAAATATTTATGGTTTTCTTGGAAGGCGTCACTGTGCAACACTCTCTAACAGTAAATTCTCCAAACCGTTTTTGAATTTTCCCAACCGTTTTTCCATGAAAATAAAATATAACACTGGCTATATAAAAGTCTGTCAACACTTACAGGTCTTAAATGGTATAGAGCCAATTCATTGCTTTTTGACGATTTACATTCACCTAAAAAATGTTAGTGAATTGTAATAAAATAGTTGGGAGAATTAAGGAATGGATCAGATCAGTTTTTCCCAATTTTTATCATTAATGATGGTCTGTTTTCACTCAAACTTTCAGATTATCTTTAATTGTACATCTTGCATTGAAGTCACTACCTTAGGAACATTTTCTTTCATCTGAACAATGATACCAAGTCCCTTTAATGTTGATCAATTGCATTTATGCAATTACACATACATAAGAAGACAAGAGAAGTGTTTAGAAGCGTCATATTACTCCTGCAATTTGGCACCTCCTTGGATATGGCTCTGGGGAGAGAGAGAGGGAGGATGATATTGAATGTGCTTCAACACTAGTAAATTAGTGATCTACATTTACTTCATGAATGAATGTATCATATGTGTGTGTCATTTCTTGTACCTCTCGGCTTTAGTTTGATCCAGTCCCCCTTACTACCCTATTACACTGTAGGAGTTTAAGATAGGACTAATTTACTCCTACATGTAGCCTACATCTACATAAACATGTAAAATAACAATACATCTGTGAACTAGTTTTTGTGATTCAAGTTAAATGAGTAATGCCTTTTGTACATGATACATGCTCAGTTTGTATCTGTTCTTTCCGAGAGTGTGCATTTTTATTTTCAGCCTTCTTTTCTCCGATAGAGCCCCTGTCAACATGATGCATGACCCAGCTATTGAATTTGGACAAGACCCTTATGAGTTATGAAAATGTCTCGCCATGAGATTAAGTGTATCGCTGTGAGATTATTATAGTGTATCGCTTTTAGGATAGGGAGTTGACTATTGCATTTTCCATATATGAATTAAACTGGGCTGTGTATAATCCCAAAATGAAGGGTCAATCGTTTGAAATTCCAACTGTACAGTGCACTGGTTGAGCGCAATGATCATGATTCAGTGCATTGGATAGCTGCTGAACATTTATTAGTAGTGCTGTTTCCACCCCTATGGCGGGTAATTTCATTCCCTAATTTAATCAATTTGTACGGGAAACATGATCATTCTTCATCTAGATTGGTTCTGAGAAGCATTCCTAGACAGAGTTCCTTACTTAGGCCCCTTCTGAACAGCCATTTCCATTTTAGATTCTACTACAGCCAATATTCAGTCCTTTTACTAGTGCTATTGAGACTGTGCTTCATGATGAATTTGTGGCTAAATCTCATCCAATTGAATCTATTCTCATTAGTTTCTCCATTCTGATTTTGTTTTGTCTAGACATATTCTCACCCTCCTCTCCTCTCTCTTAAACATTTCATCTTCGTTTTATTGCCTCTTTACCATTCCTCTCTTGTGTTCTAATTTGCTTCTTTCCTTTTTTCTGTCTTCCGTCTTACTGTACATTTACATTTACATCATTCTGTTCTCTTCATTTGCTCTTCTCCTTTCCATCCATGAATTCCATCCATGATTATCTTAAACAGATTCTCTTTTTTCTAGAGACCCACTTCAAGCCATTGATTGAAACACAATTTTCGTGTCTGCTGATGAATTTCTGGCTTTGATATGTTTCTGTTTTTTCTTTTTCCTGAAATTTAAAGGATTCCACTTGTTTCAACAACGTGAAAGTTTATTTGATTAAGTGTAAGAACAGCCATTTACTGCCATATAATTCATGTTGCCATAGCAACAAAGCAATTCATAGATCTGTAAATTAATTGCATAGCTCTGTAAATTAATCATTAGGCTTGAGTCGGTACGGTCGATCACACCGGGACCCGACCGTTGCCGTCGGGTCCCGGTTTCATTTTTTGAGAACCGACGCTCCGAAAAAAATAATGAAATATGTAAGAAATTGCAGTTTTGCACACCACTAAAATCATTCCACCTTGAAACTTAAGTATTTTAATTGTTACCAATCATATTCTAGCTCATCCTGAATCAATCCGAACTGCTAATATAAATATGGGTTGCAAAGCAGTTCGCCCCATGGGGTTGTTGTTGCCAGCTGCTAGCTAGCTACTGTACTGGCCGGGTCTCTCGGCAGGATTAATAAATCAGGTTGAAAGAAACATTTATGTTTGAATAATAAAACGGCTTTCTAAAAAGTACTTCTTTACAACATACCGATCGAATAATTTTTAAAAGACAAAATGGATATTATTTCTTTGATTTTGAACACCGCATGCTTCTTTTAAAAGCTGAAAATTACTTGGTAATCACAAGAAGTTTCGATACGGATAGCTGTTGCAAGGCAAGTTCAGACTAGTCTCGGAAAAATGCGCAGTGCTCCTCGTAGTTAGCTGTAATCCGTGCCAGAACGAACCCAAACAAAGACGTGATCGTAACGAGAAAAAATCATTGAAAACTACGAGAGCACAATTGGAAAGACAACTACTCAAAATTTAAGCAGATACATAACTTGGAGGAATATAGTTGTCCAAGAAAAGCCACAGAAATAGTGATATTTAAGGAGTTACTATAGGTACAATCATTATCGGAATGGGCCTGCTGATATGTCCGTATTACACGTTATTTGGTTTCTAGCCTCGTGTTCTAACACGAGGCTAGAAACCAAATAACGCCCTCTACGGTAAAAAGCAGTATAACAAAGGATTCGAGTATTTGCAGCAAGCCCCTTGCGATAAAAATGTACCCAGTTACTCCTCGATTATCACAATTTCTTTGGCATTTCTTGGGCGATTATTGAATTCTTTGTCCAAGTTATTTATCTGATTATCGTAATTTTGAGCAGTAGTTGTCTTTCCAATTGTGCTCTTGTAGTTTTTAATGATTTTTTTCTCGTTACGATCACGTCTTTGTTTGGGTTCGTTCTGGCACGCATTACAGCTAACAAGGAGCACTGCGCATTTTTCCGAGACTAGTCTGAACTTGCCTTGCAACAGCTATCCGTATCGGAACTTCTTGTGATTACCAAGTAATTTTCAACTTTTAAAAGAAGCATGCGGTGTTCAAAATCAAAGAAAAAATATCTATTTTGTTTTTAAAAATTATTCGATCGGTATGTTGTAAAGGACTACTTTTTAGAAAGCCGTTTTATTGTTCAAACATTAATGTTTTTTGACCCGATTTATTCAACCTGCATGAATCAAAATGGCGGCTCGATCGTTGTCTTTCTATTTTTGCTCCAGTTTTTTTACTTTTAGAGGCACGATAAAGGCACTAAACATCGCCAATCATGGATAAAAATAATGTCAAATGGAAGAATATACCGATCTGTGCCGAGGTATGCATGTGTTGATTTATTTGACTGATAAAAAAAGGTCACTTTTAAGGGTCTACTGATAAGCGCTTTTTATAGAGGCAAGTGACAAATCCTGCGAGTTGATTTCGGGACACCGGGTCCCGATCGGTGCAAGGCCGTCGCGGACCCGGTTTATGAAAATCCCGACATGACTCAGGCCTATTAATCATAGTGTTCTATCATTCTCTTTTTTTATTCGTTTCTTTTTAGAAAGATTGACAAATGTGTGCCTTGTACATGTACCTTTCCTTTAAAGAAGAAGTGGTACTTTATAAAAGGGATTTCCCTAAATAGTTCTTTGCATTTAACTTATATATATGGACAAAAATTCAAATATTTATCAATACATCTGTATCTGTTCTTTTTTCATTGACAACATTTAAAAAAAATGTCCTACTACGTATAGATACATAACTTGGTGTTTGAATGCTCCCTGGGGGCTTAAGGAAACTGAAGGAAACACTTCCTCCTTACAATTTCTTCAATATTTATTGAACATCTTAAGTTTCAAAGGTACATTATATGGTGTTAGTGTGGTCATTATATTAATTATTTTCTTTTCTCTCTTTCTTCTTTGTTTTTATCCAGATTATTGTCCCTTTGGCTAAATGGAAAGAGAATAAAGTCAGGAGCTTCTGAGGAGGTATATTGTAAGTATGGAGCCACCTGAAGGCCCACTGGAGGAGAATAACTTTGACACGATTGTTCGCTTGTCGTGTACCTGTGAAACAAGGAACTCTACCGATGGATATTGCCTAGGTATGAACTACAAGCATAAGGACCTGAGGAGACAGCGTGATATCTAGTAGCGGCCAAAGGGAGGATATTCGTGAATCGGACGTGGGGAAGTGAATTCGAAAAAGGATGATATCATTATAGATTTTGTTGCACGTACCGAGAGGCACCCTGAATGTTATATTCCCCTACATACACGGACCATATTATTGAGTTCAATTCTTTCGGGTGTATGAAACATGCAGTACATACTAAGCAATCAATTCCACATTCTGTAAAACATTATTAAAAGTGGCAGCAGTAATTGTAACCTACATGTAGGTGTAACGGTGTGGTGTGTAATGTAATTTCAAGGATTTTTTTTTATTTCGGAAGGACCAAAGGGATTAGAATATTGATAAGATCATACAATGTAGATAATATCTAAAGATACTTTTGATTACCATCCTCAGATATTATAACCCATAGAAGCATAGTTTGGCAATGACGTCATTGTTACCGGTAATTCATATATATTTGAAAACCAATGTAATTACAAGTATCTAGTCCCCAATGTGTAACTTGAGCTAAATGTAGATGCAGGTGGAAGGAAACTGTTCAGTTTGTTCAGCTGCGCAAGAAGTCCAGTTCTCGTCTCAAGAAGTTGAAAGTCATACAACCCTTGTGTCACCTGCTCCGTTGGCCAGTCCAGTGCGTGCTGTGAGCGTAGGAGCTTTGGATCAGCCCCTGGGCTTAAGGAGTTCATACAGCTTGACCCAATCTGTGCGTGGAAGCTCTTCAGTTAGATTTGTGCCATTGAAGATGTCCTTTGGAGTCCTCAGAACGTCTCAGAATTCAACCCTGAAGGTTACTTCATGGTGACCTATGGTGAATGCAGAGAGAGCGAGCGAGCATATTATATCCGTTTGGAGTTCACTCAGTAGCAACGCATGAGGTAACACCCTTCTAGCTTCAGACAATATAGCGGTATCAACCTATGCTTCTGAGTAGTCAACGATTGGGGTTTCATGAACCTTCTCCCATCGCTTTTTCCATCATTGACGGCCATTGACCTATGTTATTTGTAATTGATATATATATATGTCAGTCAATTCTCAATGAATTATGTAAGTACATGTGCTGCACTTTACTTGTAGTTGCCTGCACGAGGTAAACCTGAACATGTCTGTTATGAATACTCATTTGTGATTGAAGCTATTGGTCATTTGATAACCCAGGCTTTTTCTCTATAGATATCTGTACGAAAGAGAAGCTTTTGATGATAAATTCATTATCTGCTGACTCTCCTAAGAGCCAAAAAGGCATATTATTTGAGTAAATGCCCTTTTAGATCTCAACGAATCAAGAAGAGTTCTTCTGGAAATGTGATTTAGAATTAGAATCATGAAAAATAACCTCAAAAATTAATTACCTCATGCTCACGTGCATACATACTTGTTTATACTGTATTTAATCAATAATGTTTTCCCATTGTCACTATCAACGTCATAGACCATCATTTTAGAACATTGTGAGGTGTATAACTGCAGCGACATTGAAGGCTGACAGGTATTATACACATACATGTATATGTTCATCTTGTGGGGTACTTATTTCAACCATGTACCAAAACATCATTCTCATTGCTTTGCTGAAGTAGCTTGTATTTTAAATGTATCTTGCAAATAACGTCTGTACATCATCCAATTTCATTGCTATTCAACTGTTATTTATAACCATATATGATATGATAAAGAGGTTGAAACAGGATGTATTCAGTATATTCTTTGCTTCAAGAAGTGTCCATTACTTTCAAAGGCAGACATCATTGGTAGGCCTAGGCCACATGTAGTGTTTTCTTTAATACTAGGCCACTGCATATACAGGGGTGTACAGTAAACAAGGAATCTTGGTTTTTGGTGATGTATCTCTGAATTCTTCATTTGCATACATCGGAAGAAGTCCAAGAAGACCATGTAATTCTGGGGGTACTGGTAGTGGCATGGTCCATGCCTGCTGTATGATGAAAGGGAGGGACTTCACTGTGAACAGAGTTTTAGAGTGCAGGTTTATGAGCTTCATTACTGCCTAAAATGAATATAGATTTCCCTTAGTAGAGATGAAAGCTGATTGTTACAATAGGCCTGTTTTCATCAGTTTGAGATTGCCAAATATCCAGCTATTTTACCCTTCCCGATCGCAAATTTTCCAGTTAATTTGCGTCTTCATCAGCACGAAGTTGCAATTAGCGGGATATTTGGTCGAGATAATCATCCCAAGATATCTTGGGCAAGAGTGCAAAATATCCCGCTATTTATACGGTGCGTCTTCACCAGCCCGACGACTCTCGAGCTAATTTCTTGAGCTCGAGTTTCAAGTTTTGAGGTTGAGTCTCGAGCTGATGAAGACGCGGTTTGTAACTTCGGGATTATTTCCCAAATCAGAAATAGTGAGCTATTTGGCAATCTCGAGCTGATTAAGACATACCTAATGTGACACTCAGCCTCAGCGGTTGGTGCGATTACCAAAGACCACACTTGTCGGCCTGGTTTAAATCTCTTTGATGCGGGGAGACTGCATGGGGTGGAGGAAGTAGTGCAAGAATGAAAAGAGCTGTGCATGTCACAGGGGGTAGAAACATCAAAGGTCTGTTTGCATCCGGTAGATTCAGTATTGGCTTTAGCCATCATCATTCTGTATTAGCTTAATCATCATTCTCCATAACAAATGTAGTTCTTTGGTACCTCTGCTTTTCTGAAAATTTGATCAGATTTAAAAGCAGTTTTTGTGTTGACTTGCATTAGGAAAGGGTTGAAACACATGAAAGAAATCAAATGTACTAGGGTGCATTGAAAACACATGATCTCATACTGCATGGCTTCAGCTATTTTTACAAGAGGAACAGTGGCCAAAAGGGGTAATGCTGGAGTATTCTATGATCTATCGATCTTTGCTTTATTTTGTGAGAGAAAGTTAATGAAATTTCAACTGAAATATTCACATGAACTCCTCCCCACACCATCTTCCAAAAGGTAACTTTCTTGTGGATAACTTCTTGCACAATAGCCATGGTTAACCCATTTACTACTGAATTCGTTCATTCCCATAGGTTTAGTACAGGAACCACTAGGTTCCCATAGGCAAAGGGTTAATTGAGAGTGTGAATGTCTCCGAAGGCTGAGACATGGGTGGCTGTGGAGAACGCCTAGGGGAAGTATTGAATATAAATTCAAGATGACATGTTTGTCTGTTCACAACATAGGAATGAGTTGTCACAGAGGGAGACCCAGCATTTAATAAGCCATTTTTGTAATGTAACCAAATTTAATGGATGCATCCTTGTCAAGTGCCTCAACATAATGTCATTCACCTGTCATAAATAATTTATTTCAAATGTTAAAATGCAAATTGCATGTATTATGTGTTGTTAGGTAGGGCAAGGCATAATGTTTTTCCATCCTAGCAACAATTAATGTATGCAATTTCCATTCTGCCTATTGCGATACTATTATTCAAAATAGTTGAATGAAATCATTTGTATCAAGGCACTTCACAAAAAGTATGGGTTGAATTTGGTTACATTAAGAAAATGGCCAATTGATAAGAACGTTTCCTAAAGTGAAGAGCTTCACAGAAAGAATGCAACTTACATTTCATTGTTGAAGTATGTGTAAAAGGCAGCAAATTAATGTAATGTTCACTTCCCTGCTAAGCAAATATACAAATAGAAATATGCAGTGCTTTTGCAGATGTGCATGGATACAGAGAACTCCTGCATACATTGTAACCACAATTGCTTAAAGATTTCTAGACAACTTTTGGAATAGAACTCAAGAATATGAAGAAGACTCAAAGTAAACGTCAAGCAATAGTGAAAGATAGAAAAGAGGATGATTGATCGAGGGATATTTGGTTGTAGTTTTCAATTTTGAAAACTTGAAATAAATAAGACGGATGTTATGCTTCATCCACTCTTCTGCCAGAGTAATTTGAAAGACTCGAAATAGAAAGATTGAGAGATGGATGTAGGAGGATGCTGTTATCTCTTGGGGGGTTTGCTGAGCCACTTGTAGTTCAGAAGACTTGGCATAAGATTGGGAGATATGCCGATAGAATATATTGTCTGTAGGTTAAGTCTTCATCAGCTCGAGATTGCCAAATGTCCTGCTATTTCTGATTTGGGAAATATAATTCAGACCTAGCCAGCCATCCATCCATCCATCCAGCCGGAATCCCGAAGTTACAAATTACGTCTTCATCATCAGCTCGAGACTCGACCTCGAAACTTGAAACTCAAGTTAGGGAAATCCGCTCGAGATAATCTGCTCAGCGTTAGCGCATAGTGCTAGTCTTGGGCTGGTGAAGACGCACCGGACAAATATCAGGGTATCTTGCAAACTAGTCCAAGATATCTTGGGATGATTATCTCCACCAAATATCCCGCTAGTTGCAATCTCGAGCTGATGAAGACAGGCCTTGTTTGTAGCCAAAAGGGCGTTGGCTCATTTACTTCAATAGAGAGTCAACGCCCTTCTGGCTCTCAACAGATTATATTTGGGTTTGCCGATGCAGAATGATATACAGTTCATTAGATTTGACATTGTGAACATTTTGAGAGATCGGAAGAGAGAAATCGCTGTGGTTTTGCAGAGTAATCTGCACCTTGATGAATTTGGCATTGGGAGTTTAAATGAAAGGAAGGAGAAACTCCTGGGCTTGGGCAGTGTACTTTACAGCAGGACTGGAATAAGTTGTAAGCTATGATGAAAACAATATGTGACTTTGCTCTTGCTGTTGTGGGATGATTTGCAATTGAGATGTCTTGATAGTGGAAGATTGAAAGATCAGAAGATAGAGATCTCTGCGGGCTTCGCGGAGTAATTTACACCATCTTACAAAGAGTTACGATTGATCCAAATCAATTGCAAGTCCTCCAATCAGTCACAAGTTTGCAGTCTCCCATCTGATATGTACATAGTTGCGATTGATATCAATCGCAAATAAGTTGCCATTGATAGCAACTCTTTGTATAAGGCGGGGCCCTGGAAAATCTTTAAGATTCAAAGATTGATAGATGGTGAGAAGGACTCGAGGAGCTCCTGGGGCCTGGGGAATCATTTGGCAGAGTAATTCACAATTTTTCAGACTTCAAATCGTCACATCACATGGACTGCAAAATGTTTCATGTCGCTGTCCATTCAGGGAGACTTCTAGGCATACTAAAAATCTGCTCATGAGATCTCCTCTGATATTAGAGGAAAACGTGATTAAGACCAAACGTCAGTAAAGCAGGTTATAAAATTACATTAACATTTCTGTAGAACTCACGCCATTGATGAATGTCCTACTGCAATAGCTCCAGAGATATTGGCACATCTGCAGTAAATTAAGGGGAGCATTATTATGAACACGCCACTGAGATCTGTACATGAACTCTCATCATGTTCAGCATGCAAGGCAAACTGTATACTGCAAATCATATTCGCTGTGATGGCATGACAGAAATGGCTGCTATTGCAATGGTTTTGTTTTACTTCTTTACATATGAACCAAGACAATTTAATTACCAATCTTGTACTTATAAAGAAATGTATTCATTGTATTAGTAGAGAAACAGAATGTTTCAAAAATTTCAATAAGTGCTGTATTCATTATGCAATTTTAGTTATTTGTTGTGTTCATTTGCCAAAATATCAAATCTTGAAAAAGAGCACAAAAACAGTTGAGGGTAATATAGCTTTATTTTGTATTGCCAGATAATTTGTACATGTACATGGATATTTCTCAACGTAATAAGAGTGGGAGTGGTCGTTGTAGAACAATATAATGCTTCCATATTATTTCTAAATGTTTGACTTCAGATTAGATACAGAAAATGCATGTAGTTTCAGTTTTTGTGTATGATTCTTATTTGAGTATAATACAGAGGCCTAGTTGTCTATTTGTGAACAAACCTGGATGAATTTATTGTATTCAAGCAATATGGCAGTCCTGCATATAAGGAATTGATTTTGAGAAACATAGGGTATGTGATTTGTGAAACATTTATTCTCTCTCTCCCTTCTCTCCCCCTTCTTTCCCTCGTCTTCCCTCTCCCCTCTCTCCTCTCTCCATCTCTCGCTCCCCTATTTTCATTCCATTTTTCTGCTTCCATCAATTACTGTGATTGCTTTGTGCAATGTCATTCCTCGTATGTACCCCCTCTTCCTCTCTCTCTCTCTCTCCCTATCTCTTCTTCTCTCCCTCCTCACCCCTTATCACTCTCACATCCAACTCTTCCGTCTCTCTCTCTCTCTCTCTCTCTCTCTCCCCGATACTCTCTCTCTCTCTCTGTCCGTCTCATCTAAGCACACCTGTTTCAATGGTTATGAACTGATATCGGATGTCGCCTATGACATATGGTGGTGACAATTGACAGCAATGCTATGTGACAGGTTGCCTAAACAATGAATATTCACCTCCCGCCCAAAGTATCCATGATGGATGCCTCATCCTATCACGGGAGCACGCACAGACGCAGCCTAGGCATCGCTTTGAGTGGATTCGATTCTCATGGCCATTTCAATTCAAGCTATATTCAATATTCCAAAGATGGTGTGCGAGATTGTCTAAATGTGCTGGTGATAGTATACACTTGTAGTACATTAGAGAGATTGCTGAAGGGAGAAGCAAAACATAATATACCCGGTACCGCAAAGGTGACTCTGTTCAGCTTTGTAGTAGCACTTGATACTGTTATTACAGCAGAGGCTTCCTGTTAAGACATAATTGTGAATCTTTGATTGATGGCGAGGGTAGAGAAAAGGGTTTGTGGATAGGTGAAAAAGAGAAACCAAGTTAATTCAGTTCAGTTGTCTTTTGAATTTGTTATTGCAGAAGAATGTTTTGAGATTTGCGATATGACATAAGATAACACATTTTTGAAGGAAGGGTGAAGTGTTGTTTGTTATTTCCACATCAGTTGCATTAACATGTATTCCCTCTCCTCCAAGTTTTAAATCATTCGTTGAGAGCAAAGAGAGTGTTAACTTAGTTGAAAAATTACCAACATGTTCCATTAGTTCACTGCACCTAGAGGTCATTATCTGTCTTGCCTCTGTCAATTCTATATTGACCATTGGCTTCCGTCCAGTTTGGAAAGGGGTCACCTTCCCCCCTACATCTAGCAAAGCATAGTCTTTCCCTGCAACATCAGAGCTTTAGTTTGAAGGCTTAGTAGAAACAAACTGTCAATGTCTACTTAGCGTTGGCATGTTTGTAGAATCGCAGGAAGAGTGGAGAGTGCCCGCTCTGACCAAACCCCATCAACCCACATTGACTCTGGAGAGCCGTCCATCACGGCCAATGTTTGCTCACTTTCCTATTGATTACACGCTGCTCTGCCCTTTATAGTTCAAAATTCTCTGATTCCTCTCTGTATTTACGCTCTCACCTCTCCTCTATAAATCGCCATGGCGAAAGATGGGCACGCAGTCGTCCAGCTGTCCAAGTTAACTTGGTGTAAACCATGTGTAGGAAGTGACTCCATTCCATCCTGAAAATGCTCCCAATTCCTATGGAAAACACAATTTTGTGAATGTGCATTACCCCTTCATGTGCAATTGATAAATAAACAAGGTCCTATATTAGATCCCTGAGGGACTGTGATATGTAATTTTCACACACATAATAAGCTAGCCTGAGTACTGAACGGTGAATACTGTATGTTTATGATGTTAACTTTTGGAATCATTGAATGCTGAATAGTGTGGCGTTCCTGACTGATCATTTCACTCATTTATTTAGTGTGAAGGGATTCTAATCTAATCAGAAGATAAATAAAAACATGAAAATATGAAGATGAAATCTCTTTTCAATGTTTACATGTAGTCACAGAAAAGTTAATTATCTTCAGTGAATTTACACTTTTGGGGTATGCATGTTTTGAACAAATGTATCAGATCTTTATTTGCAGCTGTGTTCCAGTGATAGAGACTTTACATATATACCCATCGGCCTATACCATATGGCAAATTTTGTGACAATTACTGTTGCATAGCACCATATGGTGAAGTCTTGCATAAGTACAGAGAATTAAACCCCTCTGGATCGGGGACGGTGTCATATCCCAAATATTGACAAATTAAACAGTGTGGAACGATAGACCCAGAAACTTCACGCGAAGAATCGCAATTACAGAATTAGGCATATTTCTGGCGCCAGTCGGCTATACATCTGACCACACTAGACACCTCAAGGAATCATACGCCTCGCTTCAGTGCGCTCAAGGATGTTAGCAACCGTGTCCAGAGCTCAAAATCACCTCTCATATTAGCAGTGTGTGGAGGTTTAGCCTTTTTTTACTTCAGGGTTGCGAATTTTTTTAATTGGATTCTTCTGGCTGTAATATCCTTCAAATGTCCTTCTCTTTGTCTTTATATATCTTTATTTTCTCTCCTAATTTTTTTTTTTTTTTTTTTTTTTGGGGGGGGGAGGATGGTTCTATCCATCGTTTCCCACTCTATTGCCCTTTTCTCATCTTTGCCTTGAATATATAAGTCTCTGTATCATACTGAATCTCAATATTTATCTCTCTTGCTTGTAATATTTAAAAAGAATATGTTTCTCATTGCATCTCTCATTTTGTAGTTCCTCTTACAGAAAGCTTTATCCCCTGTCTCAATCTCTTTCTCTATTCATCCATGATCAGAGTAATTTTTTACCTCATTGAAGACCTAATGAGCTCAAAGTCGCTGAAAATAGTAACCGTTCCTGGTAAGCATACTATGTACAGATCCAACCAAGCTGAAATCTGACATTTTGATGCATCTTCGTCATAGCGTCCTTTTATAACCTACATGTTGCAAATACACAACACTTCAAAAAGACGTGTATGATGTGGATTATTACCCCAGTTACATTTTGTCTTTCTAGAGATGTGCATGTACTTGCATTTTAATAGATGTGCACTTGTAGCTGTCAAGCTGTGCTCATCTGTGATCTGAATTCCTCTCATTAGGCCTGTCTTCACTATCTCGAGATCGCCAAATAGCCCGCTATTTCTGATTTTGGAAATAATCCCGAAGTTACAAATCGCGTCTTCATCAGCTTGAG
Organism: Strongylocentrotus droebachiensis; assembly: GCA_035222895.1. Taxonomy (NCBI): domain Eukaryota; kingdom Metazoa; phylum Echinodermata; class Echinoidea; order Camarodonta; family Strongylocentrotidae; genus Strongylocentrotus; species Strongylocentrotus droebachiensis. The sequence continues at coordinate 110,066 of JAVYIG010003767.1, read as the reverse complement.
ATTCGACCTCGAAACTTGAAACTCGACCTTGAGAAATTAGCTCGAGATATTTTGCTCAGCGTTAGCGCATAGTGCGAGTCTTCGATCTGGTGAAGACGCTCAGGACAAATAGCTGGATATTTTGCCAAATAGTGGTATATTTTGCAAACTATCCCAAGATATCTTGGGATGACAATCCCGACCAAATATCCCGCTAATTGCTACTTTGGTCTGATGAAGACGCAAATTAGCTGGATAGTTTGCGATCGGGATAGTTCAAATAGCTGGATATTTGGCAATCTTGAGATAGTGAAGGCTGGCCTTATTCTGTCTGTAGTATAAGCACTTTAGAATATGAAGAGGGCCATTGAGATCAGTACAAACATGGTAGAAACATGCTGTTTGGCAGAAATCATCCGTCATTTGATAAAATGCTCAAGGAATGACTAAATTCAGCTTAAAGCCTGTCTGCACTAGTTTTGCATGGAGGGATAAGACCTCCCTGCAAGGTCACTTGTAGGTGGTTATCTCATCAAATCAGCTCTCAATTAACATAAGAAAAAGGGATCATGGGGGATCAACTGGTACCACTTAGGCATTGTTGGCTGTATAGAGGGCGCAAGTAGCTATAAGTTATACAGTGGGGCTTTAAATGAAATGGGAGATGCCCAGGGTCCTTTGTATTAGGAACAATGTGTTCCCACGGTAACGGAATTAAATTAATTGCATGGAACAAATGATGGTAGACATGTAATTAATTAGCACAGACTAGAACGTGTGATGCATAGCTGCTAGGATGCGTAGCTGCAGTTATATTACTTGATTGTCAAATTTTCATACTCAAATATATACTGGATGCTTTAATTCTGGTTTTGTAAATGATATACAGGTATGATACATACTGCTTAATGTACCGTGTATAGTATGTTTTGGTGCCATGATGTTTTCAAGTTCAGTTTAAAGTCATATACTGCCTTTAATTTCTATATGATATTATCATGTTATGTGCCTAAATTATCTATTTATATATGTATATCTGCAACTGTGTTTGATGTATGAAACATTTTTATTTTAGGTGCAGCATACTTTTGCTATATCTAGGAGAAAATTAAAACAAGCACAATTTTTTAGGTTTAAAAGGAGGATATATTATAAAATGAAAAAAAATACATTTGTATGCAAAAAAAATGAGATGTGTTTCCATTGAAATGATAACACCGTTCTTATTTTGCATGCTTCCACTGACTGTAAACACACCAAGATATTTGTTTTTCATGCTCAAGATCTATTGTATGGAATTGAGTCTTAAAATATGGTGATGTATTTATTTTTTGGTCTAAAAATGAGATTCTTGAGGATATTTGGAGCCCAGAAACAGAGTGTTATATGTGAGAGAAAAGAACACATATGTTTCATCTCTCATTTTTAACTTGCTGAAGGTGTCAAATACAATTAGTACTGTTGGAATAAAGTTATAATGTGTTTAAAACTATTTATCTCCCATTTATTTGTAAACCAATATAGGTAGAACAAATGTATAGGTGTGTCATAATTTAAAACTAGGTTATTCTTGATATGTGATATTGAAGTTAAGTGCGAAAGGAGAACAAAGTGAGAACAGGAGTTGTGAAAAATATGTGATAAATAAATCAGAAATGTGTAAAGGAGTCTTATTGATATCATAAAAGAGATGAGAAGAAAAAGTATGGTATATACATGTATTTGAGCAAAAAAATATTCATGTGTTTGTATATCATTTTGTATATCCAAACAAGATGAAAAATCATGTAAAGTTATACTTGGGCATACTATGTTAAGTAATCACCACTATTTCTGTATCTATGCATTTCAAATGAAGCTTTAGTGTGATACATATGAGAAGCACTTTGTACCAATGTTGTATATATGCAGGCATCTATGATGCCACAAAAAAAATTGAATAAGTGTACAGTAATAGCATAGGCCTGGCTTAGGTGTGACATTTTTTTAGTTCTCCAATATTTGCTTCTTTTTTAATCTACAGTATTCATGTCAAGGGATATTCATTGATTTGTATTTGTATATATGTGCTACCCTTATTAAAAATAATCCAACATTCATTACCATTTACATGTTCTTATAGCATTTTGTGTAATTTATTTTTATATAATCAATTCGTATCTATATTACATGCAATTCCTCAGTGTTCTTGTATGTTTTTGAGTCAAGAGCCAAGCAGAGGTGTAGTACATGTACTAAGAGGCTTTATTTGTAACATTTAGGATAATTCCTTCCACGTACCACCATTGTATTTTTCAATATGTATTATTTTATTTTAGAGATAATATTTTCTGAGTTTCTCCCTACTTCGTTCATGAAAGGTGCTTGAATTGAGGTGAACGGACTTCTTACAAGATGGAGAAAATCCCAGTCGCTGAGAATTTTTTCTCCAATTTTCTCCCTTTTCCATGTCATGTCACCTCACACTCTACGGTTGAACAAACGTTTTATTCATACATCATAGATCATTCTGACACCACAGTATCAAGTAGTAGGCTTACCATCACCTTTCATTAGGTGGGTCTGATTTCGAGAGGCCTGTTTTCATCAGACCGATATTGCAAAATAACCCCTTATTTTAACTAGCCCGTTCTCAAATTAGCCAGTCAATTTCCGTCTTCATCAGCCTACAGTTACAATTAGCAGGCTATTTGGTTAAGAAAATATCCAGAGAAATCTTGACTTGTTTCCAAAATTGCCCGCTATTTGGGAAATAACGGGCTAATGTGCGCCCGTCCAAGCTAGTTTGTGATGAGCGTATCAGTATGGTGAAGAGGGAAATTTCGAGCATCGGGAAATATCTTGAGTCTGAGAGTAGGGGGTTATTTTGCAACTTCAGTCTGATGAAGACAGGCCTCTTGAATTCGGAACCAAATAATGGAAGAATTGTTATGTGGGTGTGAACACAGCAGGGGCTTTGTCTTTGGATCATGGTTTTTGTCACTACCGAGTTTATTAAACCTTCCATCAAGAAAAACAATTCATCATTCTGACAACTCTGAAAGCAAAGCATTTCATCTCCTTTCCCTGATGTTCTATTGAGGGGGTGGGGGAGCTTGCATGCTGTATTTTGTTGAATACGAATGCCTTTTTTTAGATTACCAGTATGCTAATGCATTTACATATTTTATGGATAAATCTGGAAGGGAAGTTGCTCTGGAGCTAAATGACAGCTTTCCTTAGGCTTCCTTGACATAGCAGCAACTAGTGTTGCAAAATTTAGTTGCATACATACACGTCCATGATGGATGAATAAAGGGTTCTTAATTACAAAAAAAAACATCCGTATATTCCAGTGCATTACTAAACAGGTCTATTGGGTTGGTTTATGATTCATAGAGAAATCATGGGAAACAAATGTACCGGTAATAGGCCATTTCGTAATGTAACCAAATTTATACTTGAGTCCCTCATTACAAATCATTTCATTCACCTGATATAATTAAATGTATTTCAAAAGTCAGAATACTAATTGCATATAGTATGTGTTGCTAGGTGGGGAAAGCCATAATGTTTGTCCTATCTAGCAACAACTAATGTATGCAATTTGAATTGTTACTCCTGATATACATTTATTAATTACAGGTGAATGAAATGATTTACGTATACATAATTTTTTTGCATTTAATACAAAAATGGCCTATCGAATGCCCCAATTATTCTCCTTCGACTCCTTCTAATTTGTGTATGGCAGGTAATTCTATAAGGCAAATGGTAAAAGGTGGTTTTTGAAAGAAAAAGATGTGAGCATTTATTCTACACTTTACAAGAAGAAGAATTTAAGCATGGAATTTTTAAAAGAAATCTTGTGTCATGACTTCATTGAAAGCAAAGTGTATCTCTCTCTAACTGTTTACTGAGTGAGTTGCATATTTGATACAGTTCAACCATCTTGAGATTGAACCGTGGTATCTTCTTGCTATCCTGTGATGCTAAGACCAACAGACTCGTATGTTTTTCCTGGATCTCAATCAATTCTTAGCAGGAAAGCAGGATGCGTTGAGATCAGACTCACTCAAGGCCTATTGATTTTTTTGCCCACCTTTTTAACCCTTCACTGAATGAATGCTAAAATGACCAGAACTGTGCAATTCCAAGCGTTAAGAATTTGTATTTCCAAACGTTACGGAATGGTATTTCCAGAGCATTTTCAGTTTTGAATGAAGAATATTATGAACATTATAATGAATATCTACAAATTAATGATATGATATATACAAATAATATGAAAAACTTTAACAACAGTAATTGGTTTCCTATCAAACATACGGTATATCAAATTTATGAAATATTCAATTTATATAGCTTTGTTGCAGAATGAGCTACGTCATTCCGTTAAAAAATTTATGCTTTAAAAGTTTGATTAAGGGTTGAAAGGACGCCCAACTGTAATGAATGTACCTCTTTAATAGTAGTTTTCGTTAAATCATTAATATGTAGATTTTAATTGACATGTCTAATTGCTCTTGACTGCCATTCTATAATGCTGGGATTATAAACCTATTTACTATCATATATTCAAATTGATGAGTATTTTGTCCTGGGGACCTAGTGATGAGTTGTTCCATCCTGCATACATGACTTGTTGCTATGTATAGGGCAAGCCTCTGGGAAATACTTTCAAGTTGTCAAGAACAACCTTTGTTTAAAAATGATGCATAAAAATAAACCAGTCTATTACCTAATTGTGGTCATATTCTACATTGATTCGTTTCAGGTATATGTTTGGCGCTGTATTCAACTGCAATGTGAATTTTATACACCAACACTCCCTCCAGTACAACGTAGCTTGCTGTAATATGATATTCACTCTTATGCACAAAACCTTCAATTTGCATATGTATGTGTACATTTATACCCATGTAAATGAAGCAGAATGCCATAATTAAACAAGTCATCATATGAATTGTGCACTTGATGTAAGGGTTTAATATTCTGTATTGCATGGCATTAGTCAAATAAAGCATCACGATGTCAAGTGTACTCTACATGATGAGCAAGTGCATTGATACGCGGTTGCTAAGCAACACTCCAGTGGTGCAGTTGAATACCATTGCTTGCTTGCTTTGAATGAATCTATTCATCAAAGCGTTGATGAATTTACAAAGGGTAATCATTCCTACTCTCGCTCTCGCCACCAATTTATCCACTGTTAGAGGGCCGTCATTGTAACGTGATCATGGCATTGTATATGTATTGCATCGGTAAAATATCATATAAATTATGTATAATCATAATGAAATGTGAGTCAGTATAATCAATCAATGTATAACTACATGTAATGCTAGCTGTAAGTATATGAAATATTGAGGGAGGCACTCCCTTATGTTAAAGGCAGTAGGAATAGATGGCTTGTTCAGTATATAAATAGCCATTATCTTGCTTTATTCATGTTCCATTATATGAATATTTTATGCTGGCATTTTTTATATTTTGTATACAATAATACATTTGAATTGAGGTGTTTGGTTAAATTATTTTAATATGCTTTCCATATTATTATGTAGCTGTAGAGAATATTTGTATAATTTTGGAATAGGTATAGATTGATTGTTTTCTTTGTTTTTGTAGTAAATTTGATTGGTTTGGTTTAGTTTTTATGTTTTTTTTCTTCTGCTGGTTGATTTTTTTTATAATTAAAATTTAGCAATAGCCTGATAAAAAATTCTTTGTGTGATTTTATTTGTTGAAGGTATGGTGAATAATTGGTTTGGTTGTATTGCTGGTATGTTGGTTGAGAAAATGAAATTGCATGAAATAAACCTCAATCCTGATCACAAAGACTTGGGAGAAATAAAGTAAAGGGCAATTTCAATACCCTATCATATTGCTTATAGAAAGCATATTCTCAATTCTGATCACAAAATATCCTGTATCATTTTTATGTTCGTACGTCATGTGACGCACAAGGCTATCGATATTGCTTTGGGTTGATTTTTTGAAAGTCTTTGCGATTGTGTTATCAGTTTATATAAAAATGGGGGAGGGATGTGTTATCTTGAGGTATTGTCTCATGAATATCTTCACAAATCAATAAACTGCCTCAATGGAAAAGTACAGAAAAGTAATCCGACATTTGCCTTGGGATCTGTTTCATCAAAAATAAAGGATTAAGGCTTGGGTTTTGATTGAGATTTAGGCCGGTTTAGGTTTAGAGGTTGGATTAATTATTGGAATTCAACTGGTTGTGTTATAATTGACTTCAGGTTAGCTGTTGAGCATAAAGGTACAATATACAAATAATTTAGTATTGGGTATTGTCAATGTTGATGCTGTATTACAAATAACACAAAAAACACAGGTGAAAGAAAAATATGGAGTAGATGAGAGAGAAGGAGGGAGAGAGATGGAGGAGGGGAGATTGAGATTGGAGAGAGAAATTGAAGAGGATGGAGAGAGAGAGTTGGAGATAGAGGGAGGGGGAAAGAGAGATGGAGATTGTAGAGAGGGGATGGAGAGAGAGATAGAGTCCCATTCAAAACATTTAGGACAAAAAAATGTGCAAGGAAAAGGGATGGTTATTGCTTTTGCCGCCGCTTAAGGCTAAGGACTTGATATTTATCTGACCCCTTATGTTTGTTTGTATTTGTTTTTTAATATAAAATATCTTCAAAGCTTGTTGAAAATATAACATTGTAAGGAAAATATAAAATTGACAACAACAGGATAACCACTGAACAAATTTTTGTTTTCTTCTTCTTTTTTTCTTTCTGTCAGTATATGCCTCTTTCTTTGGAATATTCTCCTCATCCTATTTTAATTCTTCTTCTTTTTCTTCTCCTCTTTCTTCTTCTCCTCATCTTTCTTCCCGTTCTTCTCCTCTTCCTTCTCCTTTTCCCTTCTTCTTCTCCTCCTCCTTTTTTCTTCTCCTTCATTTCCTTCTTCTCCTCCTCCTACTTCTTCTTCTTATTCTCTTCATCCTCCTCCTTCTTCTTCTTCTTCTCTTTATTCTTCGTATTCATCTTCTTTACTTCTTTCTTCCTTCTCTTCGTCTCCTCCTCTACCTCTTCAGCCTACCTCATTCCACGGACCCTGTACCCTTTCACTGGCTTACCTATCTGCTGCTATGTTGCTTGGTTTCACAACATTGACACAATCTTCGTTAGATAAACACATTTCGTTCTTGAGGCGCTTCGCGTATATTTGCCAGAGCCATCTTCATTTTACTGATATTGTTTCTGCTTCTCCCGGCTTCTTCCCAGCAAATGTATGGGGGTAGCAAAAGTATATGCATTATTCACGGCCATCGACCTAAATATCCACCTCGGAATGGGGCATCTAATGGATATCTGTCATCATAATACGCCCATGCCGCCTCCAATACGAATTCATTTGCTGTATAATAATGGAATCTTTTTTAGGAGAATTAAAACTAGACCAGTTCCATTCAAAAATGTATGAGCTGTGATAATGCCTACTTATTTTGCATGCATATTAAAGGAGAAGTCCACCCTGATATCAAGCTGGGTTTAGTAGAAGCAATAAAATGAGAGGAACAGCTAGTCAGCGAAAGTTAGAACAAAATTCGGTTGAAAATGAGAAAGTTGTGAATTTTGAAAGTTGCGATCAATGAAACACAAATTGGCAGCTCTGTGACGTACCTTGCGAGCTCCCTTGGCTTCCATTTGCTCTATCAGAATTCTTTATCTTCCCTCAAGAATATTTTCAATCATGCAAACATCCTAAATACAATTATTGCAAATATGTTTCTTTTCAAAAATCTGTTCCGTAATCAATAATGAAGAAAATTAAAGTTTATGAGACTTTATGTACAGAGCAATTGGAGAGTAGCTCGCAAGATATGTCACAGGGTTGCCAATGTGTGTTTGATTGATAGCAACTTTTAAAATTCATAACTTTCTCATTGTTAATCGGAATTTGCTCTTACTTTAACTGACCTGATCCTCTCATTTTTCTGCTTCTATTGAAACCAATTTAATATCAGGGTGGACTTCCCAGTAAGTGTCGATCTCGACACAAAGAACGATTAAAAAAAATTAAAAAATTAATGATTAAAAACAGATGAAGACATAGTCCTTTGTGATGTTTTAAATGTGAGGGCCGTATACAAATATAAATTAGAATATGACAAAAGCCTATGATTCGTTTCGTTTTATAATTCAATAGATGAAGACTATTGATATTTCAATTGTTCCATCTAATGGAATTCCTCAACCTTCTCCATCTGCTTTGCCTCTGCTTCGATCCTCCCCACCCCCCCCCTCTCTATCTCTCTCTCTCTCTCTCTCTCTCTCTCTCTCTCTCTCTCTCTCTCCTTCTCTCTCTCTCTCTCTCTCTTTCTCTCTCTATCTCTCTTTCTCTCTCTCTCTCTCTCCTTCTCTCTCTCTCTCTCTTTTTCTTTCACCCTCTATCTCTCTCTTTCTTTCACCCTCTGTCTCTCTCTGTGTTGCTCTCCCCTTCTCATCCTCATCCTCCTCTATCCTCTCTCCTTCTTATCTTCCTCTTTCTCACTCTCCCAGCTCTCTGCTCCCTCCCTCTCTCTCCCAATATGTATTCCCCCTTTCCCTTCTCCCTCCTTAATTTCTCTCCATTTTTCCCTCTCTCCGTTTCTCTCCCCTCTCTCAAATATACACACATGCTATTTCCCATACCCCTTTCTCTTTATCTTCTACTTCTGTGACTTTTCTTGTCTCCCGGGTCACCCGGCCCCCCTCGCCCGGGCTTTAAGAACATGGTCATGCAATCTAGTCTGGATTCTAATCTTACCAAAGTTAAATTAGTTTTATTTTTCCTGCTCATGAAAACTGTTCTGTCATCATCAACATTTTCGAAATGTTAAATAATTCATTACAGTTCCATAAAATAATGAACGTCATCCCTTCATTGAGCCTGTCATCCGTTTTGAAGTGGTTACGTAGATCGTCCTTATTAATCGATGAGGTTGTCCTTGTCAGACTCAAAGCCTATATAGATTAATGTTGTCCTATTTTTAGTCATTACGTAATTATGAGAGGACAGAGAGGTGTCTGCCTTGTCATCAGCCACAAAACATAGTCGGACATTCATGAGAAGTCGATGACAGAGGATGAATTTCCCAAATTTCAGGGATGAAGGGGGCAATGTGATGGGGGATGTCTACGACCTCTTTTCTCTTATTGGCCCAATTAAACACTCAAAAATGAACCTGGGGTTGGGGTCGCTCCCCTCACTCAAAAAACAATATAGTGAAATATAACTATAATCTAGTCATATTTCTCTAGAAAAGGTGATCCCACGGGCGACTGCACAACGATCCGAAAAACCTAGTCAAGCATTCTGACTCACTAGAAATCTAGTCGAAGTGTATTTGGTCAGGGATTTAGTCAAATTTGATTAGAACCTTGTCACTTTGACACTCTCGTCATCAAAAGGATCTGATTAGTGATTAATGTAGTCCATAACACAATAATTATTATGAACGCTGTGACAAATCACAGAAAATATTACTTATGAATACCAAATTTATTCCAATTCTGTGAAAAACATAAAATACAGTCATCTCGAAATTCAGACATGAATATTCGAACAAACCATTAGCGCAATACATACGTCCTCATCCCATGTCACACATCAATCATGTATCGTCGACAATTTGGCTCAGTTTGTATCTGTTTATTAGTGGACACACGCGCTCCTGCCATTCTTCCGAAAACCTGGTTTCAATAATTGTGTTTATTGATACAAATTTACACATAATTATAATCATCATTAATTTTGATTTCATTAGTAATTTTTTTTTATAGAAATGTAATAAAACATTTTATGCACCAACAGCACTATCAACTTGAAATATTATTTCGAGGAGGATTATTGAAAATAATAGAGTTGTACATTCTGTTTTAATCGGAAGCAGATTGAAATATTTAAGCAGCAGCCCTAAGTTAATATCTTTATACTACGTGTACTAGCTTTAATACCACATCATCTTGCAACTTATCTTCCTTCTCATTATATGCTTCTTCGCCAGTGAATCATTCACGAGTCACGGAAATTATTACTAATATTTTTTTTATTTGTCACTTTCAATACAATTTAAAACTTAAAAAGGAGGCAAAAAGGGTAAACATTCCATAGATACTGGAGCACCCTACCAGATGGCCTGGAATTGGTAAACTAAATAACCATGGCTTACAGGCCTTCCTTATATAAAACCTGTTATCAATAACAGATGCTTCATTTTTTAGACGAATTTGCTCTCATTCTTCCAAATGCACAATTTCAGTAGCTTATTACAGTTATTGTAACTTCAAACATCCCCCCTCCAATTTTTTTTTTATTTGATTTTCAACTTTCAAAAATATATTACATACAAATTTAAAAAGGGGAGGTTCGAATATCCATATTTCATATTTGAGCTTTGGGAGGGCCGTCTGAACTCCAAGGGAAAAAAAATTAACCCATGTTTTTTTTTCAAGTGAAATATAGGACTACTCCATAAAGGTAGTCTGCAGACAGGCAGAGGGCGGATGGGTTCCCCGAAATTTAGTTGTATAAGGGAACAAATAATGTCAATAAAAATGTTGTACCCGGTTGTTTCCCCCGCCTTTATTCTGGATAATACGCGCCACGGTAGGATTTTTTTTGTGGAGACCGTACCGGACTGCGCACCACCTTGTGAGCACCAAAAACAAATCGATTCGCTCTGGATCTAAATAAAAAAGAAGAAAGAAATTATATAATACTAAAAATATAAACAGAAACAAAAAATTATGTGATAAAAACCGTATCAGAAAGTGTAATGTCCATAACGGAGAGGGCGTTTATACGAATCTGAAATTGGTCGGATAGGTCGGATATCTGAAATGACCGGATTGTTGTCAATAACTACCGTACACAATATGGCGCCTTACAGTGGAGCCAAAACTTCCGAAGATTCACAAGTTTTTGTATTCAAACTTTGACAGCAATGTGAAATATAACCATGTGTTCAAGTGACTGCTAAAGAACGTATTCAAACATGGATGAAAGACATTGGTGGATTGCCACCAAAATTCAAGAGTCTTTCCACATTGGAGGATTCAATGACAACCCGACTCTGCTGGAAGATTTTCTGTGCGAGCCTCGGACCCTGGAACTCATCAATCAATTTCTGGGACAGGGAGGTCTGAATAAACTCTTCTTTTACTCGGACCGTCCTCAAACTTCAGCTCTTCAGCCCAGTGGCTTGCAAAGCACCAGGCAATTGCATGTTGTTGATTCGCTTGCAAATCTCAATGATGTCAACATTGAGGAAACCACATGTCTGTATTTTCTGCGGCACTCTGTCGAGAAAGAAGTGGATCCGGTTCGCATGGAGAAGGATATTTTCTGTGGAGAACTCAGACACAGTGTTTTGGACAATCTGAACACTTTACTGTCTGACATCTTCCTTCCTCTTCTGAAGGCTCAGAAAGACTGGGGCTTGTGTAGTGAAGAAAATAAGAATCAATGCCTCAACAACTTGGAACGTTATGCTGCTGCCCTCAGTGAGACCGTCAACGTTCCTTCATCTTCGAGGCAGCAGGTCTGCATCTTTGAGTTTGACTTCTAATTTTCTAAATGGAAGAGTGAAGATTCTGAGGCGCTAGTTCAGAAGCCTATCAAAAATTTGACCCGTAACTCCGGCGTGGAGATACCCTACTAAAACCTCCCCAAAATGAAGTAAACATTTATCAAAATTCCAAATAAAGATCATGATTTAAAAGTTGATATGTTTGTTAGTGAATGTTACCTGTTTCGTGTCAGTTTTCCTATCTTTTTCAGAGTATTTTTCCTAAAAACGAAGACTTATAACGTGCACTTTCTCACGAGATTCATGGCAAACTGCAGCACAATACAATTGCATACCGTAACGACGGTTGGGTGCGGGCGTGCGCGTGTGTTCAGTTAGCGACCGTAAACTAAGATTACAGTCGCTAACTTAACAAAAGCCTATTTGCGCTCGCACCCGACCGTCGGGACGGTATGGGGACAGTATGCAATTCTTGTGCTTCAGTTTGCCGTGAATCCTGTGAGAAAGTGCATAGATTATAAGTCTTTGTTTTTAGGAAAAATACTCTGAATAGATCTAAGAATAAGATAAGAAAATTGACACGAAACAGGTATCAAGCATATCGACTTCTAAATCATGACCTTTGGCTTTACTTTATTTGGACATGATGAATATTTACTTCATTTTGGGTATGTTTAGTTACGGGTCAAACTTTGGATAGACTTCTGAACTAGCGCCGATTCTGATAGTCTTCAGTTGTGCAGAGTTTATTAACATATAACCTCAAATAAGTTAGGGTCTGACTTAGTCTTTGATTTCTTTTGTGAAGGTCCTAAATATTACTTAATATGACTTTAATACTCTCTTTGTTTTGGGAGACTAATTTGTTAATTATTGTTTCAAGAATTCATACACCTGATGGTGGATTGTACTTTACGAGAAAAAGAGAAGAAGAATTGATTTTGCCACAACAAGTTTGGCTTCCTGGGCAGCGTTTACGAAACGCCATTACTCATAACTGACATAAATTCATAAATTGACTAGGTCTAGGCCTAGACCTATTAAAGTAGGGAGGCCAATGCCCAAATCTAACTTTTTAATTACGAATTTGTTTAAAATAAAACAAAGATTAAAAGAAAGCATTTACTTTCACTAAGAAAACTCACCCATCTGCCGACTCCAGAAGTTCCATAAAATAGGAGATATCCAGCTTGTAAACACTCCCTTCCTTCTACGCCTTGGCCGTACGCAAGAGCCTTGAAACAGATAAATTCATGTCGCGAAATTACGTTGATAATTAGACAGGCCCGAGGCAATGGGCGTGTCATTGTCCGGACAAAGTTCATGATGAAGTTTAAAACTTCGCGCGAAAGTGCAATCACTCAACAGCGGCTAGCCTTGAATCGGTCGCACACGTACACACCGCGCAGGCAAGCCCCAATGCAGGCTGAAATCCAGCCATCAATGTGCGAACGATTCCATCTTCTACTACTACGAGCCGAAGGCGATGGTTCAAAAATGAAGAAGGAATATACAAATTGGCAGCTAAGAAACATATATAATTCATTGATATTTACCTTAGATGTGTATTCCAACAATTTGATTTCCTCATGAGTATTCCTTATTATCAACGATCGAGAAGTTACGAGGTCCAATTAACATCCATCTTGCAGCGAACACAGTAGCATGATCCATGCAACGTACCGGTACGTCATGTACGTGTACTAATATTTCTCTCACTCTCTCTCTCTCTCTCTCTCCCTTTCGCTATACGTAACATACACACTCACTAACCATGTGTCATACAACACACACCTTCAAATCATGGCTTTCATTTCAATTCTCAATTGGAGTATAGACTGCTCACGTAGACTTTTTTTTTTACTGAAATATTTTTTTTAACACTTCTCATACATTATACTGCACGACACTCGTATCTAGTGCTGTGAGAATAAGGTACTAGGGTCTATAAATAAGACTACGCTTTGCGCACGATCTGACCGGAGCTCAGTGGAGCTCAGACATATGTCGCAATACCCTTTATTTTTGGCGCGAACAATGACGTCACTGTTCACAGTTTTTCTTCTCATTTTGAGATGGATGTAGCTATAGGGCTCAAACCAACGCAAGATTGACAGAAACATCGTACTCTATCTACTTTCGAATGTTCAGTTTGTAAAAATCTGTATTTAAAAAGATATAATCTTTTTTCTTTATATTTTCTAGTTGTTAGAAGTGGCAATTGTGAACATCTGAAATGTTGATCTCTATCAAAAGTTCTTTACTCAAAACGGATCCCATATTTTTAGTGTCTACCTTCAGCCCATGAGAAGGTTTTTAGTGAGCAAACCTCTACGCCCTCTAGGATTTTCTTAGTCTGGGATGCGCGTTCGTAAAGTTGTTCTGCTACGAGAATTATTGGACTCAAATACGTCAAAATCTGCAAGATCGTCAACAAATGGTGAAAGACTGTTACAGATCCGTGATTATAGGTATGTTGTGAAATGTATGATTGTATTTTCTTTTCTTATTTTCATCAATTTTTTTTTTTACATCATTTTTTTCCCTCTGCTAATTTTTTGAAGTGGGCGACGAGCGCACAAATCGTAGGCGTAGAAGCCTTACGCCCGGGCATTGGCCTCCCTAATTAAAGTACAATTTTGCTGACAGCCCATTGAAATGCCTTTATTAATATTATTAATTTTAACACATGTTTCAATGGGAGGTCGGTGAACTTTGTACTTATGACGATTTTGTGAAAACGTTGCCCTGGATTGTTTTTGTTTTCTATTATCTAGGCCTATAACTTTTATTCCGTACAAAATTAAATCTTCATTAAAAGATGGATCTAGATCTAGACTACTTATTAATTTGAATACCTTGCATACCAAAGCTTCTGGAAGAAAGCCGTCTCCAGCTGCCAAGCTTCCAGGTCTAACTTCAAGGGGGGGGGGGGGGGGATGTCCCAGCTTCTGGGTCTTGCACCATAGTCGTTTTACATCTACACCTATATCTTGCTTGCTGGGTCATATCAGGAATGTCATAATTGGAGTAACTACTGGGAGAATGGTGAATTATATTCCTCCTTCTTCCAGTATTTGTCAAGTCTGGCTTTAAAGCTGTTTACCGAGGTTGCAGATACCACCAACTCAGGGAGGGAGTTCCAGTCGTTGAGGACCCTGTGGCTAAATGAGTCTTGCCTGAGTTTGGAGTTGCACCTGGGTTTGGTCAGTTTGAATGCATGCCCTCTCGTTGTTGAATTGATTGCAGGTGTGAAGAATTGGGTAGAGTCCAACCTGTCAATGTATTGTATTGTACTTTGTAGACTCTAGTTAGGTACAAATCACCAAAGTGACAAAGCATTTCCTCTGACATAAACATTTATTTGTCTTCCTCCATCCATCACATTTTTGTATGAAAATTTTGAAATGACGATGCAATGTGAAATTAAGAAAATGTTTGAAAAAGTTTGCTGTTGATTAAAACTTGCATGAAATTGCTGTTGGCAGAGGGCTTATGGCCTAACTATACTCTATTAAACTTAGTTAAATGTAATTTATGTGATTAATATAGAAACAAGATTTGCAACTGCTTATTTAATCATACCGTGCCAAAAACACTGATCCGTGAATGCGCTGATGTGCCACGCTCACATATTAAATCAGGTTTTCGGTCGCTTGCCATGCACACAGAATCTCTCATTCCCTCACGTGCCACGTACAGGCACACATTTTTGTGCAAAAGTACACACGCCAATTGTTTATGCCCAATGTTCGATGCGCATTGCGTGCACACATGAAAGCTAAAAATGATAAAAACTCAAACAAACACAGCACAGGATGTGGCAGGACTGACAGACTAATCGGTTTCTTTTCCATGAATAAAACAGTTACACTTGGATATTTAAAAAACAAAAGAGTTAAACAAGCACAGTATCATAGGACTTTGTTGTGTGCACTGTGTATACTAAATACAGAAACCATATGAGACGACTGATTGGTTTGACACATGACTGATAGTGCTATTTACATCAGCAAAATTACAAATTCATGAAATGATATTGGTATCAATAGAAAGAGGGTGAAATTTCCTACGACTTTCATGTACAATTTTTTTTACAACATACGGATGAGAAGTTATAGTGGATCAAACATAGTAAAGATTTAAAATACACGCACTTGAACCAGCCCTAAACTAAATTTAATTGGCACAGGGGGATTAGTGGCAGGCACAATAGGGAGGGGGTTCAATAGGGATACTGTGGCACTGCATGGGTGCATATTGCATCGGGGCAGTTCTTCTTCTTTCCCTTCCTCTGTTGACTTTGGAGATTGGCGGTATACGGCTGCAACTGCAAGGGTCTGATTATTCAATAAAACTGGTAGTGAGAGTAAATAGGTGAAGGGAGAGCGGCACAAAGCTTAGTAGAAGTAGTAGTACAGTCGAGGCACGGGTAGAATGAATTTAGTGGATGTATTGTAAGATAATAGTTGCAACGCCAAGGGAATACCGTAATGTAGGAGAGCTCAGATTGAGGAAAAAGGACAAGAGCTGTGAATTCCAAAGAGTTATAGTGGTTATAGGGTTGGATGAGAAGTTTAACTCTGCCCTTGAGTGGTAGAGTATTTTAGCTGTGGATCTAGTTCAATAATCTACCCTTGTAGATCTATCAAACTACTGTAGATCTCTAAAAACCATTCACATTGTTAGGTTAATTAGATCTATACATTTGTTATACTTGTTTAGCAGTAAAAAATAAATAAAATTGTTTTATGATTGTGACGAACATGTACGCGAGGATGTGCATAATTCATTATTTAAAACTAGATAATGTTAATATCTCATAAATTAATGTTTTATTGCCCTTTCTAATACTAACAGCTTCTGTTTTCAAGACAAGGGTCTCCTTTACTTTATACTTCGGTGGTGAGGGACATTATATTATGCATGTGCACGTTGCTTGATTTTGCATGAAAATGTCTGTTTCCATCTGCATTTCAAAGTAATCATTTTTTTCTTACAATATTGTAAAAGGTCAGCAATATATATTTCTTTTCTTCCAAGAATATGTGTCAGAACTGTCAGAAAATAGATTAATTTTGTGCCTGCTTATTGTGCTTTAATTGCTTGAACATGATTTTGTCAAAGCTAATCAATGACCATCCCCCCCCCCCCATTTTGTTTTATTAGTGTGCTTGCATAGGTGTACATTTAGAAAAAAACATACTAGAATTAAAGATGAGTTAGAAATTGCATGTTGTAGACTCCCCCCCCCCCCCCTCCTCCTCCTCCTCCCCCCCCCCCCCCCTCCTCCCAATTTGTTTCCTTTTCTAGGTATTTTCTTTTTCTTGCCCGAAATGATGTTTGAGTCAGTAATAAAATGAATGTTCCTCTACTGCTTTCAGGCCTTGACTTCTCTCTTGTTTGAGGGCTTTCAGGTTATATTCATTCAATTGTACATTGAATATGGGGATCCAACATATCAGGATATCTGTTTTGGCAAGATATGTAAAACTAACTGTTGTCCCTACTGTTACAGGGCGTACTTGTTTTGTAGTAAATCGCTCGATACAGCAAACAGGACTTGCCCTGGGATAGATCTGTGAAATGATCAATCACTCGCTTCAGTTATTATGCCAAGCTAAAGTTAAAACAGTTCGCCCATAAACTGGCAATATGAATTTTATGTTACTAGACTGATTAACATCAATTTTGCTCTATTCAAGTATGTACACCCAGCTTTTGTAGACTATGTCGGCAATGTACCTGTTTCGTTCTGTATGATGTTTACTCTAGATGTGCTAAATTAGTGTTGTATTTTATAGTGTCACGATCATCCATTCATAGCTCTCTTTTCATTAGGAAAATATAACATGTGTTATTTTGCTGTTTATCGGGTATATGTGTACATTTGTACAAATGCATGTTGTTTGTATGTAGACTTGTACTTTAATTATAATCATTTTTAATTAAAAAATTAAAAAAAATCATACTCAGGTCTGTCCGGGAAAATAAGGGAAAGACCAAGTACATTTCGTGTCAAGTATAAATGCTTTTGCAATTTATGAAATCGATTTAGAGATCATTAGTTAACCAGACAAAAGTTATTCAGTGATTAGACTAAGTGGTTTATATCATCAGAAGAATAGTTCTTTAAGGAGAAGCAAATTTACCATAAATGCATGTCAAGATTTGCTGACTCACTTCATCTTAACATACATGTAGACTGCACCTTTTGCTTCTGAACATGTTTTTAAAAAAAATTGTGCTTTTTTATATTTTTGTTACCAATTTCCTTTGGATTATGCAATTTGCTATACATGTAGGTGCACTGGGTTATAAGAAACATATCAATTCAATTCATGTTTATTTCTACATGTGGTTAAAAACAAAGAAGTAAATCAGTATGTACACAAATATATAACAGAGATTCAAAAGAAACATATACCACTCATGCATGATGAGGTGAGAATAACAAAGCCCAACATGCCCATCAAGTTAATTCCCAAATTAAATAGAATTACACGAAATGGTTATTATAGAAATACCAAATGAAAGAAATATCATGATTCCTATTATAATTTATGGAAACTTTCTTGGTGTTGATTGCAGGTGCTGAGAAGACCAGATAACATCGTGAGCCAGGAGTTCAGCAAGCATCGAACGACATCTTACGATCAGGGTATCGTCAGTGAGTACGAGGCACTGGTCACTGAGTGGATCTCAACCATCGACAATGCTTTGGCTGATGGGGGAGATGAGAGGTGAGATGCAGAAAGGCTTAAAATATAATTTGTTTCATATGTTAGTAGTTCCATGTCATGATACTTTGTCGAACATACATGTATGAGCCTCCAATATTACTTGTGTAAAGAGAAAAAGGAACCTAAGTTCGACTTGTGTTTCGTGGACACGGTTTATGTTATTCTATATTTTCTTTGTACTCCTTCTTCGTTAGCCCATAGAAAGCTGGGTATAGATAATAATAATAATAATAATAATAATAATAATAATACTCGGTGCTGCCATTCCGCCGCTCTAGCATTTCAAGGAATTGAATCCTGCCAGGCACCCATTTACATCACCTGAGTTGAGTGTGGCAAATGTAGATCAATGTCTTGCCCAAGTAGTGCCGTGGCGGGACTCGAACCATGGACCTTGTGATCGACAACTTGACCATGACGCCTCTGTCTTAAATTGATTTGCTTGGAACTAGAACATTCTCTCAACATGACATTGATAAGCATTCTATTTAATAGGTTCCCATGCATTTACTATGCCGTATGTCTTTCCTAGGTTCATGGACCCTACCTCCGGGCCGCTCAACGAGCTGGAGCGATGGAGGCGTCGTCAGCGTATGCTGTCCAGTATCATAGAGCAGCTCAAGGGCAAAGAGTGTAAGACCGTCATTGGTGTCCTCATCACGTCCAAGTCTAAGATCATCAAGAAATGGAAAGCAATTGATGCAAGGTAAGAAGTTCTGTACTTCTGCAAGGTCCATAATAGCCAAAGAGGGCACTTTAACCAAAGCTTGGCAATTGATCGTACGATAGATTTTTGCGATTGAGTGCACATAGTGATCAATGCAATCAATCGCAAAAATCAGTTGTACAATCAATTACTCCGCTTTGTGTTATGGGGCCCCAAACTAAATTTGATAGTTGATAGATCTATTCAAAAAAAAAATCAGGACTGCTTGTAGCTTGCGGTCAAAGAAGAATTTTATTGGCATTGTTACTTTGTTTTTACATAAAATGCCAAGCAATACCTGTATGTTCCTTTCAGTTGAATAATGAAATTGGATGAAAGAAGGAAGGTCTCAGCATAATGTTGTGATTCTCCCAATATTTTGTAATTAAATTAAGAGAGATGAAAAGGACCATGCATTTGAACTTTGTTTTGTAATGGGAGAACCTGGCTAATGATCTCAAAGTGAGCAGGTGCCCTACTAGCCTCTTGTCGATGCCCTCGCGCTGTTGGAGTCTCTAAATTCTGACGAGCGAAGCGAGTCGGAGAACCCGAGGCGCTTGCGCTGAGGGCCTCTTGACAAGTGATCTGAATTTCTTATGTTTTACTTTGTTTGGCGAATATTCCGACCCAGCAGAGTTCGGTGAAAGTCATCCAATCAGAGAGAGCTACTATGACGTAATATTTACCGCTCTGTGCGAATTCCTCCGTGAGAGCGAGACTGGCCGCATAGTTGTAGTCTGCAAGCACAAACCCTGGTCAGTCGTAAAAGAGAGTGTGCACTATAATACTACCATATGCCACGTACTATAGCTGCTCCTGACCTATATTGGTACAACCAGTAGGTACCAGTAGATAGCTGGGCTAGGCTTCTCTCAAGGCACAATGATTTTTTTGATAAAGTGTCAAATTAGGGTCTGTGCTTGCAGACTAGCCTAGTTGGGCAATCCCGAACTCACACCTACACACACACAATCGCTGCGGTCTAGACATGCATAATTCAGTAGGAAATCGGGTCTCATGAATATATAATTCAGATCACTTGTCAAGAGGCCCTCAGCGCAAGCGCCTCGGTTTCTCTGACTCGCTTCGCTCGTCAGAATTTAGAGACTCCAACAGCGCGAGGGCATCGACAAGAGGCTAGTGCCCTACAGAATCCATTTGTAAATGTATATCCCAAGATTACTATACTTGCATCTATGCTTATACCTGTTGTTTATTAGCATCTAGGGTTCAAATGTAACGAATTACAGTTTTGTATAAATTTGCATCTTATTCAAATAACAAGATGTTTATAACCAAGACATTTCCCCAATTTTGCATTTTGTTTTAATATTCATACATTCTTAAGCTATCTTCAGATATAACATGGTAAACTGCTGCTTTTCTTTTTATAAGTATAATCCAGTTTATATGCACTTTAGTTGTCGTTCATTTGTATGAAAAAAAACCTGCCATGGTTTATCGTTTCATATCTGGCCAAGCCTCTATCAGTTTTCTTAACATACCTCCCCTAAATTCTCAATTCCTGTAATTTTAATTTTGTCACACCCTTGCAGCATCACGGACGCGGCCAATGAGACGAAGGACAAGGTGAAGTACCTCGAGGCCCTGCGGAGACACTTTGAGCTTCTCTACCACGGAGCAACCCCTCTATCCATCGTGAGTGGAGCCTTACCGGGTCTGATGAGCAGTGTCAAGCAGATGGATTCTATCTCAAGGTTCTACGCCAGGAAGGGCTACCTTGGACTACTTTTCACAAAGGTATAATTTTATCAGGATTGGTTGAAAATATGACACCTTTTAGGCCTATTTGTTGATATTATAACATTGGACTACTCTTGACCAATGTAACATTTGATCAGGATTGGTTGAAAATAGTACACCTTTAGGTCTATTGATTATAATTTTTTGAATATTTGTTATTGAAATTCAATTTGAAAATGTTATGTCTTGTTATTATCAAAATTCAGTTGTTCCTTTCTTGTGGTATAATGAATGAGATTTCATTTGTATTGTAACCTTAATTTGAAGAGCATATCATCTATACCCTTCATTGATTTAGGAGTCATTCAACTTGTTGAACTGAAGAAACCCTCAAACAAGATAAATTTAAATATTGATGAAATAGAATCATGATTCAAATGGTGAATTGTAAATGTCTTTTAATTTCAAATAACTATGTGTATATTGGTGGCATTAACCTAAATTAAAAGCATATTCTGTTGTTGTATCTATCTGAATTTTTTTTGGGTAATAAATGATCAAATCAAGTCAATCAAATTTCTTCCCTTTAGATGAGAAGTCTTATTTGAACTACGTAATTTCATAGCTTGTCATTTACTTCACATGTCTTGCATAAATACCCATGTACCGTGAATATAAGTACGAAATATATCATACACAAAATTTGAAAATGAAATGAGGGATCTACTTAAATAAAGTCCTTGGGCCTTGTGAAGTCATAGTTCACTTAAAATATACCAACGCATAATATTAAAATGATAATAACAAATATAAAAAAATATAAAAAAATATGTAACTTGAGATCTTCTTTCTCCAAACAATCCCACATTTATATAACGACTTCAGGTCACCAACCAGCTGGTCAATTCCTGCAAGGAGTTCCTTCTCTCAGAGACCCAGGGACCAGGCCAAGAAGACCTTCTCTGGCCTAAGTTCTACAGTGAGATCGAGACCAGGATCCTGAGTACAGACCCACAGGGCAAGACCAGGGCTGTCAAGAAACGGGGCAAGGAAGTGATGCCTGAAGACGATACACTCCTTGGAAGGATGAAGGCTTGCATCACTCTCTATGTGAGTTTCTATTTTATTATCAGGATATTAAGGAGGACTATATTCTTTTATTGTAATTCATTAATTTATTATCAAAAACAAAACAAAAAAAATCATCATTATTATTATTTTTTTTTAAAAATAATTTTGTTTCTTAATTAATTAATTGATTAATTGATTTAACTGCTCATTTACGTTCCCTCTCTTTCAGAACACATACAAGGACATGGTACGAAGCCTGCGGGACGGACTAGGAGGGGCCCATAACCTGACCCATTTCCCCTCCATCAGCTCCCTGGGTGCCCCCTCCTCAAGGCTACAGAGGGGTGTGCTTTCTAGGGCGGGGCAAAGCCATGGCAAGTCCTCGAAGACACCCTCTGTTGCAGGTCAGTTCACTCTTTGTGCTTTGCATATTCCTAATGTCCTTTGGCAAGGCATATCTCTTTTTTACTCGCCACACTCGCCCCAGGTGAGGTAAATGGGTACCTGGCAGGAATTAATCCCTTGAAATGCTAGAGCGCTGTAATGGCAGCTAGGCTAAAGCCGGGGTAATAATAAATGTGCCTTGGAATAGAATTTCTTGATAGAAGGCGCTATGGAAATGCCTATTACTACTATAAGTATGTAATGTATATTACTATGTTTAATGTGATTTCATATTAGGTTTAGGAGGAGTATAGTTTAATGGATCGTTGAAGGGGTAGTGAGTGCTGCAGAAGTGAAGCTTAATGTACTGTACTGCATTTATTTGTGAGTGAAGGCTAAAGAAAGAAATCCAACTCTGCATGCCCCCATAAATTAAATTATTAAATGAAAATGAGATTGAAATAGCCATTTTCAAACTTGTAATATATTCACTTAATCTTATATTATCAGGTTGTTTGCTTTGAATACTAAATAGTGTACTAGCAACAACCTTCACCCTCCCCACAATGTCTTGGCGATGGTAGATGAAACAAATCGAGCCCAGGTTTCCTCCACTTTGCTTCCTTGTTTATATATACTGGTGAAGATGACATATTGGTTTTATTATTAATCTTTTTCTCCAGATATCCCTAATTTGTCTTTTGGTGAGTCTGATTAATGTGAGGTGAAGGTTTGATAGCAGATGGATTGATTGCTGATGTATATTGAAGATTGTTTTGATTTTTACTTTGATCACCCCTTTGTTTTTGGTCCCATGCACTGTATTTTCTGTGGTCAAAAGATGATGGTTAGATTCATTAGGTGATGGCTTTGTTTTGTATATGAATCTTTCTATTGGGAATTGCTATGAATCTGATAATTGTTTAATTCTGCTTGGTTAATTTGACTGGTAAGTGTAGAGATTTTGTGATAGGAGTAGTAATGATATTGATTTGTAAACTTAAAAGAAATATATTTTTGTTACAGGGACTGGTATGTTTTCTTGACGTAAAACAATATGGTGTCAGGATTGATGATTACACATACTTTTTAGCACTTTGAATGACATATGTCATTGTGTAGTGATGTCATGTTGTGAAATAATGTCGAGAGTTTTTTTTTTTTTGATGTAAGATTGCACTTTTGTATGTTCACTGTTGGAGATTTTTTATTGATAGCAGGGAAGACTACTGCAGAGATGCCAACTGTCCCGTTTTTGCTGTAATTGTAAGGTTTTGGTTTTGGTTTTTTTGTTAATTGATGTTTTTCTTAATTTCCGATCATCGACCTTGTGTCGTATGTGTATTACGCACCTATGGCGTTAACCAGTATGTGCCATGCTGCACCCCCTTTAAAACTCTTTCCCACTTTCTTCCTTCTCAGGTGACTCTGAGCAGGGTCATGGAGTGGCCTTTAACGACGAGGAATCTATCTTTGGTCACCTGGACTCCTTCTGCGCCCGCATCCGTCAGGTCATTGACGCCGTCTACACCTTGGTCCAGTATGGCAAGCTGGCCAAGAATGCAGAGGGTCTTCCGCGACCTCGTAAGGAGGACCTTCTGCTGGAGGACGATGCCTCTGATGAGCTCATGGAGCTGGCTGGACCAGGGGGCAGTGTGGCCAGTGACTCCCTTGGTGAGTTGGGGGAGTCTTTTCACCAAGGAAGAGAAAATGTTTCCTTCACTTGATTTTTGATTGATTGACATTATTAGAAAAAATGTTGGAAACATAGGGGCATGTTCAGATATGAATTGGTAAACCATGTTTTTTTATTTTTTTATTTTTTTACTAACGTGCAAATAAATGTCAACTGCGCAACAAAGGTTCTACACGTATTCACTGAGCTTTGTGTTATAAGATTTGGAAATGTGAAACGTATAGCACTTAGGTCACTATAGAAGAAAACAACTGTTGTGGTTTACCGTTCAATATCTAGATAAGGCTTGAATATGCAGCTTGAGTGAAAATCTGAGTTACCTAGGGTTCCTCTTTACATTGTTGATGTTGGTAATAAAATGTAAAATTTGGTGAATATAACATTACAAGAAATGAACTTTCAGTACAAATTAGTTCCCAAAGAAAGGCAAGGTATTTGAAAAGTGAAGTGAAAATATCTTTGACAAATGTTCAGATGAAGGCAAGATTTGCCATGTGTAGCACGGAAAGGTTTTTACCAAATACATGTATGTAATAAGGCCAAAAAAAGAAAGATGTTGTATTGCCCTTTGCGACCGACCCAAAAATCTTGAAATCTGCGGTTGGCTTTTTAAAAAAGTTTTTTGTTGAGAAAAAAAATATTAAAGCATTCAAAACTAAAAAATATCAGCCCAAAGAGGGAGGAAAAAAAAAATTCAGACCGACTGACCCATGTTTTGGCACATAAAGAGCAATACAACTTCTTTTTTTAAAGACCTTATTGTAGTAATAATGACAATCTAACGTTGCTTGCATATTGTAAATAAGACAGTCTTATGAATTGTTCCCCTGATCCATCCAGACATTCCCAAATCTGTGAGTCCCACCAAGACGGCCACCATGACACACGCAGGAGTGCTGGAAGGCATCGTAGAGGAGGAAGAAGGGGTGAGCACCAGGGCTGACAGTGCCAATGATGACCCGTCCATGAGTGAGGCCTTGTCCAACGCAGATGAGATCAATGAAATGAACAGCAATGGAACTGGATTGACGGCACAGAATGCTGCCCTGCTGCGTAAGATATTTGTTATTCTATTTGCCTCTATAAGGTTGCCATCCTGAAATTATAGCTTTGTCATTGTATGAGAAAAATCAAGATTTGAATGTGCCATATCTACTGATGATACGTGTAAGGTTTAGATTTATGTGTCTGGGGTTTTTCATGTATTGCAGTTTTGAAGACTTTTATGGTATTCTTTAAAATTAGGAAATTTAAAGCTAGATCGATATTACTTGTGCCAGACTGAAAGGAAAATATGTGTTTAACCCCAATCAAATTGGGATTTAGCATTGACATAATGGATGCACAATGTTCAGTAACTTCTGTGTCATTTTACATCAAAAGATGAATGTATTTGATAAAACAATCATATGGGTTTATCATTTACTGACACAGTGACAGGTAAGCTGTACAGTGTACATGGTTCATATTAAGCTAGAGTGAACATGGACCAGACTTGAGAGAAAATGTGTGTTATACCAAGATTGAATCATATTTCATCATTAACAAAATGGATCCACAATGTGAATAAAACATCCTCTTGATTTTATCATTTACTTCCAGGTAAGCTGTACAAGGTCGATGATGTGGATGATGACGGTCCGAGCGTCATGTCGATCGTCGTCGATCACATGCAGACGATGAAGAAGCTCCTGGAAAGTAACATCACCACGGCGATCATGCTGGATGTCGAAGGTCGGGAGAAGGACAAGTTCAACGAGGCGTACGAGGAGTTCTTGACGACCGTACAGCAGATTGAGCTCTACCTCAGTGCGTACCTACAGGCTGTGTTTGTGAGGAAGATGAAGACTCACGAGGGTCTGGATGTTCTCACTAGGTGAGTTTGAGTTTGAGTTGAATGATGAGATGTACATGTGATGGAACCAGAATCAAACCTGCATTAGCTACTGAATTTTATTGCCGTTTGGTCTACACCCAGATCGCCTACTATTCACATGGTCTAATAATAACTTTGTCTACTTATCATTTGGTCTAATGACCATTTAAGCTAATAGTCATTTGGTCTAATTTCGAGTTGGTCTAATTCCCAGCTTGAATAATGCCCACTTTGTCTACTCTCCATATGGTCTAACAATCATTTAATCAAAATAATAATAATCATCAAATGATTATTAGACCTATCGGATAATAGACTAAATAAGCAATAGACCAAATGATAAGTAGACAAAATGATTATTAGACCGTGTGGATAGTAACGGGCTGGGTAAAGACCATATAGGAATCTTAGACTAAGTACATGTAGGTACATGTAGTAGACAAACTGGATAAAGACCACATGGCAATTCACGTAGAAGTCTACACGTCCATGGTTTTTGTTCACTATAACATTGCTTCTTATTGAATAAAGCAACCTCTATGTAATAGACTAGCTGAACAAAACTATTACTACCTCGAGTGTTCTTTGTATACAGGTTTCACTGTACAATTTCAACGACTAGAACAAAATATGGAAAACATTACAATTATGAATGTTTATCAATTTTTAGAGAATGATGAAGATTGTCTTTGACAGATGTCTCCAAGCTTTAAGAATGAAAACAAAGAGTCAGTCTCACTTGAAAATCAAGTTAACATTACTACAATTGGAGAGAATGTTGACAGTGTCGTGTAGCTCTACTTTTCACAATTACCTGTGACTCATTTCTTTTGTCACATTGTCTAACAAATTTAAGTATTTTGAAATATGGATTCACAATCGACATCTATACCATTTATGACTCATCAGGTTTATTCCAGTGATGCATCGGTACGGAATGAAGCGTACAGTCTCGGAGAAGTACATCGATATCTTCAAGTGGTACGAGACAGATCTGGAAGAAGTGAAAGAACTTTACGAGAAGAACAAGGTAGGTTTGCCCTTATCCTCTTGAATTGCACACTATTGCTAAGTTGATGAACCTTGCAGTTTGAAACATAATACAATTAATGAAAACATTATATTCATTGGCATTACATAGATGAAAGGGGCTCATGACAATACCAACTGGCATTAGCTTTTGGGGAGGGGTTCGCCTTGGAATTGGCATGTAATGGCTCAAGTTATCACTGATAATGTACAAAAAAAAATTTCAATTTAGGAGGATCCACCGATGGTACGCAATGCTCCTCCTGTCTCCGGTGCCGTCCACTGGTCTCGGCAGCTCCTAGAGCGCATTGAAGAACCCATGAAGGTGTTCAGAGAGAACCGAGCCGTGGTCCACCTACGGGAATTCGCCCGCATCGTCAAGTTCTACAACAGGGTTGCAACGGCTCTAGTGACCTTTGAGAGTCTGTGGCTTCAGCAGTGGAAGGGATGTATTGAACAAGCCAAGTTAGGACTGAGGGCCACGCTGCTCGTAGTGCATCCCAACACGGGAGAGGTGGTTGTCAATGCTGATGACAGGTTAGTTTAGTCTGCAGGCATTCCTTGTTCCTAAAGCCTTGAGCCGACCTTAGCTCTGTCAGTCTCTGGCAGTGTGAAGGAGCAGCATAAGTATAGAGCCTATGGTGTACATGTATATAACATGCAGTAGACCTTTAAGGCTTGCAGTCAGCATAGTTTTACAGTGCAAACAGGGTTTGTGCCTGCAAACTAAGATTATTTTGCTTACTGCAGACTGTAAGCAAGGCTTAATGCTCTTCAAGGGCAGTGAGCATCTGTATAATCAAAGATGGCCTTCAAATGTCCAAATGTCTTCAAATGACCCTTTGTTACTATCATCATCATCCTAGCTTTTTATGATACTCCTCTTTCACATCGATACAAACTTTGATATCTTCTGTTTTACTGTATCACTGATTTATGGGTAATGAGTTTAATAGTACAGAATCAGTTTCTACAAGATGAAATTGAAATGTTAGTGATGCGAGTTTAATATCTCTTTGCTCTTAACGTCTGAATGTGCAGAGCAGGTAGGCCAACTATACTGGTAGTAACATTTATTTGTTTTTATTGTTACGATATCATTTTTGTTTAAAAGAGATTTGATGATGTTGATAATTTTCAATTGTTTCATCAACGTTTTATTTTCCTCATCTTTGCCCGCCCTTTCAGAGTGCTACAGCTAGTTCAAGAATGTCGTTGGATGAAGAGACTTGATATTGAGATCCCAGAGTCTGCCCTAGCTGTAGCCAAACAGGTTTGTTGTTGTTTTTCTTTCAATCTTAATAATAATAATAATATTAAATTTTTATATAGCGCTTAATACAAATGTCTCTAAGCGCTTTACAAATATACTATTAGCCCGGTCATTGGATTCAGTGCTTGCCCGCACCCAATGTGTGCACAATCTCAACTCCCTGGGGAGCATTCCAGCCAGGCGTTACATGACGCTCAAAAACTGTTTGACCAACAATGACGGTCACATCCTGCTGGGTACCCATTTAACACCTGGGTGGAGAGTAGCAATTGCAGGTTAATATCTTGCCAAATGATATTAGTGCCGTTTCGGGATTCGAACCCTCGACCTTCGCATCTCCAAGTCAAGCGCCTTAAACCACTCGACCACGACACTCTTAGCACCTTCACAAGTGATATAGACTAAATTGTAGTGATTTACTGATGGATGATTGCTTTTATAATAAAGATATTATTAGTAAAAACCTGTTTCCAGTAGCCTTATAGAATTGATATGAAAAGGTAAAAAATTATCCTCACCATACAGGGATGCCAGTTTTCAGGCAATAGCCTGAATTCAGGCCCTGGCAAGTTATTTTCAGACCTATAATTTAGGCTTTTATGTGGACAAAATAGCTCATTCTAGATGATTTTCAGGCCCTCTGATCAATGCTAACTGGCATCCCTGATCATAGTATAGGATACCAATAGGATACTGAATCTGGAATTATTTAGCGTGCAACACAGGTTACCGTCTCTAAGCGCTTTACAGAATATCATTACCCCGGTCATTGGATTCATTTAGGCACACATTGTGCACTATCTCCACTCCTTGTGGAGTATTCCTACCATATGGTCACCATGAGGGCATATGGCAATTACTATCATAAATGCTGTCGTCATCCTACCAGGTCCCCATTTCTCACCTTGGTATAGAGTGGCAAATGTGGATTAATGCCTTGCCAAAGGACATTAATGCCATGTCAGGGACTGAAACCATGATCTATGCTTTTCCAGTTGAGTGCTCAAAATCACTATGACACCTATGCATGCAAAGCAAAAATAATTTTGCTAATTACTTCCCTTTTACTATTTAATGGCCATAGAGTGGTGAAGTACTGTATGACGTCATCAAAAATCTATTTTTAGAATTTCTCAATTTTTTCTTAATTTTCAGAAAGAGCATAACAAATAATGACCAATTGTCGAAAAAACCAATTGAATATGTTAAGTATTGGCCAATATACATGTATGACTATCTGAATAAATAGATTTCCAATATAAATTGTTTGTAATGTTATGAACCAGTCCAGAGCAAAATAACAGTGAGTTACTATAGGAAATCTATTTATTCAGATGGTCATATCTCAGCCAATACTTAACATATTGAATTGGTTTTCAACATTTGGACATTATTTTTTATACTCTTTCAGAAAATGAAGAAAAAATTGAGAAATTCTAAAAATAGATTTGTATGATGTTACAGCTTCGGTACTCTATTATGTTGGGACAAGTTTTGAATATCTTCATTTTATAGCTGACAATGAAAATGTTTTGCTTTTTTCCGACGGCAGGAGCAACGCTTCAAGAGCTACATGAACCATCTTGAGCTGTGTCTGAAGGAGTTCAAAGACATCTGCTATAAGATCCGGGAGCCGGTCCATGGCTTGTTCCAGACCCATACTCGAGCCGTCATGGTGGCCTTACAACCTGGGCTATCTTCACTGGCCTGGAACTCTATGAATATTGATGCCTTCCTATATCAAGTACATACAGGTAGGTCAAGGGTCAAGGTCATGACTTTTTGATAATGCAATAAATTTCAATTTAATTCAGAATTTATTTCCATTCAAACAGTAGAACATAACATATGACAGAGTTTTTTTTTGTGTATTTTCTTTTCACTCTTACAATCCGTGATAGATTGATATAAGTATCACTCTTTAATTTTACTGCAGTGTGGTAATTGTACAAACTTAAAGGTAAAGACCAGTAATGGTCATGCGATTGCATTGTGAAAGAAACGTTGTGGAATCGATCAGAAAAGGTCGATCATCTAGCATCTAGCATCTGCAAGGTTCTGGAATCATCAAAATGATAAGAAATTTGGCTCATTCTTCGTAAAGTTACAAGCACTATACACAGAAAGATGTATATGGGACTACCCTATCTCTCTCACCAGACCATGAGAGAAATAAATTTACCAAATATATGAATTAGTAGGCGGTTTCCCGGCAAATTTGTTATCATCATGTATTAGTCAAAACATATTCTTTCACATGATTGGTAATGAGAGCTTCCATTTCATTTTTTGAAATTGGGGCGTTGCCAATACTGGTCTTTACCTTTAAATGGATGTTATTGGTATGCCGTCTGTTGAGAGCCAGAAGGGCAATAATCATTTGATTTTTACATAGAGTTAATGCCCTTCTGGCTCTTGGAGGACAATAGACTTTAAATAAATAATTATTGAAGTGGAAGGCCATGTTTTAGTTTGTAATTGTTCGTTCATAGCGTGATTGCCCCTGTGAATATGAAGTTTTCTTTGTTGAGATAATTGAATAAATAAAAACTTATTTTTATTGAATTAAATATTATTTTTTAGCCAATGCCAAGCTGAGGGGCATTGTTGATCAGGTCAACCATGTGATCGATACCAAGATTGATTCCAAACTCAAGACGATATCAGAACTCTTCCTGTTTGATGTGGAGAAGTCTTTTGAAAGATCATGGGTAAGTCACTCTTAGTCATCACTGAGGCCTTTATCTAATCAATGTCTTATCTTGAAGTCAGATCCAATTGGGATTCCTGAATGTTTCATGAAATATGTAAGTGCTTCTATACATTTATGTCATTTACATTATGAAATATAGAACTATAATATACAACAAATATTAACATTTAGGATAATTATATGTTATATCATTTCAAGCTAGAGTGTTAGGAATGAGGTGTAGATAGCACTTTATTCTAATTGCATGTGCCGGCAGTTCAGGTGAAGCCGAATATTGTTGTTGTTGGGCTGTTTGAAATCATATTTGTTCATTATGGGCCAGCTGATTCTGATGACTTGTCATATTTAGTACCCAAATAAATGATTTAGGCTAGGATTCTGTATCATACTATTAAAAAGGAAGCGAGAAATAGTGCCATCTACACTGTACCTGATATCTTGATGACTTTGTGGCTTTATAAGCAATTATGATAAGAAAGTTACTCATGAAGACATATAAGGTAAACAGTATAAACTTACAAGTTTGATTAAGAGCTTAGTATAGTTCAACTAATCCTATTAAAAGAAGAAGGATAGCTTTCATTTAGCCCATGGAATTCTTGGAGGGGCAGCTGTGTCACTTGATAATTGAAGGATTATTTGATGGATTAATCCATTGTTTCGTAGAGCAATTAAATGCCAAGGTTGATACATTGTTTGTAACAATAGGTGTGGGTGACAGCTAGCTAGGGGACTATCCCAAGTTTCATAATCCTTTCTTCACTAGGGTCCTAATGTTGTGTGGTCTAACAACAGGATCATGTGCTCTTTTTTGTTTCCCTAATGTGTATTGAAAGTAGGAGGCTTAAGTTATGTATCAATATAATGTGGGATAGTTGATTCCTTTGTTAGCTGTACCACTTAGTAAAGTAGTGTACACCATCACTCCATGCATATGATTTTATGGAAACAAATTAAGGCAAGTATTGCAGGGATGAGAAAGTTTCGTTATTTGAATAAATTTGTAACGATCTTGCAGTGAAAATTATATTTTGGAGGTAAGATGGGAGAGAATGATGTGCAAATGACTTAAAAAATGGGGAAATGTGCCTCTGGATTAAGAATACTTACAATTCAATAAACATCTTTTTGCATCTTCCATTACCAAGTCAAGTCGGAATGGCTGACAAAACAAGATGATATTGTTCATTTCTTGTAAATTTTACTGTTCTCATTGATGTTTGGAGATCACATGCTCAATGAAGCAATTCATTTATAACAAATAGTTGGACCTAAAACTATTATAATTACATTTAATTTCTCCCTGCCTTGATTCTGTCATCCAGCCCCCTGATGTCTTCACTGAGGTGATGCTAGACAGCATCGGGGATCAGAGTGAAGTCCTCTTTGCCTACGTCAATGATATCAAGAGCGCTTGCCATGAACTCCTTAACATACTACTTGGACAGGTAAGAGAAAACTTCCCTTGTCTTGACACTTTGGGTTCTACTGATCCTTTTGAATCCACATTTTGGAAGGAATGGAAAGAAGATGTCATCTTATGATGCCCTTAGAGGAAGGCTGGGCTGAATAACTTGCCTCTTTTGCATATAGGAATGTGCACGATCATGATCGAACGTGTTCCAACAATGCTACTTGCCTTATTTCAGAAACAGATGACATGGACATACTTTCATGAAGTATTTTCCTTGACCATGCATGCTTTCTTTTTCAATCGTCTGGGTATTAATTCTGTTGGTTCAGATGAAGAAAAAAAAGAAGATAATATCCAAGACTATTCTGAATGGGTAACTGTATCAAAAGTCCATTTTATTTCAATGTCACTGGATTGATGTTTAAAATTATATGCAAAGAAAATAACATTGTATGTGTACATAAATAGAGGAAAGACGTAGTAGCTATGTCCTGTAATATACAGTAAAAACTGTCTTAGTTCGCTACCTGTCTATAAAGCCCACCTGTCTATAGTGATTATGTACTTTGTCTCCAGCGAAAATGATGCTTCTTTAAAACCTGTCTAGAAGCAAGCTAGGCCACCTGTTAAAGGTAAAGACCAGTATTGGTAAAGCCCCAATTTCAAAAAATGAAATGGAAGCTCTCATTACCAATCATGTGAAAGAATATGTTTTGACTAATACATGATGATACAAAATTTGCCGGGAAACCGCCTACTAATTCATATATTTGGTAAATTTATTTCTCTCATGGTCGTGTGAGAGAGATAGGGTAGTCCCATATACATCTTTCTGTGTATAGTGCTTGTAACTTTACGAAGAATGGGCCAAATTTCTTATCATTTTGATGATTCCAGAACCTTGCAGATGCTAGATGCTAGATGATCAACCTTTTCTGATCGATTCCACAACGTTTCTTTCACAATGCAATCGCATGACCATTACTGGTCTTTACCTTTAACAGTGGCCACTTTTGCTGTTTCCCTTAAGTGGCCTATAAGTAGACAGGTTTGACTACACATATGCTTGTCTACATTTCTATTTATCCAGTGCCATGTTTGTGGCACCATATCTATCATTGTATTATTTCTGACATTGACTCTTTTATTCTTCTTCCACCAGGGCAAGCAGCCCTCTATTACCGGTACAAAGAGCCTCTCTGCTAGCTCCAAGCATCGTCTGTCAGCTACTAAGCATCTCCAGGCCTTCCCCTCCCCTAGATCAGAGGCAGGAGCGACCGACGTCACAGCTGATGATGTCTTGGTGGCTGAGCTCCTCTGTAAGTTCTCTCTTCTTTTAATCCAGGAATACATACCCTTGAACAATCTATGGTCATCTTCACGATATAACCTTGTGGCTATACTTCGGTGTCAACTCTTTCTTGGTCATTGCTCTTTTTGCAGTGGGCCTTTAAATTGTAAAATGTCACTGAAAAACTATTTGATTTATGGTGCCATTCTTTCTTTTAGTCTTCCACTCAGAGCTCGTCTACCAGTCCATCCTCTCGGCCATCTGTCGTTCCCTCATCACCCTTGCCGAAGCAGCCGGCTGTGACAGTGTCCTAGAGACCATAGCCGAGGACCTGGAGACTCACCAGACCAGCTCCCCTGCAAGCACCCCTTACACCATGTCCCCGGAGTCCACGCCGTACTATGGCAGGTCCAGGGCTAGCACCGGTAGGACCAGGACCAGCAGACCAGACTCGTCTATGTCGTACATGTCAGACATGACCTGGACACTGAATAAGAACCGGGACTACACCCATCTTAGGTGAAATTAATATCTCTGCTTTTAGTCGTGGGCATACATCTATTAAGGACATTAAAAATCTAAATGGATAATGGCCAAATAATACCTCAGTCAGTGTATTTGATCACTTCATTGGTTGAATTACCCATATAATATATAAAAAAGTTTTATTTTATGCTTGTATTTTAGCTAAGGTGACCTACAGCCATTAATGAACATGTTTCTTCTGGATTAGGTTATTTCACATTGATGCCTTACCAAAGGGCACCAGTTTACTTCTTTGGCTTTGAACTATATACAGTCAAAGCCGTCTAGTAAGCGCACCCAAGGGAAACAAAAAAAGCGGCCACTGATGAGAGGTGGCCTGTTTTATAAAGGTTAATTATTCAACATACACTTCTTTCTTCAATATTGGTGACCACTATAGAGAGGTGGCCACTAAGACAGGTTTGACTGTACATCCCTCTCCCTTATTGTTACTCTGTCCTAGCCATTCAGTCTCCAATTAGAGTAGGGAACAATTTACCAAATTACAAGTGTCATTCTACTGCCGGAAGTTGCTTGATAGATACTCTTATTATGCATATACAAGAGGATCTTAAAGCCCTACTGCACTACTTCTAGCTACTTGTGCCCTCTATATAGCAAACAATGCCTCAGCACTGACCTTTGGTCCTCCATGGTCCCCTTTTTCTTATGTTAATTGAGAGCTGATTTGATGAGATAACCACCTGTCAGTGACCATGCAGGGAGGTCTAATGCCTCTTGGCCAAACTATTGCAGATAGGCTTAAGAGGCAATTTCAATTAAATTATTGCACTGTCAAAATCCTGAGCATCCAACTACAAACATCAATGAATTCACTTTAAAATGGTTCCTAACTGAATTCAATCTCCACAGGTTTGAAGTAGCGGTCAAGTTTGCCATCCCCAAGATCATCATCGAGCCGACCCTGGATGCAGTGAAGACGTCGTTGGGTCAGATAGCTCAGGTCATTCTGAGCGTAGCAGACAAGGTGACCTGGTGGGCTGGGGATGGGGTCGGGGAGACCATGCTAGGGGACATCTCGGATGAACTCATGGTGCAGAGCTCACTCAGGCAGCTGGACGGTGTCGTAGAAGGTTAGAGGTTCAAAAGATTTGTAAGAATTAAGTAGCATATGAAACGCACCTTGCTGAGAGGTAAATGCAACTGCAGGTTAATGATGAACACAAATGAACAAAGCAGTACACTCCAAAATGTAGACTTTAGTTCACTGTAATTGATTTTTCTTCTTCTAGTATCCATTTCTGGAACAAAGATAGAAAAAGAAATCCATATTGTGTACTTAAAGATAGGTATAAACCTCTGTCAAATGGCACTAGAAGATATTGTTCATGATAATAACTTCTAATATTTTGAATAAACACAATGCAAAAATTATCCCAAGTGACGTGGCAAAGATGATAATTAAGCAAAAAAATTGATGTGAATTTTTTTCTTCAGAAAATTGATGATTTTCTGTATGTTTTTTTCTCAACATTATGAAATACATTCAATGAGAATTAATTCACAGAAGAAAACTTGTACAAGTGTATTGAAGGTGCTTGGTAGTGGGATCTCATGGGAAAAGTTGACACCATGCGGGTGTTAACCCAATAACTAGTGTTGTCAATTACCAAGATTAGCCTTCAGTTTTTATAACCAACCAGCCTTATTTGATGTTCAGCATTTCCCCTCATTCCCCCATATGGAAAATTCATTATATTACATTTCCCTCACCTGAATACTCTCTGATGGACTAGAGGGGTATTGCTTGATAGGACTAAGGTCTATGTACAGAATTCCATGTACACCCTTTAATGGTATTCCCACCAAGTCTGGTGACAACAAATTATGAACTTCTGCACATGAAAACTGACCACCCTCTCCCTTTAAATTGTCTCTATCTAGACCTCCAGAGGGACATTGACAAGCATCTGTTCCACTTCCGTTTCTACGATTTCCTGTGGAAGGACGACATGTATGGCTCTTACTACGACTTCATCGCCAACGACCCTGGAACCTTCGCCATCAAGCGAGAGGTCGAGCGTCTCCTCCACATCGAGGATAAGATCCAGGACATCCCGAAGATCCTTCCCATCGGTCCCATCTCCCTGGAGACTAGACCAATCACAGACGCCCTCTATGGTTTCGCCATGCAGTGGAAGGCTCAGTATGCACAGGTGCTGCATGAGGAGGGCAAGGTGAGTTCTGATCACTCAGATATTTACTATTACCTACTGTAGGCTTTGAATATGTATATTTCCATTTATATATGTCAAAGAAACCGAAACAAGCTTTAGTTAACCATGGTTACCGTAAATCTCTCTGTATAAGATGCACCCCTATTTTTGGGGCCGGGAAAAAAAAATAGCCACACGGGGAAGGACCTTTACTTTACTGCGAGGTGCAGTTGAAGGCGCTGATTTGTGTTTTTGAACTATACACTGTCTTGAGATATACAATGACATTTGAGGATCTAGCTAGAACTATTTGCATTGAAGGAACATCAAATAGTACTCTTGATGTTCCTGAGTGCGAATAGTTTTAGCTTGTCCCGAGAATGAGTCGTTGTATATTTGTTTTATATCTCTTCCACCTGTATCATTCCTTGGACACTTCTGTAATAACATGTCCCGTACTCACATTCACATCACATTAAAAAAAAGAAATAAAAGAAAAAGTTGTTACTTACCTACTACCTACATGTAAGTACCTAGTCTATATCACTGGTCCTGATGCATCCAAAAGTTCAACAGAGTTTTCCAAGGAATTTTTCACCAGTTAGTTAACAGCAGGAACAATTCAAAACACGAAAATGAAATACTATAACGCATGTATAAGGCTATTCTCACACTTTTTTAGTTGTGCAGCCATAAAATATGTTCTGCGGCTGCACTGTCTGCTGGTTCCTCATGTTCAGTGTTGCTGACTGTGACGGTCTCATAGTAAGTGGTTGGGGTTGACGTTGAGGTGGACTACCAATTGTGTTAGTGATATCATCTAGGACACTGACAGAGTCAGGAATATCTCTCATTATTTGATCAATCTGATTGTCTGTCAGCAAGTCAAAATTTGGGTCTTCTTCACCAAGGCAGTAGTAGAGGGTCTAGTATCATTCTCCCCACTCTCACCATTTGTTGAAGACAAATGTTGGACAATGAATTGTTGAGAATATGTGCAACATACTTTTCTTCTGCATTTCATTTGTATGGTAATAGTTCTTGAGGCTTGTCTTGGACCGATGGCCCAAGACCAACGTAATGTCTCTTGAGGCATAGCCAGTGTGATCTAACATTGAGATACACGTTGCCCTCAATGAGTGATTGGTATAGTTCTTAGAACATCTGGCATTCAAAGTGATTGTTTTAGTCATAGTTGCAAGGGTGTTTTTTCCCCAAGACCTGATTGTCATACGAGCAATCAGCATAGCCAGCATGATCTAACATGAGATACTTGTTGCCCTCAATGAGTGATTGGTATAGTTCTTAGAACATCTGGCAATCAAAGTGATTGTTATAGTCATAGTTGCAAGGGTGTTTTTCCCCAAGACCTGATTGTCATACCAGCAATCAGCATAGCCAGCATGATCTAACATGAGATACACGTTGCCCTCAATGAGTGATTGGTATAGTTCTTAGAACATCTGGCATTCAAAGTGATTGTTTTAGTCATAGTTGCAAGGGTTTCACAAAGCCTTTTTTCAATGACAAATGACAAAAATCAATGACAAATTTGTTGATAACCAATCAGAAGCAAGGATTTCAGTAGCTTATAACAAAAACCGTCATTTGTCACTGATGACAAGTTTTGTGAAATGCTCCCCTGATTGTCATACCAGCAATTATCCGCATCAAACTTCTTTCCTGTTTTGCCTTTACGCCTCTGCCACATGAATTCACAATTAGGGTTCAATTTTGCCAAGTACTTCTTCATATTTTTAACAGGGCAATGATCGGCATAACATGGGTCCTGGAGTGAGTGCATTTGTCCTCCTTGTGTCTCGACCTTTATCGTCATCTTGGTGAATTTTGGTATTCATGTCTCGCATGGTGTAAAAATCTGCATCCTCTCGTTTATGCACAATGAAATCAGTTGGCTTCATGCTCGTCCGGTTCTCCATCCCTCTGTTTGTTAAGAAAACCATCACGTCTATAAAGACTTTCTTTTGCTATCGGGTGTGTTTGTGTCCAAACTGTTTTGAATCAATACCATGTCATCTTTGCCGATTGGTGGGTGGTGCTTGACGTTGGCTTTGCCACTCGATTTCAACTTCTTGATCATGGCTTTGAAGCGTTTGTTACTCAAAGTTAAAGAAGGATCATTGGTAATGTCAACTTTCAGAGATTTCTGAAAATTTCTCTGCAATCTGAATCTGATTGACTGCATTGATTTCTTGCTATACAATCCTCCACTTTTTGTACGGGCACCAGCATGGAATCTTGCAAGGACAGAATTGAGTGAGTACAAGTCTATTTCATCGTAACTTACATCATCAATTTGAGCACAAAATTCACGAAATATGGGCACAGAAAACTTGAAAATTGAGTGATCACACTGTCAGTTGAGTTCACGAAATCCATAAACTCCTCGTCATTATATTGCTGGAATCTTGAATTGTTGCCATCATTCTTGCGACTGCTGGAGGCTGCAATTTTGATTGTGTACCAACAAAAATCAGCTGTTGGAACATGTTCCAAAAATATCGGTTTTAAAACGAAAGCTAAATGGATGTGAAAAGAAGTACCTTTTTTTCTTAACTAGAAAACGATAGCGATAT
This sequence comes from Strongylocentrotus droebachiensis, assembly GCA_035222895.1. NCBI lineage: Eukaryota > Metazoa > Echinodermata > Echinoidea > Camarodonta > Strongylocentrotidae > Strongylocentrotus > Strongylocentrotus droebachiensis. The sequence continues at coordinate 71,358 of JAVYIG010003767.1, read as the reverse complement.
TTGTTGAAGTCTTAGGTTGCCTGTGGCGTGCCATGGGGTGCATGGCTAGAGTCTCAGACTGAGCAGCTGCTTTTTTTCCCTCCGCGTCGCAAGTCGCAAGTTGCTTTTTTTTGGGGGGGGGGGAGCCCGGGAAAATGAAGAGTTCACTTTTTCCCCTAGGATAAAGGTGAACTATTCATGACGTCAGCAATAGAAAATGAACTATTCAGCTGTTCTATTCTTTTCTAGTAAAACTTTCTTTTTCTTGTTGTGTACACTCCTAATGGGCCAGTCACTTTAATTGTGAGAGTAAATATTGATACAACGATCCATTTTCGCACATTGTGCACAGTAGATACAATACTGAAGAAATCATTTTCGAAATGCTATAATTCCTTTAATTGCATTTGCAGCGTCAACTGGACAATGCCATCAACTACCGGACAAGCATCAAGTCCAAGCTCATGGCCGATGTGGTGACCCTTGACCAGCTGAATGGCACCCTCAATCTCCTGGAGGAGGTCAGAGATATGGAGAATAAGATCGATGCTATCTATCTACCCATCGAGACCATGTATGCAGACCTCATGTAAGTGCTCTTATGAATGTATTCTATCTAGATCTAGGCCATTAAATATAGCATTGTCATACATGTATATTTTAACATTAATATCAGTGATAATTGTGTTCTCCAATCAGAGTATATGTAAGGTATATTTTCTGCCATATCTGAAATGACATGCCTGTGATGCAAGAATTACAACAAAACAAAAAAATATTTGCTGATATACATGTATCCATTTGTGAGATTGCTGTTTAGTTTAGGTTTGCCCCTTTAAATCTTTGAGATATTATAATGATGATGATGATTCACAGTATTTATATGGGCTGTACTTCTGTTTTAAAACAATCAAAGGTGCAGGCCCCTCCAATAAAGTCAGTATTTTAGAAGTTTTTTTTTCTTCAAAGGCTAGAAATATTTGTTGAGTCTTTTGAAATAAGAAACCGGCAATATAAAACTCCCAAATTCCCAAATAAATGTCTTATCCTGTTAAGTATGATAAGCCAACTAAAAGGGTTTTGAAATATTGTTGGCTACTTTGGATATATAGTACATGTAGTCTGTATGGTTTTGAGGTTTGAGACTCCAGTTTCTCGTACATTTGTTTTAATTGTTCTCCACTTTCTAGAAGCTACAACCTTCGTCTCCCAAACTCTGAGGTAGAGGTGTAGAAGCTATCATTTGTATAAAGCAAACCTGTTTTAGTGACCACCTGTCTACAAAGACCAAATTTGTTGTTCCCAGTGAAAATGTTTTCTAATTGAAACATGTACTAAACGAACCTGTACATGAAGGACCACCTGACTATAAAGACCACGTTTCTTGTCTCCCTTAAGTAGTCTTTGTAGACAGGTTTTTACTGTATTACATGTAGTTATGTAGGTTGTGAGTTTTACATGTATTTGACTTCTTCTTGACATTTCATGTTTTCTCTTGTATCCCTCATGGTTGCTCTTACAGAAGCTACCGTCTTCGTCTGCCTCGCTCTGAGGTGGAGGAGGTGGAGAAGCTGAGAGATAACTGGCAGGAGGTCGTGGATCTTGCTGAGAAATGTCGGATCAGGCTCCTCAAGGAGAGACGTGGAGCCTTTGAGCAGGAGCTGGACAAACAAGTCAAGGTTAGTGACTGACTCCCCAACCCATTGCAAAAACAAAAACATTATGCTATGCAATGCTGTAAATAATTATAAAAAAAAAATGCTCCTTAAAACTGCAGACTGTAAACTCATGGTGATCATTGAATTCTTCAGCAGCCCAAGGGGAAGCCCACCCTAATATTAAGTTGTTTTGATAGAAGCAGAAAAATACGAGGAATGGATCAGTCAAAGTTTGAGCAAAATCTGATTTAAATTAATAAAGTTATGAATTTTTGAAGTTGCGATCAATCAAACACAATTGGCAACCCTGTGACATATGTTGGGAGCTCCGCTCTCATTTGCTCTGAACTAAAAATTCAGAAAATGTTTATCTTTAAAAAAAAAATTGTCCTAAAGAAAATCTCAAGTTATACATGCACCAAAATGTATTCTTGTTTTGTATCCTATCTCTGTTCTTAGTAAACTACATGTATGTTTAAGCATGCGAGCAATACAAATATCCATGTTGAATATAAATTGGAAAAATAAATACGTTGAATTGAATTGAATTTCTCTCTATCTGTCACAGATGTTTGTGGTCGAGGTGATACAGTTCAGAAACAGCTTTGACTCCCAGGGTCCAGCTGTCCCGGGGGTCCAGCCAGCCGAGGCTGTAGCAAGACTCCATGAGTTTCAGGAGATCTTCAAGCTCTATGACTCTAAGAGAAGGACCTTGGACTCGGTGTCCAGGCTCTTTGGTATTGTCTGTAAGCCCTTTCCGGAACTGGACAAGACAGGAGAGGTAAATAAAGAAATTCTTGCCTTGTCGTCAACAATAATAATGATAATAACAATAATCTAACATTTTTGTAAAGCGCATAACACATCAGCATAGTTGCACATCTATATGCCTTTGTTAACCCTCCTGTTTGATGTATTCAATAAGTTACATCCAGCCTTACTTTAATCTACATATATTCTTTTCTTATGTGTACAATTTGCAATATTTGTTTGTTATACATGTATACCGGTATTTGTAAAACTGCAAAAGAAAAAGAACATCAAACAGAAATAAATAAATCAAATCAAATACAGAAGGAGTGGAAATGGCGCACTAGGTTCATATTTGCAAGATCTTACAAAGTGCTAATAAATATGTTTTCAAATCACTTCTGAACTTTTCTTACGTTTCTATATTTTTAAGATATTCTGGCAAGATATTCCATAAAACAGTGGCTGCATATGAAAATGGATCAATCAATGGAAGAATTATAATATTGGTTTTAATAATACACCAGTTTACAGTTGTATCAGTGCGCATGCGCAGACATGGGCGCCATTTTAAATGGCAAGTAAACAAAGCCAATGACCTAGAGGTCATTTGGTTTGTGCGTAAATTAAGATTGCGCCCATGCAAATTATGATGTGAGCGCACAGCGCAGCGCGCAGGCAGTGATGTTATCATAATTTGCATGGGCGCAATCTTAATTTACGCATAAATACCACTGACCTCTAGGTCATTGGCTTTGTTTACTCGCCAATTAAAATGGCACACACAACTGTAAACTGGTGTATTGCTGTTTTGCAGTCAAACCTTACCCCTAATGAAAGCAAGACAAACAGTTCTACTCTTTCCTCAAAGAATTGTTCTGCTTTATTTTCTTTATTATTTGGTTCTGATCTAGCTTTATTAAAGAAAGTGGATAAGGTATTTTGTTCGCCTCTACTAAACTTACAGTATCCTTCCCCCAGTTCAAAGTTTCTTTATAGATAATATGAAGTATAGAAACATTACGGTGAGACATCACTTTTAGATTGCACATACTCTTCATTTACTTCATGAGTAATAATTGGAATAGAATGTTGACGTTTACTCTGCTTGCAAGACACAAGATGGACTATTCCTAAAAACATATACATACATTTCATTATTCTTTGGATAATACTTTCAAATCCTTTCAGTCCTTAGCCCCACGTCTCTGGAACAAACTCCCCTCGTTCTTAAGAAATAGTACTTCACTAGATTTCTTCAAAAAACAACTGAAAACTTACCTGTACAAATCCTCTTAAATTGTTGATAGTCTAAGAGACAGCGCTTTGTATCCTTTGGAAAAGGCGCTATATAAATCCAATTATTATTATTATTATGATTACTTGATTCATTCAACAGGAACTGGATCTTCTAGGACTGCTCTACGGTCTGTTCCAGAAGTTCATAGCCTTTGATAATCAGTTCAGAGATAGACTCTGGGCCGATGCAGATCTACCAAAGGCCAACAAGGAGGTAAGGAGAACGTCATTATCTTTGCTCGGTGTTAATAGCTGTTCATACGAAACCACAGTAGTTTTAACCTTTCATTTTGTGAAACCTTGAGGTTAAAAACAACCGTCCAAGAACAATTACAAGAGTTCACATAGAACTAATGTGGTTTGGAGAATTTACTGTTAGAGGGTGTCGCACAGTGACGCCTTCAACGAAAACCATTAATATATTTGTGGTTTGAGAATTTTTTCAGGATTTGTTGCATGTTAGAGGGTTAGTACAGTAGAAAGAATATAACAAGTAACATTTCATACAAATATTACGCTTTTTTTTTCTGTCAACATTCAAGAATGATACCGAGTCACTTTAACAGAGGCTTAAATAGATCAAGAGAAGAACATTCTTTGATATTACCACCCCCAGGGCCCCGTTGCCCAAAACTTACCATTGATGGTAACTTTGCCATCAATGGTAACTACCATGGAAACCGTGATTTTGATTGGCTGTTGAGCTCTGTTACCATGGTAGTAACCATTGATGGCAAAGTTACCATCAATGGTAAGTTTTATGCAACGGGCCCTGGTTCATAGTTCATTCACCAGCACCGGGGGCCCATTTCATAAAACTTGTTATCTATAACAACTGCTAAATTTCTATGACAAATTTGTTCTCAGCCAATCAGATGCCATGATTTCAGTAGCTTATAACAATAGCTTGTAACTTGTTATTGTTTACAAGTTTTATAAAACAGGGCCCATATACTCACAATCTTGTCTCTTTTCTCACCAGGTTGAGCAGTACTGGGATGAGTGTCAGAGCCTACCAGATAAGATCAAGGACTGGGATGCATATAACAACATGAAGAACAGCATCAAGTTCTATCTGGATGTCTTCCCTATCCTACACAAGCTGGCATCAAAGGTAATCACCAGAAACAGTTTACTATCATTGGAGTAATAAATGACTTGAATTACAGCTATTTTCCATCCTCACATCAATTTAAAAAAAATCCTTTTATGCAAATGGGAAATTAATGTTCCAGGGAGGTATTTCACAAAGACTAAGATAGACTTTAGTTGGACTTACCTATGGCAGGCCATTCATGCCACTAGTTGCTCTATCCATTCCTGGTATTGGTTTCTCAAGGGAAGTACCTATCGTGGTCACAAATCTACAGAATTTACATTTTGTGATAGTTCATTACTGAAGGAAAAAAATATTATATAAAGATCATAATTGAGAGACCAATGGTGAGAGCAACCGGTGGCATGAATGGCCTGCTATAGTCAAGTCTGACTCAAAGTAGATCTTAATGTTTGTGAAACACCGTCCAAAACAAATCGCACTATTATTTGAATAATCATTTACTTGAATTACAGCTATTTTCCATCATCACCTCCAACTTTTTTTCTTCCTTTTATACAAATGGGAAAGTGAGGTCATGGTTCTTTTGCCCCATTTTATATGCAGTACAGTATATTTGGTATCTGATCTAAGGACAAACACACTGCATGTTTGTTTTATTAGGAAAGAACATCTTTCAATATTCTATAGCATATTGAGGTTTTTATGATTAGATGTTCTAAAAGATGTTCTAAAAGTCAGATGCTAGTTCATCTGTAATACATGTAAATGAGGATGCATATGGAGATATTGAGCTATTTGGCATAATTTATAATAAAATTGCTAAATACATGTCAGGTATTGTTTGTGTTGTTTCTTTGTTTTTTGTTAAGATAACACTGAAGTATTAATATATTATATTGTAGTGCCTTGAGTGATATTATATATTATATCAGAAAGTGCACAGTAGAAATTCTTATAATTATTAATTGATAGTAAATGAATGGTGGCTAGGATTTGAATCCTCTACCACTTGATCCGTTGTCTTTTGATTCATCCAGTTGACCACCCCTTCATATTATTCATATTATTGTTCATATTATTGTTGATTGCAGGAAATCCGCAATCGTCACTGGCTCCAAGTGATGGGAGTGACTGGGAGCTCTTTCCAGCTTGAGGCTAATGTCTTCAAATTGTGTCATATCCTTGACATAGGCCTTATACCGTGAGTTTTGTTTTTTTTGTTTACGGAGGCTTGAAAAACTGTTCATGTATATCAACCAAATCAGCTGTCAGAATTCAAATAAATTGACAGTACATTTAATGGCAAAGTGATGCCACTCTCCACCCAGGTGAAGTAAATGGGTACCTGGTAGGAAGTAATTTCTTGAACGCTTTAGACCCTCATCATGGCAGTTCTACTACATTATAATAATACTAGTATTGGATATTTATATAGCACACATATCCACCCTGCAAGGTGCTCAAAGCGCTCCAATATTACCCTGGCTCTGCTAAGCTACCAATTTAGGCGCTCACAGCATTCAAAGAATTCCTTCCCGCTGTACCCATTTAACACCTGGGTGGAGAATGGCAAATGTAGATAAATGTCTTGCCAAAGGACATTGCTATAGAAATGGGCCTATTTTCGTTATCATTGTATAAATCATCCATTAGAAAACTAATTCCACATTTTGTTGTTGTACTCACCATGCAGGCACCAGGCCGAGATTGAAGAGATCTGTCACTGTGCTAGCAAAGAGCTGGAGCTGGAGGTGAAGCTCCGGGTCACCGAGGAGGAGTGGACGGAGCAGGTCATGACCTTCACGGACTACAAGAGACGTGGACCCATCTACCTGGAAAAGGACTCCATGGAGCACCTCCTGGAGCAGCTGGAGAACGCCCAGGCCGTCCTGGCCAACATGCTGACATCGAGGTTTGTGGGACCGCTCAGAGAGGAGGCTGCAGGATGGGCGGAGAAGCTTAGAGGTGTTGGAGAGGTCTTGGAGCAGTGGCTAGAGGTCCAGGACCTATGGCAGTACCTGGAGGCAGTCTTCAGTATTCCAAGGACTGCCAAAGAGCTTCCTCAGGAGGCCAAACGCTTCAACAGGATCGATAAGAGCTGGAGTAAGATCCAGAGAAGAGCTTACGACACAAGGAATGTCCTTCAGGTTAGTTAAATTGCTTTTAAAATTGAACAATTAGAGCTTTCGAGCTTCATGTGCTTTTGTAATTAATAAATAAATCAGTGATGTTCATAATGATAAACAATGTTATTCCATAACCCTGTATCATATTTTATTTGATTTGATTGATGTATCTTGTTGGAGGAAATCCAGAGTAGGACCAAGACATATATCCTAGGATAAGATCAATCTCCTTCATTTCTTAGACCATAGTTACTTGAATCCCTTTGATTGTGTTCTACATCTTAAAGCCTGTCTGCACTAGTTTGTCCAGGAGGGATTAGACCTCCCCGCATGGTCACTAACAGATGGTAATCTCATCAAATCAGCTCTCAATTAACATAAGAAAAAGGGGACCAGGGGGATCAATGGGTACCACTTAAGCATTGTTAGCTATATAGAGGGCGTAAGTACATGTAGCTACAAGAAGTGCAGTGGGGCTTCAATACTTTCCTGTTCCTCTACAGTGCACATACGGCGGAGAGGTACCTAAGGGAGTCGTCTTGCGTCACATCCATGAAGAGCTTGAGATCTGCTTCAAGTCTCTGACCGGCTACCTTGACAAGAAGAGACAGATCTTCCCAAGGTTTTACTTCCTGTCTGATCCTGTTCTCCTGGCTGTTCTCAGTCGGCCTTATGACCTTGAATCTGTCAAACCTCATCTCAGGTAAGCGTCTCTTGTATTCAATGTTTGCATGATTTGAAAAATTATAGTTTACAAACTTTTATTAATGAACAAAGAATGAATATATCAAACATTCAGTAATTTGTTAATGCTAGCAAAGTCTTGGGTGACGCATCAGTGCTTATTGCCAGAACAATAGAAAAAGATGAATGAAATGTACAAATTGATATATGAGAAATAAAAGGGTCTAAAGGTGTTGTAGTCTAAGGAATGTTTCAGATTACTGTGGATCAATTGGTTTGTTTAGATTCCCAGCCATGACACTGTTGTCCTTAAATAAGATATTTCTCACTGTCAATTTTGACCCATGCAGTTACAGTAAGTGACTACCCGATAAGGAGAAATTCTTTTAATGTTTTGGTGCATTATGAAGGCAACTGGGCTAAAGTCAGGCTGGTAGGAAGAATTTCAACTTGTCCATATAACCTTGGGGCAAAAATATTAACAAAAGATGCAGCCATTGTGTGAAATACTCCACCACTCATCCAGTGTGCATGAGCACATTGGCATGCAGTGCAAAGTCTATGGAGTTGGAAAGAAGCCTAAATGGCATTGCATGCAATAGAGCTGTAATGAATCATATCACAGTTAAACCTGTATAGTACGACCACTTGTTTACAAAGACCACCTGTCTATAAAGACCACATTTTTTGTTTCCTTTTGTCAGTGAAATGAGTATGGAAGGAACCTGTACATAAGTACCACTTGCCTTTAAAGACTGCATTTAGTGGCTCCCTTGAGTGGGCTTTATAAACAGGTTTTGCATTAGTATTTAATTAGATTGGAAGATTCTTGTAATCATGGTTTTATTCAACCTTCCTCTTCTATGTGTACATGTAGGTGCATCTTTAACTACGTGTATGACATCCGTCTGGAGCGCATCCAGCCCCTCACCTCTCAGACCCAGCGTACCCCATCCCCTGAGAAAGGCATCTTACACAGCCCCACCAAGGAGCTACATGCCTCCCCGACACGGAGTGGATCAGGCCATGGGCTGGCAGGCATCCAATCACGACTCTCCGTTGACAGCAGGATGGGAGCTGCCACTGGAATGGAGGGGGGTGTTCAGGATGGTACAGAGGGAGGGCTGATGCAGGCAATAGCAGTCACATCCAAGGAAGGGGAAATGCTCAGTCTGGACCAAGAGGTTAACATTTGGTTTTTTCACACACACTCACAAACAAAAGTGTCAGATTAAGAATGATTGGTTCATTTAATTTACAGTTATCAGGAAAATGAGTGGATATTATATAGATGTATTCTATATCACAATCAGTTACTGGTTTTGGGCTCAAGTTTATAGTTCTGGAAAGCTCTAAAGAACTGTGGAGAAGCAAAAAAAGGAGAAAAGTATAAATATATGATAATTAATAATTGCTCAAAAAAGTGGAACATCTAGTTCTATTAAACAGAGAATGGTCAGTACACTCTAGTGATTTTGTCTTTTACTAATGACTAAGATTTCATCCTTGGCAATTACAATGAAAATTTACGTGACTGACGTGTTCCAATCGCTTTTATCATGAAACCTGTTTCCCCCAATTTTATTCTAAAAAAGGATTATTGTATAATTTGTTTTACTTTGAAAAACACAGATTTTTTTCTTTAGTTGACCCATTGACAAACTCGCTTGTTTTCTTACGATTTGTTTGACTTTATTTTGTAGGTTCCTATCAAAGATGGGGTAGAGGTGTGGCTGAAGGGCTTGAAGGAATCCATCACCAAGACCATGTCCAGCACAGTCTCTAATATGATCCAAGACATGGAGAACAATCTAGCAGTAGAGGAGCTGGCTTACAAGGTAATCTACATTCTTTAATATTTACCAAGTATTGGAACATTTTACACTTTTTTTAATAGGCTTTTAGGTTTTAGGAAAGGAGGAACGTGATTTGAGATGAGCTATGGTATTGATGAAACATTTATAGATTGGTGTTTTTTAATTTGGGCTGTTTCATTATGATATGGGAAAAATGAAAGAAGAGGAGATATGAGGAGAGAGAGAGAGAGAGAAGAGAAGAGAAGAGAAGAGAAGAGAAGAGAAGAGAAGCGAAGCGAAGAGGAGTGCTGAAGGGGTGGGGGGAGGGGGTATAAACAATGAGTAAGGGTGAGTGTAATGAGAAGGGTCAGAAAAAAAGGGGTTAACAGAGATACAGATGAGATACAGCAATGGCAGTGAAGAGTGAAGAAAAGAGAGATACATGTCAGAGAGAGAGAGGGAGAGAGTAATTGTAGATGATAATCAGCATAGTTAATAATATATAGCATCTTTCATGGACGCTTTAATATGCAACTTGTGAAAATATATAATCTTCAACTGTTTGTTTAGCAAATTTCTATTTTTGATTATCAAATGGTCATGCATGAGAAATTATGTTCATTTCTTATTTTGTTACACTACAGTATTGCTTGTTATGTTGATAGGGGAATTAGAATAGAACAGGGGGTGTTTCACAGAGATCCTAAGTTGAACTTATCTCTAAGTTGGACTTAAACATTTTGGAAAGCCGTTGGCATCTTTAAAAATATTTTGGAAATGTAATTTTAAAAGGCTTAATATGTTGATTCAAATCATTCATGTTTTCTATTATGAAGGAGATTTTATTTTCTTGATGTGGAAGTTATGAAAAGTCTTGAATACTTGGATTTTTGCTTTTGTATATATTTTATTTTAAGGCTACAAATGGCTCTCCATAATGTTTAAGTCTAACTTAGAGCTAAGTTCGACTTAGGATCTTTGTGAATCACCCCCCTGTTCATATACAATAATTTCTCATTTTGATTCTGCCACCCAGTACCCGACCCAAGTAGCGGCCCTTGGCTTGACCATGTACTGGACCAAGGAGTGTGAACTGGGCATCATGGAAATCCGCAATGACCGCAAGGCCATCCCTAACGCCTCCAAGAAGTTTGTGACCACCATGTCCAGGTTGACCACGGTCCTGACCAAGGGGGCGTGGAAGGCCACTGAGGAACACGTGACGCCGCTCCATCGGCTGCGTCTCGAGAGCATGATTGCCGTAAGTCCATCCTGGAAGTTTTAAAGCCCATCTGTACTAGTTTACAGGAGGAATTAGACCACCCTGCAAGGTCACTGACAGGTGGCTATCTCATCAACTCAGCTCTCACTTAAGAAAAAGAGGATCATGGGAGACCAATGGTCACCGATTAGGCATTCTTTGCTATATAGAGGGTGCAAGTAGCTGTGAGTGTAGTGCAGTGGGGCTTTAAAGCAAGGATTTGGGACTGCGATGCAAAAATTACACTGCGAACGGCTAATGGTGATATTTCTCTTAAACTCGCAATTCTGTAGTGATTGAAAAAGGGCATCTGTTAAACATATTTTTGTCAATGGGTTGCAAAGCATAATTTAATTTAACAGGGATGCCAGTTTTCAGGCAATAGCCTGAATTCAGGCCCTGGCAAGTTATTTTCAGACCATAGTTTAGGCTGTTTCGTGTACAAAATAGCTCATTCTAGGTGATTTTCAGGTCCTCTGATCAATTCTGACTGGCATCCCTGATTTAACTAAAGAGAAGCCTTGTGTTTAGAAATTGTTAGTTTATAAGTGCATCTTCAGTTGCTTGCCCATTCATGAGATATTGTTCCATGAATATTTGGGATGGTGATTTACTGTTTTATAGTGATGATAACTTGTCTTTGATTGTTCTCAAAATTGTATTGGAGATGGACATTTAATCAATGTGTGGATGAAGACTACCATGCACAGGGAAACAGTAGAGGTCATCTTCTGTATACAGACAGCAGAGCTCCATACTAACTTTTTTGGAAGGGGTCTGGATTGAACCTTTTACAGTCTGTATGCATGAGCCATTTGTAAAAAACTTCAAAACGGTGGGGTTTAGACTTAGATTTTGGGTGCCCACAGGTCCCAGGACCTGTTAGTGTCAAGCCCTGTAACTCGCACAATTTCTTTTGAGGATATGGTAGAAAGATATGATCTAAATTGTGTGCCGTGGTACAATACGAAGTTAATAATCAAGACTCATATAATCTGTGAGTGTGTGTATGAAGCAGTTTTCTTGTTCTTGACATTGATGTCGATTTCGCTTCTGCCATCTTGACAATTGCGCTGGTTAGCTCCTTCCACTCCTCGCTTGTCAGAAGCCGGAGGTGCTCTTAGTCAGCTGAGTTTCGTATGTGTTATTACATTCTATTATTATAATCTATGTGCATATATTATTAACATTTTAAGCTTGTACACCTTTTGTTGTAATGCACCATTGAACCCTGTCTCATTAATGATGACGTGTTTGCCTTTTTCTCCCCTCCTGCAGCAATCTTACTACCTGCGTGACATCCTGGATAACATGGGTAACAGGAAGCTCCGAGAGCTCACTGATTTTGAATGGCGGAGGTGCATCAGAGTCTATCCTAAGCAAAGATCAGGTAGGTCTCGTAAAACAGTCATCTCTACTCAGAGCTCCGTTACATGCATTTTGTTTATGCGCATTATATATTATGTTTGATGTTTGATGGTCGTTTTACCTGACTGCTAAGAAAGCATGTGTGTGCTTGTAAGTAAGCAACCAGGGGACTGGCGGCTTTACGTCCTCTCCGAGGGACTTGGTTATGAGGATTAATGCCTTACCAAAGGGCACTAGCGCATTGACTTGGCTTTGAACCCAGGACCTCCTGGTTACAGAACCACTGCTCTACCACTGAGCCATCACGCCTCCTCTATTAAGTAGTGGAGCCAAGGGGAACAAGAAAATAACCTAAAATTCACAGTGATATAAAATCTGGCATAATATTCATTGAGGGTAGAACATGAACCCCCTCCCATTTCTTTTCAAAATCCTTCACTTTTGAGAAATTGGAAACTAACAGTTTTATTTGTGTAATTAGACATCCTCGCCCGTTATTTGTGTATAGAGTATCTGTATTTTGTCAGTAATCGATAATGTAAAATTTAAAATACTGTTTACTTTGCAATTTATTGTAATTAATATCATGTTATGAAATTATACTTCCTTTACTACCAAAGGGAGAGCAAGGCGTAAATGTATGTATATGATACTTGTATCATACATTCATGTCATGGGGCCATTCATAGAAACATTCAACAACCCATACCACTGCAATGGATTTTTTCCTTTCTGTGTGTTGGTTAGAGTCTTTTCAAACACTGTCGCTGGCTACTCTTGTGTGGAAATAATTGTACTGCAAGCACCCGCATGAGCAGCAGGAAAAACTTTCCTTTGGTGCTCTGGTGCAATATTGCACATACATCTGGGTTTTTGGATTTATTTCCTAGCTTTATCTTCTTTATCTCAGTTCACTTTACACAAAATACACAGGGATAATAACATAATTGCAGGGCCCTTGGGTAGAACAGTATTAATATATACTGATGAGGCGCAGTTGCATAGACCATTTTCTTTTGAAGGGAACAGTATTTCCTATTGAGTGTTTACTTATAAAATCTACTTCCAACTCTTGTTGATTTCAAATTAAAGTTTTCTGTGTGTCTTATTCTCTTACATTCCATTGTCACTCATTCCATGTATCTTTCATTCCTCTTGTCGGAAGGTTCGTTTACTACATTTCATTGTTCATCAGGTTACCATGCTTGTTGTGAAGGTGATATTCGGGGTGGAAATTTAATTTTTAAAAGACCAAACGAATGATTGAAATGATTGAAAATATATATAAGTTAATGAAGGTCAACAAATTACAATTATATCTGTTAATTTCTGGCATTTATTCATGTCATATTGTGATGATACATTGAATACTGTCTTCCAAGTTTGTTCTTCATCAAATTCAAGTCACTATGAACAAATTGTATTTTATAAATTCACATCTCTTTTTCCTCTATCTTTGCTTTATATTTAGTTTGACTCCCTCTTTTCCTGCCTTTTATTCCCTTTAATTATATCTTTTCCCTCTCAAAGTGTTTTGAATATTATTGAACATAATATTTCTCACTCCCTCTCTTCTTTGTTAAACATGCGTTTTATACATTTCACCGTCGTAGTTGTACTTTTTTTCACTTCATGTTATGTAATATTTCTTGATGAATTGCAGATGGTAGCCATGAGCCTCAGATGACTATCTTAGAGGAGCGTCATCCGTACGGCAATGAGTTCTTTGGTGGGCAGTCTTCTCTTGTTATCACTCCCATCACTGAGCGATGCTTCCTCACTATGGCTATGGTAAGATATTCATCATACGCTGTATTTCATACACCAAGAATCCTGCAACACGATTGGTCTAAGTGATGTCACATGACAAATGATAGTTTTGGTTGAAGTGAAAGTAATCAAATAATAACAAACTACTATGGCGATTGGAAAAACTATCATTGCCTCTGTGATCTCGGGCTTCTATCTTTCCAAGCTGAAATGAGGTAAGATAGTAAAACCCCAGAGATCACTGAGGTGATAATAGTTTGCCCACCCGCCAGAGTAGTTGGTGATTATATCCCACATCGACAATCCTTTTCAACGAGAAGATGAACAATGAACACAAAAGTCAATATTTATTTTTATTATGAAAGTTGATTCTCTACATAATGACTGTTGCAGGGCATGTTTTTTTCTTTCCAAGATAGAATATGTGGGTACATGTACTTCAAACTTGTCTCAAAGAAGCATGTTGTACCTGAATAACATTTGTGTAGTGTATTAAAGTAATGATATTTACTGCTCTTTATGAGATATTCTTTTTCCTTTGCACTTTAGTGCTCCATAATGCAGATGTAATATGCAGTCAAAATTTCCTTTAGAAATTTATATACATTTGCTTCTGATAATCCATTACTGGGACAGCTTGTCAGAGTAAATATCAAATCTTGTATTCCTTTCTTAACCCTTCTCCTCCCTCAGTGCATGAATCAGTTCCGAGGCAGTGCCCTGACGGGAGGCACCGGCGTGGGTAAGACAGAGACTGTCAAAGGTTTAGCTTTCTTCTTGGGCCGCTACCTTGCCTTGTTTGGCTGCTCCCCTCATTCAGATCCTGCTGCACTAGGAAAAGTAGTCCAGGGACTTGCTATGGTGAGATCAGCAAACAAATGTGTAGTGTACTGTTGATAACATTAACATGGTTGCAACTGCATTAAGAAGATCTTGTCATACAACCAATCCCTCGAGTTCAGAATGGGGGAATATTTGTATGATGTTTGTCATATATACCTTGTTTTTTTGCATTATTTGCATTATTCATTTCTATTTATTTATCTAATATCCAGGAGAATGTAATGTAACACAGACATCAGTATAAGAGATAATGGGTACCAGCCAGGGCCTGTGGGATGCCTATTAAAAAGGATTGAGAATCCTGTCGAGTGGCTCTCCTCACTGGCTGGTGCCGAACACAAACACAAGACATATAAACATAGACACAAAATTAGAATTTGATTAACGATCATTCAAAAATGATATAATTATAGTAACAATTTGTCATGACTCAGATTATTCTTACCAAGCAAATGAAAACATATTCCAAATATAGATTTCAAATTTAAATTTCAAATTCATTCATATTGTTTATCCCAAGCATAAATTAATAACACGAAAAAGTTGATGTAGAAAAAAAGGAATCAAATGTACCCATGACCAGTGCTGCCCTCTATGGTCAGATACCGTAGGTGTACATGGTTGTGAGAATTGGTAGATCTATGCATTATATACTCTTTCCCTCTAATCAAACTTGACACATTACCTTTTGTTTTTGCATGGTTTCAGGATGGAAGCTGGGGATGCTTTGACGAGTTTCAGCTGCTTCACAAGGAAGCGGTTGCCATGGTGCTAGATCACGTCCATGCAGTCATCTCGGCCCTACAGGCTAGGAAGAAGATTGCCATCTTAGGAGATGGAGAAGAGGTATGGTTATTTCTTTTAATAATCTTTAATAATAACAATCTTTTAAAGTGCACTCCAAATTTGATTAAGTTAAACCGAAAATGGAAATTCTTTTTGCCCAATTGATCGTGAGCCCGGCAGCCACTGAGCAGCGCCAGATCGACGCCAAACAAGGTAGCAGCAACTCCCGCCTTTTAACGTCTTTTTTGGTATGACGCTGCCGGGGTTCGAACCCAGGACCTCCCGTCTGTGAGGCGGACGCTCTACTGACTGAGCCAGCACACTGGTTTTACTGCAAATATATGAATTATTTTGAGTAATAGTTAGAGAAGATATGTGTAGATCAATCTGAATAGACTGGTTTACTAATATATTCAAATTCAATGCATACTGTTTAAAGATTGGTTGTTCTTGAAAACCTGTAAGCTTGCCCAAGGCTTGCCTGACGTTGCAACAAGTAACGTATGCAGAGTGGATTCCAAGTATTGTATGTAGTTCATTCATTAATAACAGGTTTACCTCTTCACTAAGTCCCTAGGAAAGAAACATCTATGAATTTGAATATGTACTTAGTAAACTGGCCTATTGCAGTAAAAATATGGCTTTCAAACAGGTTCTAAGCAACATGCTAAGGCAATGATTGCCCCGTAGTCAGTTTCTTTCAGTTACCAAATTACTAATTTTAACCATGGACCTAAGACGATACCCAACCCTTACGCATAACCTAACTAAAACCCAATTGCAACCCTAACCTTAACCCCTTATTTGTGAGAAAGTAAAGCCCAGAGCAAATGCCACCTTAAATCACCTAGATGTACTGCTCCTCTAATCAGTGGAATGATGATACAGATTGAGGTGGGAGAAAATCTATTTTTAAGAATGAAAAAATTGCTTGTATAACTTTCCAAAATGTTATTCTTCGCCCAGATCACTCTTGGCCGCAACATCGCCCTCTTCATCACCGTCAACAACGAGACCGGTCTTCATGGTGATATACCAACCGACATCAAGCTTCTCTTCCGCACCGTCTCCCTGGTCGTACCGGATATGTCTCTGATCCTCAAGGCACGTTGCGCCGCCTACGGCTTCCGCTCTCCCAAGGTCCTGGCAGACAGGCTCAAGATGGTGGTCCAGCAGTGCAAAGATCAACTGTGAGTTTAACTTTTATGCTTCTACAACTAGATAAACCATATTAAACTCATAGGCCCGAATTCACAAAAGAGGTTTAGATTCAACCCATGGTTTAAACCCTCATTTACATAACCCATGGTTTAAAAATTTGTGCAAAATAAGCGTACCTTGCCTTGCGCACGTCTAATATTGGACGTCTGACTTGTGTCACGCTTATTTTGCGCTTATTTTAAACTATGGGTTATGTAAATGATGGTTTAAACCATGGGTTAAATCTAAACCTCCTTTGTGAATTCGGGCCATACAGTGCGAGTCAAAAAAAAGTTTACACCTAGAAAATCGCTAATCATCTTTAAAATCATCTACATGTATGAACAGTAAATTATTATATATCTTATGAAAGAACGTTTTATCCCAAACCATTTGGTATCATTTGTGTGTGGTTTGTGTTCACGCTTGGATGAACAGGAGACATTATTTAAGAGTGCAAAAATCGACTTGCACCAAAGTAATACATGTGATGTTTGAATAAAACAATTGGGATTTGGGTATTTATTCGGTCTTTGCAGATCAAAAAAACATCCCTAACAAAATTAATAATGCCACATATATCAAATATCAAACATCAAAGAACATTTGTGTATGTGTGACTTTCTTTCTGCTATGCATCTCATTCATTCTCTCACTTAAATACTTTTGCGCAAGTCGATTTTTGCACTCTCGCAGAAAATGCCTCCTGTTCATCCAAGAGTGAACACATACAGTGTACCACACAAAAATTATACCAAACAATTTGGGATATAACACTCTTTCATAACATGTATGATAACCTTTCGTTCATAGTTGACTTTAAAAATAAGTGACAATTTTCTGAGTGTAAACTTTTTTTGACTCACAGGGTAGAGATGTACCAATGGTTCTGAACGTGAGGATTATAACTCTTGGGAATGTCTGTTGCATTTTACTGAGGTGTCATTACGGGTCTAAAACACACATTGGTATGGACTCTATACAATCCTGTACTTGATACCGAGTTTGCGTTACTGTGTGAAAAAGCATGGTTGCTCTGTAACCATATCAGCTATCATACTTACTTTTTTTTCTGTATCATTTAAACAAATTCTGGTATCTGTTTTGTGGGTCATGGTACTGGCTATGAATATTTGATACACCCTGTACTTCATAATGGCTATAAAGATTTTAAAAACACTGTCATGACATGTTTTACATGTACTTGTAAATATTGAAGCTTCACCGATTGCAAAGTAAGGCAGTGAAAAATGTTGTGGTGTTGTGACAAGTAGGTTTTGTGGGAAACATATATGTAATCTTCTTTTACAAGTAACTTCTCATCATGTAGTCTCTGTATGTTATTTGGATATTTTCCTGAGTCTTGTGATTTCTAATCACCAAAAGATTTCTTAATAACCGAAATATTTTGCATGTTAAATATATTTGTAGTGATATATTTTGTAGTGATGCATGAGTAATATGTAATTTGCATGAACTCTCTCTGTGATATGATTTTTTAATTATTGTTCGTATAAGTGTAATATAATTGTAGCCTTTTGTGATGCAGTAGATTTTGTTTTCAATTGAAGTAATTTTATTTATTTGTTTTCCCTTATCCATACTTTTTCTCCATTTCATTTCTATCACTCTATATTTTGACATGAACATTGATTGCTGTGTATATATACTTGTAACCTGCGTGTGGACTGTTAACAAATTTTTGCTCAAAATATAATACTTTTCCATTGTCATTGTTGCTTACTTTCTTTCTTAATTTTCCATCTCTGCTTGTTTTGATATACCTCATTATTCTCTTAAAATGTACTACATTGTTTGATGTACATTTGTCTGTGTTTGATCCTATTGATTTAATAACATGGGCTATTTAATATCATCTTTCTGTATTTATATACAATGTACTATCCTATCATGTCTATTAAACCTCCTCTGTCTCTCATTAATTTTGTACCTTATATTGCACACCTCAACTCTCTTC
This sequence comes from Strongylocentrotus droebachiensis, assembly GCA_035222895.1. Lineage (NCBI taxonomy): Eukaryota > Metazoa > Echinodermata > Echinoidea > Camarodonta > Strongylocentrotidae > Strongylocentrotus > Strongylocentrotus droebachiensis. The sequence goes on along the minus strand of JAVYIG010003767.1, from coordinate 52,800 downwards.
AATCTTATCATCATTAATGTATGACACTTTTACTCATCCAACCTACCATGTACTTGACCTAACCCAATCATCACTCATTGTATAACCAACTAATCCATTGCTGCATCCCTCCTTGATATAACCAACCCTGAATTATCTTATTCAACTTTAATTCATTTACATCATCATCTTGAACCAACCAAAAATCCACTAACTCGTAAATCTATACCTCATTGATATAACCAACCCTACATTATCCTCATCAACCCAACTAAAACTCCACTAACCCATGACTCTATAACCCTTTATATAAACAACCCTAACTATCAATGAACTATTTTCTGTATAACCCTAACAACCTTTGACCTCTGCCCTCTGACCTCTGCCCTCTGCACTTTCACCTCCTTCCCCATATACCTTCCCATACACCCACACAGGAACCCCGGAGATGTGGAGCTCTTTAACCTCAAATCCATGGTTACCGTTCTCCTGCATGCCGTCTCCTCATGGCGAGATGTGGAAGGGTAAACAATTGACCTTTGACCTCCTCAGTCTGACCTCAGGTTGACCTTGGTTTGACCTGGGTCTGACCTGAGAGCTAGATGTGCCCTGCACTTTTGTTTTGCATTGAAAACGTGCACTTTGATCACCATAGGACCCCCAAATTAATGATGTCATGCTTGCATAAAGGTGGCTGGTTCTTAATAATTTTAATGGGGCTATAGAACACTAATGTCACCATTCATGTTACATTCTAAATTAAATGACTCTCAGTGATTTTTTTTCTTCAATTTGTTTTATGAATGACTCAAAATACAGCTAAAGTATCACAATCAATGTCATGGACGGACCATGATAAACAACCTACACAACTGCAGTTCTCACATTGCTGTCTAAATTGATTTTTGTTTTTACAGAATTTAGTACTGAAAGTGTTAGCCCAGAGGAAATTTGTCATTCATTTATTTGGCAGAGAGTAGACAGAGTAGACAGCTTAAGAAGTTTATATTGCTGATTGAATATATTCTTTGCTGACTGCATGAAATTATGAACCAGCTACTTAGACAATATTGTGAGATCATACTTTGAGGCTGTATGGTAGAACATCATATATCTTTCACCAGAAAGTTATTTGCATTGCCGATTAATGGAGCATTTTCCAACTTACTTTTGATGTCAATCATCCCTTTCATCAATTTCATGGCACTTAAATAGATTGAGAAGAAAAAGAAAGTAATGGGGAAAATGCCATAATGATTTATCAACTTTTATATTAGTCAGTAAATCTCATAGAAAAAATCCATAGTCGCACTTTGTTTTGCTTTTCAATTTTCAATTGTTGGCACATCCTTTTTTTTCTCCTCAACCTTTGAGTTTCAATGAGTGAATGTATGTATTCCAAAAGTTGTTTGGTTGCCAGATGTGACAATTTTGAAATGTTGTGATTCTACAGAACAGTTTGCAGATGTTCTGATGCTCCAGCTTATGGAGTTTCTTTTGAGTTTTTGGTGTAACTCTGCTTGTTGTGTTTCACTTGAGCATTTTGTGTCACTCTCACCCACTCCTCCCTCTCTCTCTCTCCATCTCCCTCTCTCCTAATATATAATTTATAATTTCTTATTTGAAATTATCGGTAACGTACCCCTTCCTGATATAGCAGAAACTTTCTGGATATAGAGATGCTTTATTCAAAAGTACATGAAAAGAATTCAATAATTATATATATATGACTATAATTCTTCTATCAGTGAATGAGAAGTTCTATAGATAGAATTTTAGTAGTTTAGTAATTGGCTTTTCAGATGTCAAAATAGTTAAATGTTCTGATAAAAATGATGTTTTGTTTGTTGGCAAACATGACTGTTTCAATGTTGTTAGTGTTTTTGTTTGTTTTACATGCACATTTTCTTCCTGTAGTGGTGCACACTTTCAAGTGTTTTCAATTGTGTTTGGTTTTGAAATGCGTAACTTTTGTTTTTAGATGTGATTGGTTTTAAAATGCGTAATTTCTGTTGTTTTACAGAAGTACATGTACAATGTATAGTGTATATTTAGTAATTATAAATCTGGGAGAAGACGATTTTGGTTTAGTATTGCACCAATGCCTATTTCTATTCTGTTTGAATGCTATTGATTAGATGAGAAAGAGCATTGGATTTTGTAAAACTCAAGGCCTCAAAGATTTTGTGTTAAAGCTTATATAAATACACCTAAAGGAAAAGGAAAAAAACAAAACAACACATATTCTTAGAAGTCCACTTGGGATATAATCCCCAGTATTTCTATTTGGTAAAATTTGCTTTCTGATCAATTAGATGTATCTTTAGAGGTAGAAAGCATGCTTTAGATTCTTTGACACTAGTTTAATATTTTAATATTCAGTTCTGTTTTTCTTCCAAGTTATTTCTATATGTTGATGACTTATATTGAATTTATGTTTTCTTGTTTATCTTTTAAATATGATGCAGCAAGGTATTCAACTCTTAACTCTGAGAATCATGTAAAATGAGGGGCTATTTTGTTTTTTAGGGATTTGTTTTTTTTAAAGATGAAAGTATTCCTTCATTCTACGAAGCTGAAGGTCCCTGTATATTACTGACGAAGGGACCTTAATTTCATACATGTACAATAAATGAATACTTGGTTGTTGATAACAACAAATTTTAGATGAAATTGCAAATTAAGCACATTACAGCCCATTGTCGGAGTTACATGTACCTAAGGTATACCATGTATGTATCAAAACACAAAACTAAAAAGGTCCAACTTACAAGAAAGAAAAAAAGAAAGAAATAAAATAAAAAAAGATACTCTTTATATTGTAAGCTCCCTAACAACACTTGTAAGCTCCCATGACAACACTTGTATTGAAGGTAAACCTAAATGGTTGCCTAGGGTCATTTTACTATTTATTCTTTCCAACACTCCATTATACATGTAGGTCTAAGGAATACATGTACCATTATCTATTCATATGAGCCCCACTAAACAAAAAAAAAATTTTTTAAAAAGCTAAACTGAAGCTGTTTCATGAGTGAATTTATTATTTGATCTACATTCCTTTGTAGGTCTAAGGAATATCACCAGCTGTTCAGCATTGGATCCATTGCAGCTACTGTTATGTTTGCTAATATGGGACGAAAGCTGACCAAGGAAGAGAGAATGGAGCTCTCTAGGGCTAGTAGCCAAGGATCACTGGTCCAACCGGGCAGCGCCATGCGTAAGACATTTCTCTAGCCTTTTCTCTCATTATTGACCGTTATTATTCCTCTTTCACCCCCCCCCTTTCCCAATTCCTTCCTTTGCACCCTTTTCTCATCTTCATCTCTTTCTCTCCTCCATATCCCTTTCTCTCCCTCTCTCTCTCTCTCTCTCTCTCTCTCTGTTTCTCTCTTGCTCTCTCTCTCTCTTTCTCTGTTTTTCTCTTGCTCTCTCTCTCCCTCTCTCTGTTTCTCTCTTGCTCTCTCCCTGTTTCTCTCTTGCTCTCTCCCTCTCTCTCTCTCTGTTTATTTTTTTAGCTCTCTCTTTCTCTCTTGCTCTCTCTGTTTATCTCTTACTATGTTTGCACATCCATTTTTAATCTCTGTTTTCTCCAGTAAGTGGAACTCTTCTTTTCCTTTTTCTCATTATTTTTCTTAAATAGCTAGTTTCTCATTTTCTTTCTTATTTTCTTACTCTCTGTTTGTTTCTCACCCGATTTATCCTGCATGTCCTCTTCTCTTCAGATTCTCTTTCTGAATCTACTACAAAATTTCTCAACACTCTCTTCTAATCACATGCAGTCTTCTACCTTTACGCTGTACAGGTACAGCCAACTTGTAGTTCGATTTTAAATCAGCGTTCAGTTTGCTTTGACTATCCAATGATCTGTCTTTCGTTTTGTGAAGATGTACTGTTGAGGTCTGGTGGACCGTGGATCACAAAGTATGTGGCTCAAACCCCAGCCTGGTGCTATCATCCTTTGGCAACACATGGATCTACATGTGCCGCTCTCAACCTATGTTTAAACGTGTACTTGATATACTTGAGTTACTAGTTACTTTATTAGCTTTGCTTTAATTGGTGTAATGATGTGGAAGAGCCATGAGCATCGCAGCGTGTCAAATATGAGCACTGTATAGGCCTGTCCTCATCAGCTCGCGTTAAATTGCCAAATGACCCGCAATTTTAACTATCCCGATAATAATAATAATAAAAAATAATATGTCTTGTTTACCGAGGGTAGCCTCATTAGTATTCATACTGTTCTCCCTGAGGGCCCTGCAATCATATTATTACCATGGTCATCGGATTCGCAAATTAACCAGTTAATTCTCTTCATCAGCCCGCAATGCAATTAGCGGGATATTGGGTCGAGAAAATATCCCGCTATTTGGGAAATAGCTGGCTAATTTGCACCCGTTCGAGCTAGTTTGTGATGAGTGTATCAGTCTGGTGAAGACGCAATTTCGAGCTTCGGGATAATATCCCGAGTCTGAAATTAGCGGGTTATTTGTCAAACTCGAGCTGATGAAGACAGGCCTAATAAAAAGCCAATATCATTCTTATTGATTTTGTATTGATCTTGCAGCCTCTGCAGCCATGTTAAAGACCGTTGAGAAGCAACCCAGGAAGACAGGAAACACCAACCCTATGACCCCTGCAGCGAAGGCTGAACATGCAGTGGTAGCCCAAGCTCTGCAGGACATCGTGGGACCAAGGCTTAAACCTGATGTAAGATCTTCATCTCTTTACCCGTATCAGACTCAAATTCCTTGCTCACATGTTTTGTTTTAAAGCGGGACTGCACTACATGTACTTGTATCTACAATGTAATTGTCCCTCTATATAGCCAACAATGCCTAGTAAGCAGTACCTGTTGGTCCCCCATTACCCTCTTTTTCTTATGTTTATTGAGAACTTATTTGATGAGATAACCACCTGCCAGTGACCATGCAGGGAGGTCTAATCCCTCCTGGCCAAACCTGACCAAACTAGTGCAGATAGGCTTTAAAACTAAACATACAGTCAAACTTGCCTTAGTGGCCACCTCTCTATAAAGGCTACCTGTCATTAGTCATCAGCCATAGTGCCTCGATCCTCTGTGATGAAGATCCTGCCTATTGTGGCAATTTATTGTGTTTCTCTTTGGTGGCCTTAATAGACAGGTTTGACTGTATGTAAAGAAATTCTTTGACATATTTACAGTTGTTCGGCAGAAATATTTTTGTTAGCTTTGAAATCATTTGTTAATTCAATACAGCAAAAGGTATTGTAGGATATGATAAAAGCGGAATGTGTAGCTTGTAGCAAAGGGGACACTTATTGGTATTTTAACATTTAAATCAACTTCTTCAGTTTGTTGAAAAAATATCCCTGAATCGCCAGTTGCAGACCACCTTATGTGTGTCTGCATCAGAAACAGATTTAATTTTTAAACATCTGTCACATCTGGCCACTGAAGAAGAGTGTGACACTAACCTGTTTCTTTTGTTTTTTGTAATCTTTTTTGGACAAGTCATCGCCCTCCACCTGCTGGATGGAGGGTTTTTTAGGCAGTTTTTTGGTGGTTATTCACATTCACCCATCCAACTGTCATCATTTTATCATTCTTGATTTCACCTAGGCGCTGTACCTCTTCAACAATGTGATCAAGGATGTATTCAACAGCGTCGGTGATGCACCTACCCCTCACTCCAGCAGAGCCAGACGCAACAAGATGAGCGTTGAGAACATGGTGATAGAGAAGGCGCAGGAGAATGGACTCGTTGCGTCCTCTCCATGGGTGGCTAAGGTCATGCAGCTCTATGCCATCTCACAGGTTAATCATGGTAAGTTCTGGAGAGGTTTTCATGTTCTTGTTGTGGTTCTTTAAAAAAAAAAAAAAAAAAATCCTGATTTTCCCCTTAGTTTCTCTATTCTTCCCTGTTTTTCATTATTTTTCACTATTTTTCCCTATTTTCTTACTCAAAAGGGGGGGGGGAATGTTATATAGATGCCATTCCCCCCCCCCCCCCGAATTCTCTTTTTCTTTCTTTACTCAAGGGGGGGCGTGGTTGAGGGGGGGGGGGGGTGGGGGAGGGAAAAGTGTTAAGTGAGAGCTGATTTGATGAGATAAACACCTGTCAGTGACCATGCAGGGAGGTCTAATCACTCCTGGCCAAACTAGTGCAGACAGGCTTTCAAGTCTATAACCACTACACTTGTCTTTCCACATTTTCATACCGTTCTGTACCATCTCACAGGCCAATCATTTAAAGTTCTTGATACACTGTACATTGTTCAATTTTGTTCATGTACTTGGCGTGTGAGTCTAGGATCACTGCATATACCCCTCTACACGGATGGCTATAAAGTCATGCAACTCTATGCCATATCAGCACCTAATTATGGTGGCTCAGCTAAAGCTGGGGTAACAATATGATATTTAGTACTAATCACAGGAGAGTATGCTTTTAGTAGTAGCTGCACTAGTTGGTCATGCAGACAGATGCCAACCAGTAAGATTAAATCGTACTTAGTACGATAATAAGAGTGAAATACGATAATACGATATCACCTTTTAAAATACGATTTTTCCACAAAAAAAATAAAATAAAAAATAAACACAAAATAACCCATAAAAACAGCGGAATCGTATAGAAACATATACAAGTAAACCCAGCAACCCCAAAAAAACTTTGCTATACAATTTTCTCATCAAATTTTCATGAAAGAGCAAACATTTTTCTTGACTGTACTTTCCAGTAAAGCATTTTTCTAAAATTTTATTGGCCCGGGGCCGACGGACCAGTGGAATAGTGTTGAGTTTTTGTGAAAATCTGATTTTTCTCTACAAAATCGGATTTTTTTTTTTTAGGATACTCGGTCTGTTTTTTTGTGTCAAGAGGTTGGCATCTCTTGTCATGTGATGAGAGGAGGAGGATTGCATAAAATCTTGCTGGAAGGAATGGTAGAGGGTAAACGAGAAAGAGGTAGACAGCGAACCACTTGGTTTGATGATATCAAGAAATGGACATGGTCTTAGGTTACAGAGGTTACATGACAGAAATCAATGGAGGTGCATAGCCGCCAACCCCTTCCGAAGGGACGGCACTAGATGATGATGAGTAGCTGCACTATATCAATGGGCATTTAAATTTTTGTAATAACATGTGGCATTATTTATAGCCTTCTTTTTTTTCCACCTCCCCATCATCAATCAATCTCCCAGGTGTTATCGTAGCCGGTGGCCCTGGTACGGGCAAATCCACCTGCATCCAGATCCTGGTTGAGGCTCTCTCCGCCGTGAACCCTGCTCAGTCCCGTCAGTCCCGTAGCAGTGTCTCCAGCATCACATCCATCAGTCACAAGCTACAGCGTATCAGCCCTCTGGTGGTGGATGATCTCTCGCTCATGTTTGGCTATATCAATCAGAACCATGACTGGACGGACGGCGTCTTCACCAACGTCTGGAAGAAAGCAAACAGGGTAAGAAAGAATCGCTCAAATCCCACCATGGTGTTCAAAAAAACAAAATTCCATATTCAAGTATTTTGTACTTTTGTGCACTGCTGTTCCAGGGCCTGAAAAAGGGGCTATGGAAGCCTTCTGGTGTACTCTGAGCCTTATCTTGAAGCATTATCGTAGAATTTTATGACTAATTATTTCAGAATTTTTTTGGTTGAGAATTGATTGAATCCTGTAACTGGATGATTTTCAAACATGTAACTTCAAAATCCAAACCTGAAGTATAGAGTTGTTGTGGATAAATCACCCGACTGCAGATCACATGGTACGGGGTTCAAGTCCTGCGGCGGCACTAATGTCCTTTGGCAAGACGTTAATCTACATTTGCCACTCTCCACCCAGGTGTAAATGGGTACCTGATATGCTTGAGCATTAGTTACTTTGGCAGCTCGGCTACAACCAGGGTAATATTTGTAAAGCGCCATGAGCGTGAGAGCCTGGCGGATACCGGCGCCATATAAATATCCATATTATTATCATTATTACATTATTATTATCTATATTTTTGTCTGTCCGTAGAATGTGAGTACGACCTGGCTTTGTCTGGACGGTCCCTTGACTCCTAGCTGGACGGATAACTTCAACACCGTGCTGGACAATGACCGAGTGCTGAACCTCCGTAACGGTGACAGGCTCTTCCTAGCTGATAACGTGAAGCTCCTCTTTGAGACGGACAGCCTGTCCAACGCATCACCGGCATCGGTCGCTAGAGCTGTGAGTTAAAGTTATCAATTATTTTAATCTTTCATTTTACATTTAGCAGGGCTCTACACCAACCCCTATATAAGGGGATCTTCAATAAAGGGTGGCGGGTTGGTAGTTATTCTGTATCTCGTAATGCAATACATTGACATTGTAACAGTAACACTCTGAATTTTAAAGCCCCACTGCACTACTTAATTATAGCTATTTGCGCCCTCTACATAGGAAACAATTAATGCCTAAGTGGTGACCATTGGTCCCCCATGGTCCCCTTTTTCTTATGTTAATTGAGAGCTGATTTAATGAGATAACCACCTGTCAGTGACCATGCAGGGAGGTCTAAACCCTCCTGGCCAAACTAGTGCAGATAGGCTTTCAAGGGTCATTTGTTCTCAATCCTGTGTCAGTGTCAAGTCAAAGTTTATAGAAGTTGGATTACTTGCAGATGGCTGCTTAAAGGATTTACAAGTGGATATGAAAGACAGTGAGTCTAAATTGTGATTGAAATAAGCATGATCAAACATCAATATGTTTCTTTGTATGCGATGATTTAGAATACATTCATTAACAACTTAAGATGAGTTTCATACGCCATGCCATTGTTTTACAATAAAGTTAGGCCATTATTACTTGATTTGCAGGGTATTGTATACTTGGACCGTGAGGTGCTTGGCTGGAGACCGGTAGCACAAGCTTGGTTAGAGAACCGCAACCAACAAGAAATCCATGTGAGTACTTGTGGAAACATGCTGTAGGCTTGGCATAATGCTTGCAATGAGTACCACTTGCGCTACTCGTATTTAATGGTACAGTCATATAATTGAGTTGAATTGACATTTATTTTCATCATCATGACAGCATACACATGTAAAAAGATAATGATGTAATATCACAACGCATAACAATATCAAAATTACATATAAATTGACATAATAACATTCAAATTATAAAGTATGAAAGTATAAACCATAGTAAAAATGAAAAATGTATTCTTAATGTAGTAGGATAGTAAATTATATCAAGCATTCTTTGTTTTTGTGCAAATTGTTCAGCACAGTGTATTTCAAAGAATATGTAATAACTTTATATCATCTACACATATTCAGTTTTCTTCACAACCATTCAGTCTAAACTTGATCAAATATTTTGTGCTGTCTAATCACCCATTGAAGACTTCAATCAGGATTTGATGTGGAACAAATATGCTGTGAGCAAACTATATATACATCTTTCAGATTGATTAGGAGCCAGTTTAAATGACAGAACAACTTTTTCTTAGTCAGCTATGTATCAGGGCAAGCTTATCTGGATGCAAAACATTAAGATGCTGATGGAATTAGTATACAAAAGAGGTTACAAAGAAAAAGTTTTTAATAAATTTGATTATATTGTTTGTTTTGTGTCTTCTTCAACAGTGTCTACAGAAAGCATTCAACAAGACTATGGATGCAGTTGTCAACTATGTCCTCTTTGAAACCAAGTAAGAATTTGAGATGAATTAGTTACTTGTATACTGTTGGATTTCGAAATCATGATCTGTATCTTTTAGAATATTAGATATTGTAGTATGTGAGGAAACGTAACGTCTAAGTTTGTAGTAAAATAAGAAATAACGATGTAACAAATTACAGGGTTTCTTTAAATTTGTGTAATTATATTCATTGACGCAAAGCATTGTACTGTCATGGTTTAACTTTTACTAAACAGAAAATGCATATAACATTGTGAGAAATACGCAATCACTAGTTCAAACTAAACTTTGTACATTTAATTCGCAAGTTTAATTGTGAAAAAATATCCAAACAAGAAGGAATTTGAATAAAGTACTGAAGTTTACTTCTGCTGCTATATCTTACCCTTTTTAACTGCTTCAACATTAAGAAAGCGAGAATAAATGTTGTATGGTGTTGTCTTATTGTACCTAAAATCATTGATGACATGATTGGTGGATTGAATTCTAGAGATCCAAAGAACAAACGATGTATTTTATTTATCCCTGCAGACCCCTTGCCACGTTGACCGAAGTAGGAACCTTCAAGACTGGCCTGGGTCTCCTGGAGTCTATGCTCAATGAACATATTGAGATAGGAGGAGAGCTTCATATTGAACGTCTCTTCTTGTTCTGTCTGATCTGGACGTTTGGAGGACTACTAGAAGGGTCAGATAGGAAGGGATTCAGTGACCTTCTACGTACTCTCACATCAGCGTAAGCTTCAATAACTTTTTCTTTTGATGCTTGTTTTACTTGACTACTGAGAAAGTATTATATGATTGTAAATAAGCAACGAAAGGAACAACGGCTTTAATGCCTCTCCAAGGAACTTGGTAATGAGACTTAATACCTTACCAAAGGTCACTGGCACATTGACTTAGTTTTGAGCCTGGGACCTTCCAGTTACAAGACCATTGCTCTACCATTTACCCATCTTACACTTTCTTATTGTTATCACTGTATGCTGAAATGGAGTTTTCAATTACTTGCACGTCGAGTTCATAAATGTATAATTGGTCACAAAACCAACACAGATTTTGAAATGATGTCCTCATCCAACTTTTACCTTCTTTGCACAATGTATGAAACAAAATATAATACATGTACATGGGACTTCTGCCAGCTAGAGTTTGTAGGAAGAAATTCCTTAAGTTCTGTTAGTGCCCTATGTGGCAGCCCCCTTAAGGCCATGACAATGACATATAAATTGCATTTTAAATCTCCATAAATAGAACAAAGTTGTTTTCTATTTTTTATCTTTCAGGCTGCCTGACTACGACCATGACATCTCTGTATTTGATTACTATGTGGATGAGTCGGGTGAATGGGATCCTTGGATCTCCAAGGTACCTGATGTAGCTTACACAGACACCAGGGATCTACTGGGTGATGTGCTTGTGGATACCGTCGATACTGTAAGTATTGCTAGCTTCCCTGTGTATCACATCTTATCTATATATTCTTTTTACTACAGTTGAACCTGTCCGAGTGGCCACCTCTCTATAAAGACCACCTGCTGATGGTGGTGCCTTATATTGTCTTTCTCAAAGAAGAAATTTGTGTTGTAGAACCTGTCTAAAAAAGCCACCTGTCAACATTGGCCAGTTTTCACGTTTGTCTCTTGGGTGGCCTTAATAATCAGGTTTAACTGTACTATTCAACCAATTGAGTGTTAACACAAGTATAATAGTCACTGTAAGCGCATCCAACTTTCAGTAGCATGGACATACAAGCAGGCATTCATATGAAATTTTCAAAAACATATATCAGAGAATGTCTGAGGAATACCCCAAAGTTTTGTAAAACTCTTTAGAAGAATTGTCTTCAGTGACCAGTGTTGAAATATAAAACTATGATAATTGTGATATTGAACACTGTATGTGTGCTGAAGGGTGTTTAAACAAATTATCTGATCAATTAAGGAGATACTTTTAGTAGTGGTCGCCCATCTAGAATTCTGTAACCGTATGCTTTTATGTGTCAATTTTAAAGCCCCACTGCACTACTTATAGCTACTCGCGCCCTCTATATAGCAAACAATGCCTAATCTGTGCCTACTGGTCCCCCATGATCCCCTTTTTCTTATGTCAATTGAGAGCTGATTTGATGAGATAACCACCTGTCAGTGACCTTGAAGGGAGGTCTCATCCCCCTGGCCAAACTAGTGCAGACGGGCTTTAAGGAGTGGTCATAGTATCGATGCAATATGACATGATTGTACTGAATCCCATTTCCTTGATGTTGTTAGATCCGTACCCGAGTCCTGATGGAGTTTGCCAATCTGACCAACATGCATGTGATGCTGCTAGGACCACCGGGTTGCGGCAAGACGGCTATGATCAATGACTTCATCAATACACTGGGTGAGTTTATGGGTTGGTCTGTCGGATGAAAGAAGTGGGTGAATTGAGTTTTTATTTCCATAAAACATGAAAATAAAAGTATACAAAGTGAATTAAATGAAGAAGAGGGATAACAAAAGTATAAATGCTAATGTAGGTTATCCCCTTTAGAGGGATAATCAGAATATCAGCAGAGGGAGAGAAAAGAAAAAACAAGGGAGCTACCTGTGTAATTTTATTGCTTACATATAATAAATTCTTGTGAATTATAGACCTCAATGATTGTCAAACTAAATTTGTTCCTTCCTGTAATCTTCCCAATTCAAAATAATAAACTTTATTTCTGCAAACTTGTAATGCAAGAAAGCATCTTGGAATGAAATACTTCTCGATCTAACTGCCATTTTTTTTTCCTTACAGATTCAAGCAACCAGATAACCAAGAGACTGGTATTCTCTGGAGCATCTACTGCTTCGCAGCTACAGCAGTTCATTGAGGCTAACATACACCACAGGCAAGGTAAGAGAAATGGTTACCAGTCTACAGGTTATATAAGCAGTCATCCCTTTTTATGTATCAATGCTTGGGAGTTGCTATTTTCTTTTGGCAGGTTTTGATAAATCTGTTGAAAAGACGTTTTTTTTCAATAAACATATACATGTATGCTTCCATTTCAAAACTGCAGGTTGTCCTTCCAATACATGTCCATATACAGTCAAAAACTAAATTATTGATACCCTTACCAAGTTTTGTAGTTTTTAAAGTACATGCATCTGTAAAATTGACCCTTAATTTTTGTTTCTTGAGAATGTGACATGATAAAATTTACATCTACAGTATTCAACGAATGCCCTAATTCAACCAGTCCACCTCTCATTCTTGAGTTACAAAAAAATAGAAAAAACATTAAATTTACAAGGGGTATAAATAATTTAGTTGTTTACGGTATGTAATTGATTTTATTGGATACTTCAGTGCCAGTTGAAAAAGAACGCATCTGTGGCTTCTCTTTTACATTTATTTACAAATTTGATAATGGCAAATTTCTGATACACATCAGGTAGTAAGTAGGATTACTGCAAAGCCATTCATGGTAGCATGGGTATTGTTTCATAAAATTGTCATAAGTACAAGTTCACCGACATCCCATTGAAACATGTGTTCAATTTAATCCACGCATTTCAGTGGGTTGTCGGATAACTTGTTCTTTGGACAGTTTTTGTAAAATGCTGTCATGTTGATGATTAGAATCAGTATATTCCTTAAAGTGCAAATATCTCATTCTGTTTCTTGCAGGCTTTGTGTACGGTGCCCGTGACACCAAGCGTTTCCAGCTCTTCGTGGATGACATCAACCTGCCACCCTGCGACGAGCATGGCGTCCAGCGCTGCAATGAACTCATGCGTCAGCTCCTAGATGAACGCCTTCTCATCACGTTGCAGAAGCCGTTTGAATGGAGGACCATCGAAGACCTGGTGGTCTTGTCCGCCTGCACCATGAACAACTATCCTAGTTCGAGTACCAGGAAGATACCAGATAGGCTTCTGGTAAGGAGAGGTTCACTTGAAATGATTATGAGGAGGAGGATGATGATGATGATGATGATGATGATGGTGGTGGTGGTGGTGGTGGTGGTGGTGGTGATTATGATGATGGTGATGATGGTGGTGGTGGTGGTGGTTGTGGTGGTGGTGGTGGTGATTATGATGATGATGATGGTGGTGGTGGTGGTGGTGGTGGTGGTGGTGGTGGTGGCGATAATGATGATGATGATGGTGGTGGTGGTGGTGGTGGTGGTGATTATGATGATGGTGGTGGTGGTGGTGGTGGTTATGATGATGATGATGATGATGATGATAGTGATGATGATGATGCTGAATATGATGGTGATGATGATGATGTGGTGAAGATGATGATGATGATGATGGTGATGATTGATGGAAGGTGCTGATGATGATGAAGGTGCTGATGATGATAATGATAATGATAGTGATAGTGCTAATGATAATGATGAAGATGATGATGATGGTGTGGTGGTAGTGATGATGATAATAATAATGAAGATGATGATGTTGGTGGTGGTGGTGATGATGATGATAAGGACGGTGATATTTTGTTCTCGCATTCCAATATTTACCATTGTTTAAATCTTTCATTCAGCTGTCTCAAAACATTCAAAGAATTCCTACTTTTTTTAATTCCATTTGGTACACCTGGCTGGAGAGAAACTAAAATTCCTCTTTAAATGAAACTTTACATCTTTAGTTTTAATATTTGATTTAATGTCCATAATGTACTTAAAATTTAACATTAACTTGTTATTTGTTATGTTTATTTGCCCTCTGTATTTATGAGAAGAGCTGTGTTTTGGTATAGCTTGATTAAACAAACAAAAAACAGATTTTACTCTTTTTCCAATAAATTTGTTTAGCAGAGAGCACCTCAAATGGTGATAACCTTATATCTGAACCTTCTTTGTGGAATAAGTTACCTTTCCCTATTCAGACGGCCAACACTCTTTCTACTTTTAAAACTGGGCTTAAAACTCACCTGATGCTCAATGCATATTTTTAATTTCAATATTCTTTTTATACAATCCATGCAAAACAAATAATCACACTGTGCAACATTGTGTGTACCTTGGCACCATGAAGTTGTGTGATCTAATGTAACTTAACATTTAATATTTCTTTAATCTTAAGTATGTTGAATATTAATTTAAATTATTTGTATGCGCCTTGAGCATCTCTAGAGATGGATATGTTACGCTTTATAAATATTGTTATTACTATTATTATTACTATCTCCATGTGTTTATTTAAATTTCATTCCTTCCCCAGCGTCACTTTGTACTGATCCATCTTCCTGAGCCCAAGGAAGGAGCTCTGAGCAGCATTGTGGATGCTGTACTGGACGGTAACATGACCAAACACAACGGTCAGTCTCTGGCCCAGGAGCTCCAGGATGCTATCGTCAATGCTTCCTGCAAGTTGCTGACCTCCGTCCAGAAGGTCCTACGTCCTACACCGATGCCTGGACGATACCATTACATGTTCACCCTCAGAGATATCTCCAAGACATTCCAGGTATGTTTGGATCAGTTAGTCAGTTAGTTAGTCACTTCATCAGTCAGTTAGTCAGTTAGTCAGTTAGTTAGTCATTCAGTCAGTCAGTCAGTAAGTCATTCATTTATTTAGTCAGCCAGTAAGTTAGTCAGTCAGTCAGGTAGTTAGTCAGTTAGTCCCTTCAACCTGATAACAACAGAATCGTTGAGCCTCTGACACAGCCCTGACACAAGTTCAGGTAATAAGAAATATTATTGGTAGGTCTGTAGCAGACTTAAACCCTGTCTTATGAACAGTTGATATGAAAGAATTAGATGTGTAATCCTGAAAAATTTACCTACAATTCAAACAGATTTATTTTGTAGTTCAAATGTAAGTGTAGATTAAGATGAGTTTAGGTATGCCTTTTATACCTACTCTTTTGAAATGTACCTTACGATTCTTTTATCTTCATAAATGAGCACAGATAAATAATACATTTTAAATAATCATCCCTTATAATCTATTTGTTCTTTCCACCAGTGTCTGATAAGACTCTCTGAAGAAGCCAGAGGTGAAATGAACATGGTGTCATCGCTATGGCGACATGAGGTGCAGAGGATCATGCGTGATCGTCTCTGCCGAACGTCTGACATCAACTGGTTTGACAAGAACCTGGATGAAATCTGCAAGGCAGTAAGTTCTGACATTTGAAACATAACCAAAAAATATCACTACTGATAGTTATAGAAACAAATGCACCATGCCTTTTCGTGCACATAACATGGTTTTTCTTTGAGATGGTTAAAGCGCCTCTGTACTACAGGTCCAATGAATAATGGCAAAGCAAAATCTAGTGGGCCTGTCTTTTCATAGCATTTAATTTGCCCCATTATGAATCATTGTTTATCAAAGGGGATGTCTAGATGTATCCATTGTGCTATTCTTTAATATAGTTGTGGTATATATTAAAAGGTATGTAAGGAACAGAGCTAGTGTACATAATATGCTGCATATACTTGTCAAGAATATACATGCAAACCTTCCATATTTTGCTCAACTCTTCTTAGCCTCTACAAAACATCGGTTGTGGAACTGTGAAATTGTTTGTTTGAGTTGGTTTACCACAGCTAATTAGGAATGAGTAGGGACTGTTTAAGAAGTACTCCATGGCTTGGGCTACGTCCCAGCAGGCTCATTTGATAGGTTCATCCATATTCCATCCACAAGGGTTGTATACCTTCCAAACCCTTATTCTAAGAAGATTATTATTCAACGTATACTTGTAATTGTTTTTTTATTTTTTATTAGGAGATCCCCAAGTGTGAGGATGATGAGAGTATCTTTGAGCACTTTGTGACGTTTCCCATCGAGCATCGAGGTTATCAGAGACCAGTCACTTCCATGTCACAGAAGACAGTCAGGGTAAATACTATGAGTATTCTGTACTTTCCAGGGCAAACTTAACCCTTTTGAGGCTATCATTCCACGTTTTGTGGTTTGGTTGAATAAATTTTGATTCAGAACCTTTGTAATTTACCTGATGCATAAGTAGAAAGGGCAAATATTTCTGCACACACTGCATCCATTATTGTTTCATGACTATTGCATTTGATGCCTGGAATTTACCTTACATTTCTAATGGGCCGTATTTGTGTTATTCTTATTTTTGTAAATGTTTGTAAACTATGTTTCATGTCCTAAATATTCTTATTGTTCTTGTTTTTGTATATTTCCGTATTTGTAAATGTACTTTAAATCTTTAAAACACGATAAAATGATTAGATACAAAATTGTTACTGACCTGTAATTGCATTATGAATGAACAGATTTGAATTTGATCCTAGCACAAACCAATGATCAACCTTCTTCTTTAATGTGCAGGTTATTCTACAACCAGTAAGCAATCTGGAGCAGGTTCATAAGTGTATTCTGTCACATCTGACCGAAACAATGATCACCTACTAAATTGCTATACGCCACTGACCTGTAATGTCATTTAAAATGAATTCATATGAATTAGATTCACTAACCAATGCTCTACCTACTCCTCTAATTTGCAGGTTATTCTACAGCCAGTAAGCAATCTGGAGCAGGTTCATAAGTGCATCTTGTCCCATCTGACCCGATACAACGAGGAGTTTGGTAACGTCACACTAAACATCATGCTGTCTGATGATATCATCTATCATGTGCTCCGCATGCATCGTGTACTCAGCTTTCATCACGGGTAAGACAAACTTATTTTAAAGGGGGTGTAGCCTGACGAGACTATGTGTCTTTTCCATGGCCCGACTCGGGGCCAATCGGGTATAATACGACTACAGACGACGCAACCCCAGCAATCAAGTGCGTGCAACATACGCATAATCGAAGCATGAGAGAACTTTGGTCTGTTTCGCGAACACTGACCATATAGAGATTGAATCGCTGACTACCGTTTATCAAGCTCATTTGTTTACGTGCAGTTGTCCATAAAAAAGACGCATAGATGGCGTTAACCAGTATTTGCCAAGCTACACTCCCTTTAATCCTGGTACAAGATTTCACCAAACGAGCCTTCCAAAGGATTATTTGGCGTATTGTTTGGAAGCATGTCCTGCTGGAAAGCAGGTTCTAGCTGAAAACATTTACCGTCATTATGTTTTTTTTATGTCATGTGCTACTGAAAATTATTTTATATATTACAGTGTATCTTTCTTTTGAATGAGTTTTGGGGATTCTGATTAGTGGTACACCTTAAATTTTCCTTTTACAACAAATTATACAATGTAATTAATTCCTTTTCTCTTCCTCTCCCCTATAGTGGTAGCATGATGTTAGTAGGTGCTATTGGTAGTCACCTGACCACCCTAGTCAACCTAGCCCTTCATGTAGCCGACATGCCTATCCATCCCATGGATACTACCAAGGCTAATACGTTCTTTGACGGTCTGCGCTCAGCGGTCAGACTCTCCGGCACGGAGGGCAAGATGCTCACTCTTATGTTCACGGTAAGTTCCATATGTCATTGATAGCTGTGCAACCCTTAGTATATATATTTTGAATGACATTACATTCATTTGTTGTTCATTTCACCTAGATGTAAAAGGAATAAACTTGAATCTGTTCTGTGACAGGGGCAACAATTCTTAGCAAGGAAGTTTGAGTTCTACCACAAGTTTGGAATATAAATAATTATTCTAATCTTCCTGAACCAGAAAATCGTTACATATGTGGTGAAGATTTTGTATGAAGAAACTTAAAACCACAAGTTGACAAAGAAATAAAACCCAGATTTTACTCTTTAAAGTTTGCTTGTCATAACTGTTTCTAAGAATTGGTGCCAGTGGAGGATGAGGATAAAACAGAAGATTCAATTTTTCTTGAATATATTTTATCAATTTATTTTACTGATAATGACTACATATTTATTCTTTTTCCTGATAAACACAATATTTATCAATTTATTTTACTGATAATGGCTATATGCATTCTTTTTCCTGATATACACCATGTTTTACTGCAAAGAATGTGCATTCTCTATCGATCAGCTTATGAAATTAATATTTCACAAGGCCCTAATTTACATTGTGATGTACCGGTATACAGAATAAATTCTTAGCTGTAGGGGAATGTTCTTGCTTGAACCCGTTGCATATCTGATGATGATCAGGGCATATGTTGAATGATGTACATGTATCTTTGTTCATAATCTATTTATTGATAATGACTATCATAGCATTCTTCATCCTGATACACACAAAGTTTTACTGCAACTTCCTAGCTGTAGGGGATCGTTTTTGTTTGCACCTGTTGCATGTCTAAATGATGATTATAATTACGTATCTTTGTTTGACACTCTAGGGTCGTGACCTGAAGGAGGATGTGTACCTGGATGCAATCAACAGTATCCTGATATGTGGGGAATACCCTCCTCTCTTCTCTAATGATGAACTAGATGGACTCTTACAGGTAATATTCATCTCCTCTCTCACGATACAAGTCATTATTGATTGAGATGATCTGTTGTGGCCCTTTCTGCGTAAAAACCATAGCTTGCTTGACCCCTTTTAGGGATGTTGGGCTTTACCCAGAAGTAAAAAGGAAAGTTGCTTTTCTGTCCACACTCTGATTAATTCATCATGGCAAGTATTATGTATTATTCATTTTAATATCTGTCAGGAATATTGCCTTGCATGCTTTGATGTGAATCATAGTCTATTTCAAATATACAGTCAATTGTAAACCTGAATCTTTGTCTTTTGTATGAGGCAGTAGAATATAAAGATGAAACTTAAGAATATACACTGTAAAGAAAATAATGATATACCTGTGGTAGTCAATGTGTGTCCCCTCCCCCCCCCCCCCCCCAAACCGGTATGCCCTTCACCTACACTTTAAGGACTAGGACCCAGTGGTTTCGCTACACACAGGTCTTCATCTCCCAGCCAGGTATTAATCTAACTCTGAATCTTACTGTTTGGATATAAATATTTTAACATTTATAAAAAGGTTCTAGCTCTCATTTGAATGTCTATTCTTTTACATTGTGACAAACGTACCGTAATGTTTAACACATAATTCTGTAACATTAATTATATTTTGTTAGAATAAAATGCTAATCTGACATCTTTTCTTACCAGGCTCTGACTCCAGCTATGAAGAGACGTTTCCCAAACGTTCTGGTTGACCCCATGAAGTTCTTTGTGTCAAGAGTCAAGACTAATTTGCATATCATCCTTTGCCTGCCACCCACTCACAGGCTACTGAAGATAGCTCCAAGGTAAGGGCAACTTTTGCCAATGGTCCATAGTATGCCTCCTTTTCAAACATTGAAGACCATGATAATGTTTTTGTGGCCGTATCTTCAACTGTATTAGTATTTTGCTGTTCTTGTTGATGATAATGGTGGTGGGGATGATGATGATGAAGAAGATGATGATGGCAATGATGATGATGATAATGAAGAAGATGATGGTGGCAATGATGATGAAGATGATTGTGATGATGATAATGGTAGTGATGATGATGACAGTGAAAGAATGTCGTTCTTGTTGATAACAGTGGTGGTGTTGAGGATGATGATTATGATAACGTTGATAGTGGTGTTGATGGTGGCAATGATGATGATGAGGGAAATATACTAGGCAATACAATTGTATTAACAAAGTGGTACATGCTGAAGACATACTAGTATAGGAAAAAAAACACCATCAAATCATATACTTTATGAAGGCTCCATAAATACCCTTCTTCAGGTTCATCTTTGTACTGAATGATACCCCTTATTTTCAAAGTAGATAACTTATTACAAATGTTAATGATACCCTCATTGTTTTGTTGCAGTCAATACCCTGGTCTATTAAGTGGTATGCAGATGAACTGGGTTTGTGATTGGTCTCAGAGTGCTCTGCTTGGAGAAGGAGGTTACTATATCCAGAAACATAACCTTGCCAAGGACAGCTCAGTAGAAACAAGGTAATTCATCCATCAGGATTAATATTCAAATAATCCACAGCAGTGAGGGCATTAGTAAGAATTACCCACACGAGGTACCTTTGGAACAGTCCAAACACCCTCAGCTAACGCCTCGGGCGTGTTAGACTGTTCTGAAGGTACCTCGTGTGGGTACTTTTGCTAATGCCGGAACAAAATGATGTGTATTATTTGTTTTATAAGATTATGTTCTATTTCTTTTATAAAATGATGTTTTATAACATGATTTTGATAATGACCAGTCATTACCATTGGATAATAACCGGCCGTTATCAAAATTACTTGTTAGGCAAAATAAATACCTGGTCACGTGTACGCTCTCAACCAATCATTTGATTAGGATCCACGTCATCATCTTATAAATGATTCTAATAGCTACATTTATATTTCACACATCCATCCCAGGGCACCCACATAGTATTATTATTACCCTGGCATTTAGCCCACCTGCCCTGGTTAGTGCTCAAAGCATATTCTAGGAGTAATTTCATACCAGGTACCCATTTACCTGGGTGAAGAGTGGCAAATGTTGATTCATGTCATGCCAATCCACAGTCCAGTGACATGTATGCTATACCATGTTACACAGAGCTACATTTTAACTCCTTGATGAATCAAAGGTCCCAAAAGGTGTACACAAATAGATAACTTAAATTTTTGTTTTGTTCATTTTGTTGCGGTACCACATGTCGTTTGATGTAAGAATGTTAAACAAGTAGTTGTCACCAAAATGTCCATTTAAAACTGTTCTGTTTTTATTTGAGCATTTCTGCGTTTAAACTTATCATTATAATTACTAACCTATTTAAATTTCAGATGACTTTTGCTATTGAATACTGCAGTAGTATAAGAAAAACTGATAATTTTACTTATATGAAGAAGAAAATTTTCTTCAATTGGTCTATTAAATTCCTGTTCATTTCATCAAACTTGTGTTTGAGAAGCCTTACATGTATATCATGAAAATAGGGATTATGATATTTATGTCTCTTTATTTGGTCTTCTTTCAGAGAGAACCTTGTGACATGTATGTCGACCATACACAGCTTTGCGCTGGGTGATTGCAACCAGGTACCCTGGGCTGGAAGTGTGGAAGACAAGATTAAACTCACTACACTCAAACTACACGGCAAGAAAGAGATTGTCAAAGTACACACTCAGAGAGTGGACAACCTCCCGTACACCAAACTCATCATGAAAGAGAGGATCAAGGTAAGACATATAGGGATGCTCGTGTTCAGGTCATAGCCTCATTTTAGGCCTTGACTTATCCTCATTTTTGTTTTGGGTATTTTAATATTGGTATTATGATACTAAAAAGAATCCACATGGTAGCCCATGGGCTGAGTTTACCGAGTAGAATTACAAAAAAACTAAATGTGTTACAAATCTATACATATATTATAGTCATTAAATAATATGAAGAAAGGAAAGAACAAGAAACAATGATATAGAGGCAGAAGTGTGGCAGTCTAGAGGACTTTTTGCAGGCCCTATATTATAGAGCACATATTGTAAATATATTGGACTCCCACCTGTTTGACTTTCTTTTCTGGCTCATTGTGTGTATAACCAACTGATTTCTCTGGAAATACATTTAGATTTAAGATGACTTGAGGAGAAAACTTCAGCTTCACTGATTAAATATCATTTTTAATTTCATTGCTGTACATTTGTCCTTGTACATGAGCCATTTCAACGGCAGGTACTAAAGCTATTTATCACTGTATTTATAATAGCAACAGCCCTAATGAAAAAACATAGTCTTTTAGCATACACATTTTTAGGAAGATGGAATAGAAAGAGTAATATATTCACCAGAGGCATGATAACATGGCAGTAGAGAAAAAGAAACAAATATTGATGTTTTCATGCAAATTCTTTTCTCAACGTTTAGGCTTCATGGCCAAAAAATACTTGTGATACAACAATTAACCAACAACTTTAGTTGTGCAGAATATGTTATGTTTTCCCATTTATTTTCTCTGGCAGCAAAAGCACTACTTAGAAGGTAGCCCGGGCAAGCAAGAGCTCTTCGTAGGTCCAAGAACATTCCGACGATTCATGGATTGCTTCAGATACATCTACAATAACAAGAGCAAAGAGAATACTGCCAAAGTAGGCAGACTCAAGTAAGAAAGAAGTACAATTATTACATTCTTGGAAAAATAATTATGGTATGAAAGATAAGTTGAGCTTGCATGCATAATGGCCTGAATTTACAAAGGAGGTATATCTTAATCCATGGTTTAAACCTCTATAAGCGTAGTATGCACGTGTCCTTGTGTCTTATGGCTAATAAGACGCATATGAAAATATACGCTTTTAATATTCAATTATTTTAGTCCACGGTGGAGGTTTAAACCATTGTTTAGACCAGCATTTTTCAACCTGGGTGCAGCAGCAAAGGATGCTGTAAGACATCTTTAGGGGTGCCGCAGAGAAATTTAGCTACATCAAAAACTTACTTTGGAATAATGTTGATTTCATGAACAAAATATATTAGGAACCGCTAGACTATGTAATTTCATGAGGAAATAGCATTCTGAATTTACAATTTCTTACTTAATGTCCCCTAATGTTACAAATATGGCTTGATTCATGTACAGTGAAAATCGCTATTAAGGTCACTTGGAGCAGACAAGAAAAGTGGTGTTAAAGCATATGTGGTCTTCCTGTATAAGTGTACAAGTTTCAATGGAAACAAAAGAATATGTGGTCTTTCTAGACAGGTGGTCACTGAAGCAAGTTTCAATTTATATATTTGCAATGAAATTTGATGGGACACCTCCTGGAGGGTGTTTCACAAACCCTTTTTTTAATGACAAATGACAAATAGTAGTGACAAATCTGTTGCAAGGATTTCAGTAGCTTATAACAAAAACTGTCATTTGTCACTGATGACAAGTTTTGTGAAACGGGGCCCTGGTAACCCCTACATTCAGAGAGAGTTCAAGAACTTCTAAAATAGCAGTCATTGTAAACCATTTATTCACACATCACCTACCTGTAGGAAAGCACTGAACTGCTTAGCCCGAACTTACAGCGACTGCAAGAACAAGCGCCTTGACATCCGTCGTCTGCATACCCTCTACGAGGAGGCGAGTAAGAGGACGGCTGACCTGCTCCAGCAGCTGACAGGGAAGGCTACTATCCTGGAGAAGACCAAGGCTCAGTATACAGAGGCCAGTAACAGTCTCAGTGCATTCCTGCATATGAACGAAGTGGAGAGTGATGAGGAGGTCGAAGATCTGCTCCTGATCGCTGGTGAGGGGTTAACTGTGTGGTCATTTGAGACAAGATATGAATGATAATAACAATAATAACGCTTTTTGGTAAAGCGCATAACACATACGCATAATTGCATGTCTTTATGCGCTTTATAGTATTGTAATAATGACTGCTATGAGAGACATAGTTGTTTTTATACACTCACTTTTTCCGAGAACCTATAAAAACATGCCTCAAATATTAAAGCAGTCATTATAACTTTTATATACTGAAAAGGGTCATAAAATACATGTGCGACTTACCAATCATGGTAATCAAGTTTGTTTACGCTATCGTCTGATCACGCACTAATTGAGTTTGTGTGCTAAAATCCTTCCTATTGAGATTGCACGCATATCCCTATGTAGTCTAGAAAAAAAGGTATGGTAGTCGTGCTCCGCCCAAACTAAGTTAATTAACACGTAAACCAAAGGGGATCACAGTACTCATACCCGTTACCAGTCAATAGTCTTTTGAAAAGTGCCCGCGCTTTTCAAAAGACTATTGACTGGTAGGCGGGGCATGACTAAAATCATGACTCCAATTTTAACCAATCAGATAGCTAGATTTCTAATGTGAGGTATAAAAAAAAAGAATACAGAATGAAATATATTATACATAAGGATCCCCAATCTTATATTTACTCTTAGATGAGAGGGATGAGTATGATCGAGAGTTTGATCGTATGAGAGAGGAGAATCTCAAGTCCAGGAAGGTAGCTATAGAGGAAGACCTTGCCACGGTCAAGAGGAAGATGGATGAATGTAGAGCTACTCTACAGAAAATACATGATCAGGTAGGTTCCTTAACTCACTTTAATCCATCCATAAGACACACATTCACCATGAGGCTAGGCTCAATTTATCTTCAGCTCACTATTCAACACTTTTAAAGGTATTTCCTTTAGGGATTGGGTATCTTTGCCTCAGATTCTAAACAAAATCCTGGATTTAGCTCATGCTGCAATCATAGTTATAAACCTGTAGGTCAGTCAGGAATCCCATGACTTTATACAAGCGGATTGCATGTTTGATTATCAAGATATTTATGAATGGAAATCGAAATTTCAAAAACCTTTTTCAAAATGGTTTTCATAACACTACAGTCTATTGGGGAAAATGAGTATGGTAAAATCGGTCACTCAGAGATTTTTACTTTTTTGAGGCACTTCATGATCATTTTGAAGCACAATTTTTTAGGGCTTCAATATTACACCATATCATAGACACTGACGACACGTACAGTAGGGCCATGCATCTCAGATTTAACATTGTTAAATGCTGCCTTTAAACTGCATGTGACACAAATATAGTGGGCGAATGAGGATGATTGTCAATCACTAGTATTATTTGTATGAAGGCTTTTGCACTGACCAGAAAAATGTTTTGCGCAATAGCACCTAGATGGCTGTGCATCAAAAACAATATCTCATGGTTTGTAAAACAAAAGTACCTGGATGACCGGAATATTGTTTCAATATCTCATGCTTTGAGATGCGCGAATAGATAAAAAATGTGAAATACCGTTGAAATATGCGTCAGGCTATTAAAGACAATGGATGTATATTGAAATTGGACATTAACGTGTATGCCTTTTATGCCTCACAGTAACCATATGGTAGGAATACTCCCCAGGTAGTGGAGATGGTGCACATTGTGCGTAAATGAATCCGATGACCGGGGTAATAATATCTGTCAAGTACTTAGAGAGGGTTTTGCGTATTAAGCGCTTTATAATTCCAGATTATTATTATTATTATTTATGACCAGGTAATGCAATGGAAAGAGAAGGTGGACCGTCCCTGCATCGAGCGTCTCAAGTCGTTCACCAACCCACCCCCTATCGTCCTCCAAGTGATGGAGATGGTGATGGCCCTCCTAGGAAAGAACAAACCCGTCGGAAACTACCAAGGAGACAAGTCTCTTCATCTGCCGTCCAACGAAGAGGCCTCCATGATGTCCGGACGACAGTCTACATCGTCCAGCGGCGGGATGAAGAGCCCTTCCAAATGGAAACCAAGTAAGTACATTCCCTCTTAACACCAGTCCTGGGCCCTGTTTCATGAAACTTGATATCAATAACAAGTTACAAGCTACTGTTATAAGCTACTGAAATCCTTGCTTCTGATTGGTTATCAGCAGATTTGTCACTGATTTTTGTCATTTGTCATTGAAAAAAGGCTTTGTGAAACCAGGGCCCTGTTTCATAAAACTTGATATCAATAACAAGTTACAAGCTACTGTTATAAGCTACTGAAATCAAGGCATCTGATTGGCTGAGAGCAAATTTATTATAGAAATTAAGCATTTGTTATCTAGATAAAAATGTTTCATGAAACAGGCCCCTAGGACCCATTTCACAAAGCCTTTGTTCAATGGGGAATGACAAAAATTAGTGACAAATCTGCTGATACCCAATCAGAAGCAAGGATTTCACTATAGCTTACAAATATTGTCATTTGTCACTGATGACAAGTTTTGTGAAATGGGGCCCATATTTTCACTGACAAATGACAAAAATCAGTGTCAAATCTGCCGATAATCAATCAGAAGCAAGGATTTAAGTAGCTCATAACAAAAACTGTCATTTGTCACTGATGACAATTATTGTGAAATGGGGCCCACGCCTATTCAGGAGCCCAAATACTAGCTTGCAAACTAAGTAAAATATATATTTTACGATTGGTGGTGGGTGATTGATTATTATATGTTATGCGCTTCTGGTAAAATGTTCTAATATACCTGTCACTACGTGTCCTTATAGGCAAGCTGTAAGTGTTGTTCTTAATTCTGTTGTAATTTTCATACAAAGTAGAAAATGTTGGAGGCATAAATAATGATACAAATATTTTGGATAAATATGTATGAAGCACTGAGTACATTCAGAGCGTCTCTAAGCACTTTACAGATACAGTACATCTATATATGGAAATATATGCAAATTTATGGAAATATATGGAGATAATGAAAATAATGGAAATCATTGATATATATCGATATATATGGAAATGTATGGAAATATATGGACATGGCTAATTTCAAACGGTTTACAGTTCAATTGCAGATAATGAGTCTCGAGATGTGGATATGTTATAGTGTGCTTTTAAGTCTTTATGTCTGTGTTTGTTTGTATTGCATCGTAATAAACAAGTACCGGTTTTTTAAGGAAGCTTATGTTTTACCCATCTTCTCTGAGAAGACTACTTGCAAACAGAATGTTCATGTTTTGGGTTGTGTTTATATTTGTGGTGATGGTGTTCATTTTTGTCCAATATTGATATAAGTTCAATGTTGTTTTATGTGATTTCATCTCAACTTTCAATCACTATGCACATAGTCTTTGTGCAGTCTGTGTACTCAGAAATATAAAAAGAAAATTGATGTATCTTTTTAGAAGCATATAATTTTCATCACTGCATAAAAATAAATTATTAACATAAAGGTCATTCTAGAGTTTCAAATTTTATAAAATACACAATGCTAAAATTGATGAGCATATACATTCATATTGCACACACTTCTAAATAATATAGTCAAGATATTTGACATCTTAATGCACACTTATGTTCAAGAATTTATAAATGAACAAGACCTGTGCACTTCTGCGTGAATCTTGATCTCTTTCCTATTGTTTTAATGCACACACTTTCACGTTGCTTAGGAGAAACTGGGTCCAAGTCAAGTAAGTCGTCTTCTAAAAATAATGGATTGATCTTGAATTGAATATTGGCTTGATCCAGTTGTATTTTTGTATTGTCGATTTGATTTAAAATTTGAAGTCCCCCCCCCCCCCCCCCCCTCCCCCTCCCCAGTGTTTACCTATGAAATGCATAATACACTCCATTAAACTTGTATTTGTGTCGGGATTTTGTTGCACTAACATACTTTTGTTTCTCTTTCTCCCTCAGATAGTGTGTAAAAATACATTTCTGATGCGATTTACAGAGAAATATCAAGATGTCATACTCTTGATTCAATGTTATACATTGGAAATTAAATCTAAAGGCCTACTAACATGATGATAATAAAGATAGTGCGCATATGAAGGCGTACACAAAATCAGGAAATTGCAAGAAATTGCATTTTCATTGTTTTTTTCTCTCATAACAATAGGGATTTGCTCTTAACCAAATGATTCTTTTTTTCCAAAAATTTTCTGTAGGTATAATGATTACAATTGTCCTAATTTCAGTCAAATGTGGTATCTCTCTTTTGAAGCAAACGAAATTAACGATAAAGAAATCCTATACCTCCTCCCGTTTTCTGAAGAAAACAAAAGGCATTGAATTAATTTACTTGTAGTATGAAATTTGAAATGTTTGAAGTTAACTGTATTTTCTTTGCTTATATTTGATGAAAATTTTGTACCCATGATTCATTAATTTATTTTGATGGTTCATTTTTCATACCAAAGTCGCTAAATTCCAGGTGTCGTTGAAATGGTTGACACTAACTTTACTACTAGTTTTTAACTTTCAATAAACAGCACCCTTACTAACCGGTGAAATGCCCAAAGATACTAGCACTAATCAGTCAGGTAGGTATGAGAGAGTGTGAAAGAAACCCAAAGTTTGCAGTTCTTCACGCACATGTAGTTGTACTAGCATGTTCACACTATTCACCTGTAGCTTTTATATATATGATGACAGAGGAAGTCAGAGTATTTACCAGAGTTACATGTATAGTCTATGAATTAAAAAAAAAAAACTATAACAAAGTCAGTAATACAAAACGCTTACACTTCAATATTTATCTAGAAATTATGTTTGTTTATTGCCCAACTAGATATATTTGTGAGTAGTTTTTTATGACTGCTGTCCAAGATTATAGTAATAAATTTTGTATAATTTGTTTGTACGTAGTACTATGATCATTCATTAGATGAAGCTTGTGCAGGAAGATACATGTACGTTGTAAGCAAAAAGATCCATCTCTTTGAACATTATTCTTATAGCAGGAGAGAGAGAGGAAGGGAGTGGGTGTGTGTGGGAGGGAGAGTGAGGGAGGGAGGGAGGGAGGGAGGGAGGGAAAAATAGGTAGGTATGTGGGTGGGTGAGTGAATGAGTGGGTGAGGGAGGGAATGGGTAGGTCGGTAGGTGGGTGGGTGAGGGAGGGAGGGAATGGGTAGGTGGGTGAGAGTGAGCAAGCAAGAGATGTGAAATACTTAATATTTTCATGTCTAATATAATGAAATTACAGTGTACATGTATGTCACTTTTGATTCATGATTTAAATATTATTTTTGGTTAACAAAATCATCAGTTAATTTCCAACCCATTCTTATCATTGTTTTAAAGATTTTGAAAGGATTTTAATACACAGCTTCCCTGTAGTAAACTATACCACATGCATGTATTTACAATATTAGGATCCTTGAGTTTCTTTGTCTTAGTACTTTCCCAGGCATTTCTGATGGGTCTTAGTCTCTTCTGCTTGACAACACTTTCTCTCTTTTTTCTATGTTCATGTTGCATTGAGACATGCATAACATTTTCTAAGTGGGTTTTTCTTTGGAACTTTAGTTTTTATATACCGGTAACTGTCCTGAATTTGTAATATCCTTGTTTGGCATTCTGGTGTATTTGCTGGGTTCTTAATGGTTGACAATTTGTTAATAGAAATAATAGAAATATTGGGAACTGTCTATCATTATTATGTGTACTCACCTTTTTTTCAACCTGCTGGTAGCCTTTTTTAATTTTTTTTATAGTTGCTTGAGTGAGGAATTTTATTTTTCATCTTTTTTACTTTGCAAGTTGTTGATTGTTTTATGCTTGCTTGCAGTAGAATTTCCAGTAAAATGAGTTTCAAAATATTTTGTTTAAACTACATGTATTTTATTTTTTTGTTTATTACCTGTAGTGTATTCTTTTTTTCTGCTAGTTTTAAATTAGATCAAACTTTCCTTTGTCATTTTTATGCTATAGTTTGAAAAATGTTTATAGTAAGCTGGAATATACATGCACAGCATGATCATAAAAATTGTTAATTCTAATGGGGCTGAAAATATGCTCCAAATTCTACAAAAGTTTGTCATGATTTGAAATGATTTTTTCAATGAAATGTCCGTTTTATAGATTTCTAGTTAAATCATAAATTACTCAATCAATTGAAGATAACATTTAATTTCACTGAATGGATTAGTTTCCCTTTTTTAAAGCGACTATACTGATGCTTTTCTTTATCTTAGTAATCACCTATGTTACGTGCATCCCACCTAAAATGGAAATAAATAATACATATACATAATACTCCCTATGAAATTGCCAACAGGTAGAAGAGGACAAAATCACAAATGATTTACAATCAAATGCGATATTAACTTGAATACTCTAAGAGGAGAACATTCTGCAATGTCATCCTTTGTATTCTTTCTGCCACCTTTATGTTGTGGTATATAAAATGCAAAATTAGGAATATACATTTTTAGCCTAGCAATGATAGAAACATGTATCACCTAGCGTGTCTCTGGTGCTATTATATTAAATTATATCTATTTTCCTGTGATTATTAAGACACTTTAAAAATGATTTATGAAAATAATGTTTATAATATTATATTTATTCTTGGGAACCTACAAAATCAAGCTATGCTTTCCAGTAGGTTCCTGTTTCATTTCATAATTTTGAACTTACTTGTCAACTATGTTCTTTATTGTGCAAACAATTGATATACATGTATGAAACGGCCATATTTCGATTCAATCAATCAATCAATAGAACATCATTCGAACATCATTCATTAATTGTACGTTATTCTATCTTCTTTTCATCCAACTCCACCACGACAGAAGGCAAAGACCTGGCTTCAGACAAGCAGCGCTGGAAACAGATCGCAGTACTCCTCCAGGATTCTGTCAAGTTTGTTGACATGCTCCATGGGGTGTCTTGGCAGAATGGTCTCCATCGTAACATCCTGGCAAACGTAGAGTACTACCTTCCCAGTAAGAACAAGGATGGCGACGGCGTGACTGGAGAGGGCTCACTACTAGACATACCAGGTAAATATGTCACCAGACTTTCGATCACAAGGTCCGCTCTTCCAGTCCCGCCGCGACACTTATGTCCTTTGGCAAGACATTGATCTACATTTGCCACACTCAACCCAGGTGATGTAAAAGGGTACCTGGCAGGAGTTAATTCCTTGAAATGCTAGAGCGCCGTAATGGCAGTCATGCTAAAGCCAGGGTAATAATTGGGAGCGCCAGGAGCGTCAAGTCTGACAGACATGAGCGCTATACAAGAATCCACTATTATAATTATAATTAATATTATTATTAATATATCAGTAGGAAATGATTATTTTTGTTACTGTTTACAAACTTTGAATGGAGATTTACTTGTCTAAATGATCCCTATTTGCATAAAGGATGCTTAGGGGATTAGTAAAAAGAGCAGTTTATCGTACATCCAAAAAGCCCTTGTTTCAAACCTAAGTTGATATTCTAACACCCTTTCATGTAAGAGTGGTAAGGATTTTATATTCTCAATTACAAAGTCCCTCGGATAGGACTTTAAGCCATATTATATACATGTAGTTGCAAATAAAGCAGTATGGTGAAATGAACGTTAACATCAGTATAAATTAATTCACTTTGTGATGAAAATGAAATGCAACTGTTTTTTTGTCAATTCAGCCTGTAGATGCTTCTCTTTACCTAAGAAATTTAATGCATCCACTCGTGATCCCGCATTTTTTTATTCCAGGCGGGCCGAAGCTGCCTCCAGGATCCCGGCGTAGCCCCTCACCCGGTGACGGCGCCCCCAACATCACCATCGCTGCAACCCGTTACAGCTCAGAGGACGCGGGTAATCTGGTGGCTTACATCTGTGCCATGGTGGAGTACACACACTCCTGTGGACCCCTCCAGAATCTTCTTAAGCAGGTCAAGGAGCTGGAGGAGCAACAGAGGGAGACAGAGAGGCTCCAGAAGGAGAAAGATGAAAGGGTAAGTTTTATCAATGGTGGTGTGGAGGTGTTGTAGTCGAGTGGTTAAAAACTTGACTGGAGAAGACTGGAGGTGTGTTCCCTGGGTTAAGCAAGGCACTTTATCCATGTTGCTTCTCTCCACCCAGGTTTTCAATGGGTTACTGGTAGGATGCAAATGTTAATGTGGTTGGATTGGCACATTTGCAGAATACTCCCCAAGGAGCGCAGTTGGTGCACTATGATGTGCAGAATTTCAATTGGATCCAATAACCGGGGTAATAGTAATTGCAATGTAATGAGCTTCATAGAATATAGTATTACCGGTAAGCGCTATACAGATATGATTTATTATTATTAATATAGTTGTTGGTATTATTATTATTAAATGATTTGATGTTTCATTTTACCTGATGCTATTAAAGGAAGCATGTGTATGCTTTTTAGTTAGCAACCAGGGGACAGATAGCTTTAAGAGATCTCCTAGGGACTTAATAAGGATTAATGCTGTACCAAAGGGCACAAGCACATCTACTTGGTGTCAAACTTAGCTCGGGTCCTCCCAGGGGGTATGTTGTTCCCTCAGTTTCTCTTTAAAAAAAGAAATAGCCGGCATGCTTTCTTTCTACCTCTTTGTGTGTCTGCTTTTTCTCTCGCTGAACATCCAAGTATGATTGTGAAAATAAAACCTTAATTTGTTTCTTACTTCCTTCTTTTTCTAAATTGCATGTTTTGTACCAATGCACAGGATCATGATAGCCTTGATTATCAAGTGGTAAGGATCGATGCATGCTCTGGAAGAAAAAAAAAGTAGTTTTAGCTAGTTTTAGCATCTTTCGATTGCATCTATTTTGGTCTTACTTTTGTATCTCTTCTCTCGTTTTTATAACCCTGTTCTTGTTTCTCATGGGAATTGTTTTTTTGAAGTTGGAAAGCATACATAACATTCAAATCCATGAAAAAGTCATTTCATGAAAGCTTTTTTCTCTTTCTTTTCCCCCTTTATATTTGTATTCAATTTGCATGAAGCATTATCGGCCAACATTACACTGTATGTTATCAGAATACAGTGATCTCTGAAGAAAAGAAAATGAAATTATTGCCATAAAACTTTGCTTCTGTCTTCCATACATTCTCCAGACGCTTTTTGAATTTGAATTTGGAGTCTATCAGAAGGCTTATCTTTTTTGTTGTTTTAAGTTAATTTTTATGATTGGTGTTTGAATTTTTCAACCTCGTTGGTTTTTTTTGCATGATGTTGAATTGTTTGTGCAAGTGATTCTGATTGCATGGCTTTGAAATGCAAAAAAAAAAAACACCAATTAATTACGTGTAGTATTTCAAATAGTATACTAAATACCATTTATACCCTTATGACAATTCTGCATGGTTTCAGAGTATAATTGAATCAAGTGATAACTTCAGAAGAGCCTTAACGAACAAAAAAGAATTACAAAGAACAAGGTTGTTCATGATTCTGCCAAAATCTAAAAACTCCCTTGGCTGTTTAACAGGGATTCATGTAGTGAATTTGAAAAAGAGAAAAACATTGCGCATTGTTTTCAAATTTAATATTGGATATTCATTCAGAAAAAGAATATGTCACCATATATGAGTCATGTACATTTAATTCAACAAAGTCTGCTTTAAAAATTATAGATAAAACTTTTGCATTTGACATAGGAGAAAAGATATATACATGAATTTATATATCTTCATCCAAATTGCCTTGTAAAAAAAAGCGCCAAATATGTTAATGAGATATATAAATTGCTTTGATTATTGAAATCTCTTTAAAAGTTCTTACCTAGTATTGCATGTAAACCTGATGCCTTGTATTTGTACTAATGAGTCTCAGTATGGACTCTTTGTCCATATAGACTCGATAATATCTTTACATTATTAGATGTTTTATTTAGGGTGAAGACTGGGGACCATATGCTAGAAGTAAACATTTTGAAATATTGATAAAACCTTATTAACAAAGATTCCATCACTCTGTTAGAATGTAACACTAAACCATTCCATTATATGACATTTTTTGTAATATATATTTCTGCTGGCATGTAATTACCCATTATTCTCTTAATCTTCCGTAGATAATAATACTGATAATAATATTTACTTCTTAAACTAATATTTATTGTGACAATTCAAAAGCCTGCCAGACATAGCAACAGCTATTGTATGCAAAGTGAATGACACCTCTAGAGATGCCATTATGCCTAGCAGGTGAATCAAATAGTTTATGATAATCAAGGGGTTCTGGAGAGAAACATGCAAGCCATGCAAATAGGAAAAACATTAGTAAACAGGTCTGATGATTTCCTCAGTTGATAAAGGTACTGTGGAGCGCCAGGAGTGTCAAGTCTACCAGACGTGAGCACTATACAAAAACCAACTATTATTTTTTTAATTATTTTTATTATTATTATCATTATTATTAATATTATTTTTGTTGTTGTTACTGTTATTATTAATTTTGTTGTTTTGATTATTATTATTGTTGTTATTATTTTTGTTGTTGTTGTTATTATTGTTATTAACAAAGAAAATTTTTATGATAATTTCCATACTTGGTTTCATTTGATGTACGATTCCAGGATGCCAAGGAGGCCAGCAAGGAGGTGGAGCCTGTCCCGGAGCCCGAGAAGGAGTACACCGAGGCCGACATCCCTATTCTCCAGGAGGAGGTCACTGAACTCCAGCGACAGTTTGATGCCTCCGTCGTTGAGAAGCACTCCCTGGAGATTGAGCTGTCTGCTAGCAATGAGAGACTGAGGGCAGCCACCAATATGATTGTCAGGTAACTATATACATGATTGAAGGATATTGGGTGGGGATTAGGACTGGGATTAGGATTGGGATTAGGATTTGGATGGGTGTAGTTCGATGCCTCCGTCGTTGAGAAGCACTCCCTGGAGATAGAACTGTCTGCTAGCAATGAGAGACTGAGGGCAGCCACCAATAATATGATTGTGGGGTAACTCAATTACAAGTGAACCCTGACCTTGGGTCATAAAGGTCATGATTGAAGGGTATTGGGTCAAGATAAGGACTGGGATTAGGATTTGGATGGGTGTAGTTTGATGTCTCCGTCGTTGAGAAGCACTCACTGGAGATCGAGCTGTCTGCTAGCAATGAGAGACTGAGGGCAGCCACCAATAATATGATTGTGGGGTAACTCAATTACAAGTGAACCCTGACCTTGGGTCATAAAGGTCATGATTGAAGGGTATTGGGTCAAGATAAGGACTGGGATTAGGATTTGGATGGGTGTAGTTTGATGTCTCCGTCGTTGAGAAGCACTCCCTGGAGATTGAACTGTCTGCTAGCAATGAGAGACTTACATGTAGGGCAGCCACCAATATGATTTTCAGGTAACGCAATACAAGTGAACCCTGACCTTGGGTCATAAATTTCATGATTGAAGGATATTGGGTTGGGATTAAGATTGGGATTAAGATTTAGGTGGGTGTAATTTGATGCCTCTGTTGTTGAGAAGCACTCCCTGGAGATTGAACTGTCTGCTAGCAATGAGAGACTGAGGGCAGCTACCAATATGATTGTCAGGTAACGCAATACAAGTGAACCCTGACCTTGGGTCATAAATTTCATGATTGAAGGGTATTGGGTCAAGATAAGGACTGGGATTAGGATTTGGATGGGTGTAGTTTGATGTCTCCGTCGTTGAGAAGCACTCCCTGGAGATTGAACTGTCTGCTAGCAATGAGAGACTTACATGTAGGGCAGCCACCAATATGATTGTCAGGTAACGCAATACAAGTGAACCCTGACCTTGGGTCATAAATTTCATGATTGAAGGATATTGGGTCAAGATAAGGACTGGGATTAGGATTTGGATGGGTGTAGTTTGATGCCTCTGTTGTTGAGAAGCACTCCCTGGAGATTGAACTGTCTGCTAGCAATGAGAGACTGAGGGCAGCTACCAATATGATTGTCAGGTAACTCAATACAAGTGAACCATGACCTTGGGTCATAAAGTTCAAGATTAGAGGATATCGGGGGTTATATGTCATGTTATGTCAAGGATGTTGAAACATTTTTTGTCAAGGCGCTCGGGTGCATCCCAAGATAGTATTATTAACGAAATAATGTAGAATGAATGTTAAGGTTTTCATTTAGCTCCTAGTTATTTATGTTTGATACTTTATAAGATGTAGATGACATATTAAGTAAAGAGTTGTACTGCCTGAAGTTGAATATTTGTTGTCATAACCATAATGATTAATATACGTATGAGTTTATACATGTACCATTGTTCATCTGCAGCTTACAGCAGGAGAAAGAACGGTGGCAGACATACGTTGACGAGAACGCAGACAACGAATGGTTGCTTAGCAACTGCATGACAGCGGCTGCCTTCCTGACGTATTGCGGCGGTATGACGTCAGATTCCCGTCAGCGCATGGGAGAGTACATCAACCAAGTGTGCGTGGATACAGGGTTCCCCATCCCGAAACGACGAGTTCTGAAAGATGTCTCTCTCATCCAGTTCCTCTACACTCCGGTAAGTAAAAAAGCCCATGTGTGTTATTCTCGAAAGCGGACTTACTTTATTCTCCACCCTGGTGTTGAATCGGTACCCAGTAGGATGTGAACGTCATTGTGGTTGGATTATCATTAGTATGTGTATGACTAGCTGAAATGCTCCCCAGGGAGTGGGGAATGTGCACTTTAATGATAGTGTGCAGACTATCCTATAAAGTAAACCATATTTCTACTTTTGAATTTTAGACAATTCTAAGTTTAGCTTTGAATGTTGAATTGTTTGGAAGTACATGTATGTTAAAGGGTGATTATCAAATACAAACAATTTGTCCAGGTTTTGCAGTGAAATGTAATTTGTTTGTTTTCCTGATTCTCCATTTCTAACCAGTTTGAGATTGAATCGCTGAAGACATTGAAGCTACCAAGCACACCTAATTCTCAGGACAATGCTTGCTTTGTCATGCAAGAACATAGCGCTACAGCCTGGTCACTCCTGTGTGATCCTACTAGCCGGATCCTAGACTGGATTAAATCTTATCTCAACGACCAGCTCGTCGTTATCAAGTTCCATGTAAGTCCGATGAATTCGTTCATTTATAGGGAAGTGTTTTCATTTATCCAAGGATCTTGTCAAGCAAATTGTAAGTGGATTAAATACATTAAATGGAGTACATGTATTATAGTTAAGGTGGGAAAGAAACATCATTAGAGGAGACTTTGGATATTCTCAAATCTTTTGTATGAAGTTGACCAGAATTTAAAGATTATATTTTATTCCTTTGAATTCACGATTTTGATATTTTTGAAGAAGCTTAAAGTCCAGTTTGAGACTTATCTGACCTTGGGATTCCTTTGGTATTAATGTCTGTATGTTTATTTCTGTAAGTTCTGTACAAGCAATTACGTGTCAATGCACTTTAATATGAACTCTGAGCTGAAAGCCCAGCTTGAGATTTGGCTGAATAAGGGGATTATCCTAGTCCTAGTGTGTGTTTTGTTTATTTGTTGTTCTTATTCATTTTTTTATACTGTATACTATGATTTTTAAAACCTTTGACAATTTTGAACGTTTTTCCGAAATGTCTTGACATGTAGGAGCTGAGAGCCCAGCTTGAGACGTGCCTGACTGAGGGGACTCCCCTTGTCCTGATGGACTGTGATGTAGACAAGCTTGCTGAGGATCCAAGATTCTATCGGCTGCTGAGAAGTAGACTAGCGTTCATCAATGGCAAGAGCAACTTCAAGATGATGGTAAGTTGGTGGTGATGGTGATGATATCAATGAAAGTGATGATGATGATATCAATAAAAGTGATGTTGATGGTGATGATGATGATGATGGTAATGGTAATGGTGGTGATGGTGGTGAGGATGATGTAACAATCATAATAATTGTGATGATTAAAGGAGTACATTGTAGGATTAGTGGGAGAAGAAACAAGAGGAGTGTTTTTCAGCTCTAGATTATGATGATGATAATGATGAGGATGATGAGGATGATGACGATATTAATGATGATGATGATGATGATGGTGGTGGTGGTGATGGTGGTGGTGGTGATGATGATGATGATGATGATGATAATGATGTTAATGAAGAAGATAATGGGGTGGTGATGATGATGATGATAATAATTTTGATGATAATAGGAGGAGGAACAGGAGGAGGGTATTTGAGCTCTAGATTATGAATATGAAGCTGATGGCAATGATGATGATGATTCCTAGTAGGATATGATGATTGTTAATGACTGTATGAATAGAACAACTCCAATAGATCAAAAAAGGGATTATTGACGAGTATGATTCTCCTTGATGTGCTAGCATTGTAGCTAGTGATGACATTGGTACCCCCCCCCCCCAAAACAAACAAAAAACGCATTTATATTTAGGAAACCATCTCCTTGTTCCTTGCCTTCCATTGACAGGTTGCTGATCACGAGGTTGAGTGTCATCCAGGCTTCCGTCTCTACCTTCATACCACCTGCCAGCCCCACTGTGTCCCTGATGAGCTGGCTGCTTATACCAGTGTGATGTACTTCTATCAGTCGAGGGAGGACTGTGAAGAAGAGCTCCTGGATCGGTTCATGACCTTGGAGAAGGCTCGACTAGAGGAGGATAGGATCACTGCTCTCAAGGTAATTCAATTCAATTCACTTCAATTAAAAAGTGGTTTAATAAACAACATGGATTGCAGCAATAGGCTGAATTGAACATGTATATGCAAGATAAAAACGAACTATATTACATGGCAATATATCAATTGATAAAAAATGTTGTCTAACTGCAATCATCAATATATGAATTTAAAGTTAAAAATAAGAAAAATTATATATAAATATTATCAATAAGATTGAATACCCATACAACTTAAAATTGATTGATCAAACCAATTACTCCATGAAATGAAATTGTAAGACTGGTACCTGTGATTAAGCTATCCCCTGAAGATCTATGTAAAGATGCCAAGTCTGTCTTTCCTGGTGTCTTCTCCAAGCTCGGAGGTTGATTGCAACATTTCCCCCCACACATCTCTGTTATCTGCCATTCTAGTACACTCTTGCGGTGTCATTCCTCTCAAGGTCTTGACGCTCACCTTCCATTCGGTTCTTGAAAACGATCAATTTAGCAATTTAAATTTACTGCATTCTGCAAACATTTCTTAAAAAACTGAATTTTTGTTAAATAGTGAAACATAATAAGAGAAGTGTAGTTATAATTATTTGTGGAACTCTATCACAGAGATATGATTAAAAGGAATATTTTGATCAATAATCAATGAATATTTTATTTCAGAGAATCTTTGTTAGAAAATGTGAAATATCTGTACACGTATTCGTCAAAAAATAAAGTCATACATGGATTTAGGAGCTATAGATGAATATGTCAAAGCAAACACATACAAATACTCATTACAAGGGACATGTTTTATTAAAGAGGAGAGCATGGTAACTTTAGGGATAACAAAACAATTAAAAGAAGAAGGAAGAAACAAGAGGAAGATAGGAGTTGAAAATAATAATTTTATGTGTTATTTTATTTCCAGGAGAGAATTTCTAACATGAAGCAGCTTGATCAACTTGAAGACCAGATGCTTGAATGCTTAGCCTCCGACAACAGGCTCCTTAATGACCTAGCTACTACAAAGAAACTAGCCGACATGAAGAAACATTACGATGAAACTGTTGAGAGGTAAGACTAGCAAGTTCAAAGTTCAAAGTCATTAAAAAAAAAGGGAAAGAAAAGAAGATGATGTGATAACGTGTAGTTTGCTGGTGAAAATCATAACTTGTTCCGACTATAGGAAATCTGTATGAAACTTGTATAAAGAAACGTTGTATAAAGAGAAGAAAAAGAAATGTTGTATAAAGAAACGTTGTATCAAGAAACATTGTATAGTGAAAGGAGCATACAGACTAGAAAACATCAAAGTATAAAAAAACTGATTTTGAGTAGGTCAATTGACGTGACAACTGGCCACTCATCAGCATGCACTCTTGTTGTTTAGACGAGAAAGGGAACTATTATTCATTATCGTCTTTTTGTTTGAAACGGTACTGAAACATAGATTTCGTTATACGTTTCTTTGTATGATGTTCAGACAACTGAAGAAAAATGTAATTACTTCTCATATAACGATATGTTTCTTGTGAACCTATGCAATGAATATTAGTAGTCTGAACGAAGGGTCAGTATTTGATCTTGTCATGGCCCTGAAAGATCGATTGACGTAGGTAAAAAGTATTGGCATGGTACACGATTTTTACTTTGCGTAATATCAAAAGACGTTAAAAGATGGGAGTTGCTGCTACCTTGTTTGGCGTTCAACAATAAGGGATAGAGCAATGTCGATCTGGCGCTGCTCAGTGGCTGCCGGGCTCACGATCAATTAGGCAAAAAGAATTTCCAATCTCGGTTTAAC
This sequence comes from Strongylocentrotus droebachiensis, assembly GCA_035222895.1. Classification (NCBI taxonomy): domain Eukaryota; kingdom Metazoa; phylum Echinodermata; class Echinoidea; order Camarodonta; family Strongylocentrotidae; genus Strongylocentrotus; species Strongylocentrotus droebachiensis. Next base: position 12,648 of record JAVYIG010003767.1, on the reverse strand, counting down.
TTAATAAAATTTCGAGTGGACTTTAAAAGATTATTATTATTATTATTATCATTATTATTAATGTTTTGATTTTGATCCCCTTGCAGCCAAGAACGTGTTCAGATCTCAGAGAATGCCATTCACAATGCGAGGGAGGGCTACCGTTCTATCGCTCGTCGAGGAGCGGTCTGCTTTGATGTCTCTCGAGGGATGTCAGAGGTCAACTTCATCTATCAGACGTCATGGCAACAGTTCTTAGAGACCTTTGACATCTCCATCAAGCATTCAGAGAGGTGAGAATACTTCTATATAGTCCCACATATAGCATTTAATGTGATTTGTAAAAAAACAAGATTATTCATACGGTATTATTCATGGCACAGCAGCTAAGGAGAAAATGACCAACAACATCTCTTACTCATTCTCTCCCATTTTCCCTCTCCTTGCCTATTGAAATCTGTATCTAAATATTAACTAAATATTTTATCACTACACTGGGTATGAAAATACAAAGAAAAGGTACATTTATATACACAACCTTCTTGCACATCATTTTTCAAAGTAGAATTTCTACTAGAATTTAACTGTAAATCTTGTTGCAGAAGCAATTCGAAGAAAATGATCTGTTGAATTCCTATTCATATGCTTTGCATATATCTATATTTGATAGAATAGTTTGCTTTCCTTAGTGATTGCATGAATCAAAGTTACAAGTTAAATTGCATGAATCATTCTTCTTTATAACCAATCTTAATAACTGCTTGTAATAATTTTACCCATAGCTAATCCGTGTTATGCATGATTTATTCTTTTCTTTTTCATAATATATTTGCTCTTCTGTATAATTATTACACTGTTTCTACTACTATTCTACACTATATTGCCAATCTGTAATGACTATTATGTAAAAAAGCGTCAATATATGCAATCTGTATATTCACTAGATCTTACATCCTATAGTTGATAGGCATTCATTAGGTGTGTAAAGTTTCCCAATCAATTTAATTTATTGAATACATACATATTCGAGTTAATCACAATCGTGAGAAGTTTGAAAGTGCAGGAGCTATAAATTCCTGATGAACTATTTCATTAAGTCATATTCACATGTACATAAATGGCAAACATTTAGTCTTAGTTTCTTATATGTTTGCATTTAAGATATTCTTTTTTCTTTTTCAAAATTTCATATCTGACATGTCTACTACATTACAATTCCTCATTAATTTTACTTGTATAATTTCATGTTTAATGCTTTATAATTACATATTTTGCATTGATTCACACTCTTTTAATTTCTGTTCTGTATTCAGTTGACTTTTACTTGCATGGATAATCATTTTAATCAATCTTTTAATCCTCCTGCTTGTTCATATGCATGGCCACAGATCGTAAGTTTTTTCTGACACACACTTTCCTCTATTCTTTTAAATTAACTCACTTTCATTTAACCATAACATGTTTGAATTTTTGCACACTAGAATAAGGGAGAAAAAAAAAATCACCCCGCCTTAATATCATGGAAATTAAATATTCATGCTATCTGCACATTGTGTACATATATAATACTTTATTGGATAAAGAACTGCACATTTAATTGATTCATTCATGTATTTAAAGAGAATTATGAAAATTTATTCGATCTACTTTCATCCTTCTTTATATTGCTTTTGATTATTAACAGGAAGGTGTAAAATAATTACCTAAAGGCCTACATGTATGTCGTAATTTTAGGCACAAATCAAGCAAATTTTGCAAGTACAAGTATATTTCATTGACTTCTAACATAAATCTTAGCAGGATAATAGTCTGATTAGTGGTAGCATTAAATCATCAATGCACTTTGGACATTCATCACTGACTTAAGTTACACATATTATATGCACATAATGTTACCTTCATTGTAAAAAGACCAGCATCTAATGATTACTTCAATGTAATGTGTTTACTAAAACATCATTTAAAGTTATAACAAAATAATTGTAAATGATATATGATCAATGTTGGGTAAACTGTTGGACATGTGGTTCTACCATGGGTGGTAATGTGAAAGTATGTTCACTTTAATCTTTGTAAAAACATGTTAATTGTCATTACATATCCAGATTAGTTGATTTCATTGGTTAATTTTCTGCACAAAGCTGGCAGCGTACACATACAGTTTTGGGAGACATCAGCGCAAGCACAATTAATAATTGTTTAGTCCGCGCAATTTCAATTTGTTATGACAATTGACGTTCTTCTTTCTACAAAGGATAACATAGTTTTCAGTATACTGCTCCATTTTTCAAATCCCATCTATAAAATGAAATTGATTTGATGTTCAGTGAAGTTGCCCTCCTTGAGTGAAAATGATGTGCCGGGTTGTATTTTTCTTTAAGTGATGGGTGAATTTCACAAAAGTAATTTTCTCACTGTGTCTGCATGCATTTTCTGGCCCCATTCCTAAGTGTTTTCATAGTTTTGGTACAGAAACAATGACGTACAAATGAAGATGTTCAAATAAGTTATCTGAAATTGCGGTAATTTTCAGTTCAAATTGCCTGCCCTGTATACGCACAGGTGGTGGGGATGAAATGAATAAAGTAAGGTCTTGAAGTGAGAGTGTTTCATTTTTTAAAATTTTGATTCCTTTAAATCACTCCCTTGTTGATATAATTTTCAGTATGAGCTGTCTTTGCCTCTTACTAAAAAAGATTGTGTGTCATAGTCAAGGGTCTGGATCTAAAGTGTGTATGATATGGAAAGTGCTGCTCATTTGATATTTTATCATTTTCTTTCTGAAATGAATGAATATATGTTTACCTACAGTAAATCAGCCCTGTATAATATAGTTCCTTTTAATATTAGGCGATGTGAACAGGTCAATTTAAAGCTATCAGTCCATCAAATGAAAATAGTTTCTCAATTTAAAAAACAGATTTAATAATATAATCATGCTCAGATTTTTCTGCTTTCATACAAATGAACGTATCACAAAGATTGGATTGCCATTTAAATTGCCATCAAAATATATACTGTAAAAGAGTGATAACAAAATGTGATAATTGTTGTGAGTGGCTAGTAGGTGGTCTTTCTCAAGAATGGCTTTGATTATGGGCTGAACACTGTGCTACAAAACACAGTGTTGAAAGTTACATGTATCATTGCTGGTACCTTAATGATTGAGTCTTTATTAACCCTTTTTGTTTGAATACATATACATTCGCAAGCTTTCACGTACCGTACACCCTGAGTAAGTTGATAACTTGTGCAACAATGTATTTATTGATTTCTATCCATCAAATGCTATTTTGTCTCCTTCAGAGCTGCAGTCAAGGCTGTCGTTGAGCGGTTGACATACAATGCCTTCCAGGCGACAGCTCGCTCACTGCTGGAGAGAGATAGACATATCTACTCCGTCTTCTTAGCTATGGAGGTATGTTAGAAAATACATTCATCTCTACAAGGACGATAGATACATAAACAGCCTCAACAATGCAATATAATTTGATAATGTAGCAATCGTTCCTTAAAACCAAAATGATATCATATAATTTCCAGCCAGCTGCTAATAGTACACATATCATACCATGTCAGCAACAGTGCCAGCTGCAGCATAGGTCTGAAGAAGCTTGCAGCACAGCAAGTAAAAGCTTATTGAAATATGTAATTTTGCTACTGATTGTGAAGAAAGAACTTATTTTCAAGTTACAATGTTATATGTTTTTGTTTTTCAAAGAAAAATTGTATTCAATCATTCGTGAGCAAGAAAAAAACAATAGATTTGAACAAAGTACATGTTGTGACATATTGGTTAAACAAACATTGTTACATCAGTTGCACATGTCTCCATTTATCTAGTAATACAACAAATTGATTGCATTTGATAGAAAGAACCCACTCAACTTCATAAAAACCTTTAAAGCATCTTCTTAAAAGAATTCAAAGATAGCTGTTCCTTTTTGCATTTCGCAGAGAATATAGAGTGTTTTGAATATAAAATGACAAAATAAAGACAGATTGCATACCATCTGGGAAAACAAACAAAAAGGAATTGTTATTCAATGTTATATGTTACTATCTTGCATTGCAGGTGGAAGATTCAATTGGTAACGTTGGATACGGTGAGCGTGAGTATGTGATCTCCCCTCAGCTTGGCTCTGCTACTATGAGTGGCTTGGGCTTGTCTGCTCCATCGGATCACAGGGTCTGTCAGATCAGGAAACCATTTGATTGGATGCTGGATGATCAGTTCCATTCCTTACAGGTGAATATTTTCAATCATTCATTCACCCTAAATCGAGGGTTCAGTGACACAAAGACGTAACTCCATATTTTCCCAAATGAGTATTTGATATCAAAATGTTCAGAAAAATGTGGGCTTTCCAGGAAACACAAGGACTTATCTGGTATGGTGAGATGTCTAATATGTCAAAAACATGTTCACATCTAGAGTAGATGTGAACATGTTTTTGACATATTAGACATCTCTTTAATCCTGCAAAGATTTATGCAAGGAAGAACAAGAAAACAGTATGTAAGTATTGGTGTGTACTGCAAGGTTTTGGGGTCATCAAAATCATAATAAATTTGGCCCAGTCTTGGTACAAGCACTTTACAAAGAAAGATGTATATGGGACTACACCAATGGTTTTGGGCCTACTTCCTTTGATTTCCTTATATTGCTATGCTCATTTCTCAGCCAGTATACATTTTCTACCAAAATTGTTTGGTAAATGACATTCATTTGTAATCTTGATTTTTTTTTTACCGGAACTCAAGTTTATCTTTAAGTTCAACTTGAGAACTTTCTGACACCCCCCCCCCCCCCCTGGATCCATAATAATTAAATTACAGATACCGATCACAATCCTTACTCTGTTCCCTTCTCTTGTTGCTCCCCTCCCCTCAGTCCCTTGCCATCAATTTTGAGTGGTTTCAGGACATGTTTGAGAGGATGCCTAAGGATGGTAGAGAGACACAGTGGCGTACCTTGGGAGAGCACGAGAACCCAGAGCTTCATCCGTTACCAGAGAAGATGGATGATAACTACAATCCCATGCAGAGGCTCATGGTCATACGAGCGTTCAGACCGGATAGGATCATGCAAGCTGCTACGGTGTTTGTAGGCAAATCACTTGGCAAGAAGTAAGTAGTGGTTAAACATGTAAGTAAGGTATACTTGGTATCGTAAGACAATCCAGTAGCAAAGCATATTAAGTACAGAGCCCCATAGGAAAATGAGGCTGTCCTTTCTTCATTATTTGAATTTGAATCCCATCAGCAAATAAAGGTATAACATGACACTTGTAACTCCAGATAAATATGAATAAGTATGCTTTTCCCACAATTTGCTGAGCATTGTGAGTGTATGTAAAAATGGCACTTGGCTGAAATGCTCCCCAGGGAATGAAGAATGTACACAGAGATGCCAAGTTAGGGGTTAGAGGTAAGGTATGCTATGTGCCAACAGCCATAATAATAATATTCAGTTGTATAGTGCATCTCACATTATATAACGTCCCTATCTGCTTCCAAAGAGCTTTGGAAATGATTACCCTAGCTTAAGTTCCGGCAGCCATTATCAGTGCACAGTGCATTTCAAGGAATAATCCTACCAGGTACCCATTTACCTCGCTTGGGTTGAGTGTAGCAAATGTCTTGCCAAAGGACATTAGTGCCGTGGCGGGACTCCAACCGCGGACCTTGTGATCCACAGTCAGGTGACATATCCACTTGACCACGACACCTGTACATAGGACAACCCAGTAGCATGGCAAACATGTATCAAATACAGATCCACAAATGAAAATTAGTCAGTCCTTTTTTCATAATTTGGATTTGGATCCCATCAGCAAATAAAGGTATGAAATGACACATGTAATTCCAGTTAAATATATGAACAACTATGCTAGATCAACAATCTGCTGAGCATTGTGAATATATGCAAAAATGGCACTTGGCTGGAATGCTCCCTAGGGAATGGAGAATGTACGTACATTGTTTGTTGGCAAGCTTGAATCCTACTAACAGGGTTAAAACATTTCTGTAAAGTGCTTTATAGAGGCATCATCAATATACATGAAACAGGCACTAAATATCCCCAGAATATTATTACTATTACCATTCTAATCTTCCCTGTCCTACAGGTATACCAACGATGTAGCCATTGATCCCAACGTGATCCTGAGGCAGACCTCTCCCGTCATCCCCGTTCTGCTTCTCTACACCCTGGAGGGGGATGTGGCAGAGAAGATCTTCCATGAGTTCTCGGCCAAGAAACAGGTTCAAGGCACTGTGGTCAACCTCAGCAATGCTGAACATAACGAGGAAAGACGAGCTAGGAAAGCAGTACAGCACGCAATGCAAGAAGTAAGACAAATTGAAAATTCTCTTTCTTGTGCTAAATGTTTAATACTGTCATGCTTCAGCCCTAAAGTTACCCCCTAAGTCCATTTCTTTTAGTTGGGGCGGAAATGTTGACCATGATAATGAAAGATGGAGCTTCTTTTTCCATGTCATCCCCGTAGTCTATAAATTGCATGGATTGAAAGCCTTCTGTGTATGATTAGTGACATCTCAATGTAAGACACTGGCTCTGTAAAGTTCAAGTTGTTACCATTTTTGGAAAAGTACCATAGTAATAATTATTATCATATCTTTTATCTTTCTACAATGGATACTTATATATTTTTTTATCACTGTAAAAGAATCTGCAATTCGGCGCACAGGCTGCAAGTGAATTTATATAACTAAACCATTTATTAAATATAAATAATATACATGTATGTAGTTTTATGGGTAAGAGCAACAACAACAATATGTATTATCAAGCTGCAGGAGTAATTGAAGTGTTTATGTTTGGTCAAAAATATACAATTAAATGAAGTCTCTCTATGATGAAAAATTCAGATATTAAAGAGGATGTAGCATGGCAAATACTGGTTAACGCCATCTACGACTTCTTTTAGAGAACTGCTTGTAAATGAATGGACTTGATTAACGGTCAGCGCACACTAGTGTTCGCGAAACAGACCGAAGTTCTACTCACGCTTCCGTTTTCGCATATGTTGCACGCACGTGAATACTGCGGTCGCGTCGTCTGTAGTTGTATTATAACCACTTTGCCCCAAGTTAGGCCCGTGAAAAGGCACAGAGTCTCGTCATGCTACACCCCCTTTAACAAGCCGTTCTTGATATTTTCCTCAGGGTACATGGGTAATGCTGAAGAGTGCTCACAATGCCACCCATCTACTGAACTCACTAGAGACTCTACTCCAAGAGAACGATAACAAACAGGGTGGGGAAAGCCCCTTCAGAGTGTGGATCTCAGCACAGGTCAGCAGGAATATACCAGTCAGACTCCTGCAGTATGGGGTCAAGGTCGTCATCGATACACCCAAGGTAAGAAGAACATGGAGGAGGTTGTCATGGTGATGATGATGAGGGGCGGGATGATGATGATTATGGTGGTGGTGGTGTTGTTGGTGTTGATGGTGGTGGTGGTGGTGGTGGTGGTGGTGGTGGTGGTGGTGGTGGTGGTGGTGGTGGTGGTGGTGGTGGTGGTGGTGGTGGTGGTGGTGGTGGTGGTGGTGGTAGTAGTAGTAGTAGTGATGATGGTGATAGTGGTGATGATGGTTATGATTATGATGGTAGTGGTGATGCTGGTGGTGGTGATGGTGGTGGTGGTGGTGGTAGTGATGGTGGTAGTGGTGGTGATGATGATGGTGGTGGTGGTAATGATGGTGTTGATGGTGATTATGATGACGATTGATCATGATGTTGATGATAATGATGGTGATGATGATGATGATGATAACGACGACAACGATGATTGATGATGATGAAATGAAGACATAATGGATGCTATAAACATTGCTTTGAAGTTAGTTAACTTAATAAAATGAGATGATGATCTTCACGATAATATGACATTATTTCTACTGCTTATTTGTTATGAAGGTTATGACGATGATGTGAAGTTAAAAGTGATGAGGATGATGACAATTTTATTTACATGTGCTTGTCTTATGCAAATGGAAGAATGTGACATATAGATTTTGAATAAAGTGTTTCTACATGTATGTATTATGTAATATTATTAGACAAATTATTAGTTAGTGCAAGCACCTTGACAATATCTTTGGTGTCAACAAATAGTACTAACACTGTTAGCATGACCCATTCCATCCTGTACTCTCCTCTCTTCAGATTGTCAAAGAATCTCTCTTACGAGCAGTCAGCTCCTTTGAACCAGAGCAGCTCAAGGCTAGCTCCCGGTCTGAATGGGTCCCTCTACTTCATAACATCGCCATGGTGCATGCCACCGTCAGACTGCGAGGGCGCTATGGTCTCGCTGGATGGAATTACCCAGACATCATGGATTTCTCCCATAATGAACTTAGTGTGAGTACATGTACCTTTACTTTTCTTTGTTCATGTTCCAAGCACCTTATTTGATAACAAACAAACCACTCATTATCATTGAACAATATATTGTTCATGCTTTATGAGGACTGTGTAGATGTATATCTTTATTCTATAGTGTTTCATTGGCTGCCTGCAAAAAAGCCCTTGTGGTATTTTTGACTCCCCAAAACCCATGATGCCAAATAAGGCATTTTTGACATTCTCTTACATGTTTTTATGTTAATTCGTAGCTGCACATTAATGTTGAATTGCACTAATATAAAGATGTGACCATCCTATCAAAATACATAAAAACAAGCTGACAGATAGAGCAGAGTATTAAGGAAATACATGCAAATATTAATGGAAGGGGATGGGGCTCTCTGATACAAACGTTTTTTAGAAAACAAAAGGAATATTAGATGCTGCTTGTAAGTGTCAGCTTGCATGCACCCGCAAGCCTACTGTATAAAAGGAATATTGATGTGTATAATTAATTTTGTATCATCTGCCCTTTCTCTGACATACATGTATATTAGTGCAGGAGTAATTTAACATTGTGAGTCTTTGAAGGGTATCTAATTGATGTGACTAAGTAGCATTCTGACAAGGAAACCTTCCTGAAACAAGTTACCCTGATTCTTTTGTAATCTTAACTTTATACTACAGGAAGCATTCAACATCGCTAGGATGGTGTTCAGTGATAGTCCATCAGAGAATGAGTCTTTGAAGGGTATCTCATGGATGGGAATATAAAGTAGCATTCTGACAAAGAAACCTTCCTAAAACAAGTTACTCTGATTCTTTTGTGATCATCTTAATATTCTTTAACCTACAGGAAGCATTCAACATCGCTAGGATGGTGTTCAGTGATAGTCCATCAGAGAATGAGTCTTTGAAGGGTATCTCATGGATGGGAATAAGTAGCATTCTGACAAAGAAACCTTCCTAAAACAAGTTACTCTGATTCTTTTGTGATCATCTTAATATTCTTTAACCTACAGGAGGCATTCAACATTGCCAGGATGGTGTTCAGTGATAGTCCATCTGAGAACGAGTCTTTGAAGGGTATCTCATGGATGGGACTGAGATACATCCTGACTGAGATCATCTATGGTAGCTACATCAACGATGACTACGACAGGACTAATCTATCGGCCATGGTGGATTATTGGATTGGACCCAACGCAACCAAGAGGGAGTTTGAAGCTACCAAGTGTATGTCCTTTTATTTGATATTGCTACACAAGTTTAGATATTCCGTCTTACATAACATTGAATAAACAATAATAATAATAATAAAAACAGTGCTTATACAGCGCTTAACACCAAAGTCTTTAAGCACTATAACAAACAAAATACAATGATAAACAAGTACATGTACATATTAAACAAAACAACAAATTTCAAATAAACCTACAAATTACAATACATATATACAAATATACATCAATGTGAACAGAGTAAGTTAATCATCAACAGCAATTTTGAATAAATGGGTCTTAAGATTTAACATTTAACTCGAAATTGACAAGAAATTTCTATTTTATTCTTCTAATACTTACTCTGATATTACTCCTCATTTTCTAAAGAATGAGTGTGCCAAAACATTCATACAAATTTAATCTAGAGAAATGTTACTTTCATGACAAAGTCGGCATTGTCATTTTAACGTTGTAAAACAAAGGTTGCTATTTTTACGCTGTAATAGATATGTTAATTTATAGTTTGTTACATTTTAAAAATATTAAAAATTGGGCAGTTACATGACTGTACTGTACGTGTGTGTTCAGATACGAGCACTCTAGCTATGTATCATACCCCCTAGTAATTTTGTATTGATTGTTTAGTTCTTGCAATATTTGTATCAAGTGCCACAGGAGAATGTTTATTTACCTGTAATTCAATACTGGGTCATGTTGCTCATATCAATATTAATTTCTGAAAATGGCTGACTGTTTTTGTACCATAAAGACATCCATATCGCTCTTGTATGTGGTACACTTAAAAGCACATGTTAGTCATTTGTAATCTTCTTTTTCTCCTATGAATATTGCAGTGAAATTCCGCATCCCGCCAGCTTTCTTCAGCAACTTTGTGAGAGTTAGTTCTCTGACTCAGTCCATAGAAGCCTTGCCAAACCATTTTCTTGATGTCCCTGAGGCCTGTGGTATGCATACATCATACGAGGTAAAGATCACTAATTTGATTTTTTCACAATGCATGCTTGAATTGGCAACATCTCATCCTAGATTTCTTTACTTGTTTCTTAGCTCATATCTCAGGTTCTATCCATTATCATACACATTTTTTTCTCCTTTATTGGTAGCATCAGTTATGTAGAAAACTTCATTGTTAGACACTTTTGGCATAACGTTTTTGACAACCCTGTGATTGTTTCGGACAGCTAACAAATCTCAAATTTGTCTAAGAAAGTCTTCTAAATTTGCTATGTTTGAAGTTGATTTTTTGCTTTTTGACATCATGAACTTTGTTTGGGAAAATATATACATGCAGCAGAAATGAAGATCTTTTACACGATAGTTTCTTCATCTCTACAAATAATTGATGCTACTTATTGTATCTTATTTCAATATACAATACTTAGTGCAGGTCTTCTGTACATTATACTTGTACAGATAAATCATTATCAAGAGCGTCTATACGTTCTTACGCATATATATTTTACATTTTAGTATCATCTAAAAAACATATACATGTAGTTGGGACCCTTTCAGCATTTAGAATTTCCTGTAGACACTATTACAATCTGACATACGTTTATACACAACAGAGTGTATCATTACCCTCCATTTATATTTTTATATAACCAAGAGTGATTATTGCTGTGTTGAAGACTGGATGCAACCACGTTTTAATGTAAGATCTTGGCTTCACGTGATTGAATTACATCTATTCAAAATTTCTTGTATATGTCATCACAAAGTGAAACCTTTTCATAAGGAGTAGATAATATAGGAGCCTTGAGTTAGAGTATTCATTTACATTGCAGGTACTTTTATAGTGGAAGATATATATTTTTTTTTTAATACATAATTTTGCACCTGTTTTCTCCCATCTCATCGCCCATTATTCCACAGACCGGTGCAGAAGACTCGTTGTTTGTTACTATAGATAAGATACATGAGGTGATTTCCTGTCAAATTTGGGAAAAAAGAGAATAAATAGATTCTCAAAACCAAACTACTACCTCTAATGTACTAAATGTGGTGTATAGTAATGTAGATAGTCGGTAGTGATGTAAACATGGTCTCCTTCCTCACAAAGCCTTGCATGCATTACTGTATATAAAAAAATGATTATATGGCCAAGTTGATATTCTCATTTCTTGTTCATCTCCTACCTGCATTTTTCCCCCCAAAGCACAGGGGAGAACATGCAGGAATCACTTTATATAATGTTGAATGGCCTTGAATGGGATTCAAGGTATATCCCACGAGGTTAAGAGCGTATTTCATGAGTCAGCACAATAGGCCTGTCTTCATCATCTCGAGTTTGCCAAATAACCCGCTATTTTACCTATCCCGATCGCAAATTAGCAAATTAATTTGCGTCTTCATCAGCCCACAGTTGCAATTAGCAGGATATTTGGTGGAGAAAATATCCAGAGAAATGTTGGTCTTGTCTCCTAAATATCCAGCTATAAGGAAAATAGCGGGATAATTTGCACCCGTCCGAGCTAGTTTGTGATGAGCGTATTGGTGTGGTGAGGACGCAATTTGGAGCTTCAGGATGATATCCAGAGTCTGAAAATAGCGGGACATTTGGCAAACTCGAGCTGATGAAGACAGGCCTAATGAGTAACATATTCTCATAGCGAGTTTGATATACCTTTGTTTCCTTCTTCAGGCCATTCAATATTACTTTTATTTATTTGTATTAAACATGATGCCTCAATTATCACCATCATGACCATTTCATCCATAGATGCATGAATAAGAAATGAGAAAAATTTTCTTTGGCCTTTACAGTTCATAATTTCTGCTATATTGTGAATAATTGTGCTTCTTTGTAGAAATAATTTTCTTCTGTTTTTACAACAGCATTTTTTTTCAGACTAAATGTTCGTAAAATGTATACCCAGCTTAAGCATGCACTCTGAACATATATATTGGTATATATTGCAATATAATAGCCAAACCTAGGCTTATGCACATAAGTACAGAGTCTATTTATCTAACCTGCATGAAATTATCAATGTATGCATGATGCATGAGCAATGTATATTGCATGACCTTTATTGTTGTTTTCAGTTAA